>WEKY01039775.1:403266-474590 GCA_013390045.1 Picathartes gymnocephalus | reverse complement strand
AAAAAAAAAAAAAAAATCACCATCCTTTCTGCTCCTTGCTTTGACACTGCCTAAATTAAATGCAGAGTTGCATTGGCTTTGCACATTGTTTTTAGCTCGTTTGACATTTAATACTGTTGTATCAGGGCCACTCATCTCAGCTGAGATACTGAGGGGAAAATATGCAATTTAGGCCAAATGTGTGAGGGACTGACTGAAGCCAATTGCTGTGCTGGGAGCAGGGAGGGAGTTTGCTGGGCCGTAAAAGGCAGATTGCCCCCAGGATGTGGCTGGGGAGAGCTGCTGCCAGCACAGCCCTGGCACCTGGGCAGGTCTCCGGCACCGCTCCCTGCAGCCTCTTCTTTCTGTAATTGGTACTTCCTAATGCAGATGGATAAAATGTGCTTTCTCCATAAAACTCTCATTAATCTTGTGTATAAAGTATATTTTTAAAGTTTATTGTAAACAACAGAGTTCTCCGGGCTTTTTATTATCCCAAGTGCTGCAACGGTACCACATTCAATAAATGTCATGTTATTGTATGTCTGAAGTTAAAAACAAAAAAAAAAAAAAAGGGAAGGGGAGTTTAGTTGCAATCTGTAATTAAATCCAGCGGTAAGTATTTCCTGAATAGCAGAGACCTTTCACACTCTGTTACCTAATTTTTTACAGGTGATTTTCCCCCCCCAAACCCCCTCCTCTTTTTTTTGGCACTAGGAAGTGGTAGTCATAGCAAAACCGGCTGGATTTCAGAGTGAAATTGGTAAACGTGATGGCTAGCCCTCAGAGTGAGAAAAAGTAACTTCATATTTATTTTTTCCTCCACAAGAAGTAAAATAAGATGGAAAGGATTTGAAAAAAAGAATTTTTTTATTCCAAAGTAACCCTCTTTTGGTTGAAAAATAGCTTGGTGCAGCATTGCATTTTCCCCTTTTGTGTCAGAAATGATGGAAGGCAGTGTGGGGACGGGGCTGCTCCCCTGGCTCTGTTTCCCCCAGCCCCTTGGGCAGGAGGGCTGTGCCGCGGCCGGGGTCTCCAGCCCGTGTAAACCCCCCCACTGGCACAGAGAGCAGCAGCGCACCGGATGGGTTTTGCTCCTGAGGAAGGGTCCGCCTCCCCCCTCCAACCTCGTCTGCTGGAAACAGGCGAAATAACTTACACTGGGAGGAGATTTTGTGGCCAGGCTCATCCATTCCTTGAAAAAGAGGCCCTTTTCCCCCCACTCCCTGAAGAATAAAGTGATGCAAAGAAATACACATGGCAGAGCAATGACTCGGGCTGTTACATGCAGGTCTGATTTAATTTATTAAATCAGTTCCTATAGAATAATTCTCCCCTGGTTTCCTTCCAAGCTTTGTGCTGAGCTTCTCATTCAGTGTTTTGATAATCTCTTCTGAAAAGTGAGCAACTCAAGAGTCAGTTAAAACCATATTTCTTCGAGGCAAATAAACGTATAAATGCTCCCCAAACACTCTTGCAAGCAGAAATGTCAGCTAGTGTTCTCCAGATATTTTGATGTTGACAGAATATCATTTTGCATTGACCAAATATGGAAATTTAATGTAATGACTTGATGCAACAGCCTTCAAAACAGTAGATAAAAATTCAGCATAATTTCTTTAGTGTTGATAGAAGAGATTATTTAAATTTGATAATGTAAAAAAAAAAGAGCAATTACACCAATTTAGTGATGTTCCTGACCTCTTGGTAGCATCCCTTGTGCAAGTGTTTCCCTGCCAGTGGCTGCCACAAATGCCACTCCTCTTCTTTTGTGTTGGTCACCAAAACCCATCACATAGGAGTTACTGCATTTCTGTGGCTGGGATGCCTCAAAAGTAAATTTGGGAGCAAAACTGTCTCTTTGAAATCAACAGCTCTTGGGGAAACCAAGTCACTTGTATTTTTTCGTAATAAACAGTGCAGAAATTCCTTCTTGCCTCAACACCAGCATTACCACTCTCTTCATGGCTGTAGCTGTGGATAGTGCTGCTAAAACAGGACCAGGGATTTGGAGAAGAGGGAGACGTGGTGTTCATCACTTCCCACTTGGGAACAAGGAAAAATGCCACTTTGGTATTGGCCCAGCTGAGCTGATTTGCCTCTGGGGATGCTGGAGAGTCCTAGAGTTTTGTGAGGCCACAGGAGTAGTACAATGTCCTTGCTGCGCAATGGACTGCTTTACAGTGACCACTGTGTGAGCAAGAGTAGCTTGTTCACACCAGCCATGGTGTGTGTGTGTGCGTGCACCAGGTCCCGGGGAAGGTGCCACATGGTGGACAGGACACCACCTCCCTTGCTCTTGCAGCTCTGGGTGGTTACAGCAGTGTGCAGGAGTAAAGCTCATAGTGTGGGTCATCTGCAGGAGTTATCCTGTGTGTGTGTCACTGTCTCTGCTACTGGCTACGTGCTTTCTAAAGGGTTCTGGGTACATCAAAACTCTCACGTGGTGCTTTGCCCCTCGAGTGGCCTGTGCCCTATAGGAGGTTTACCTGCAAGTCGGGCTGAAGATCAGCCGATAACAAACACCGTAGTGCAAACAAATAGCACTCATAAGTCTCTGATGAAGGTGACTTCTCTTGCTTGGCCGTGCTTTGGGTAAACAGCGCTTCTTTCTTCTCCTGAAATGCAGCCGTTTTCCACCCATTTCCTCAGTGGCTACAAACTGTAGTGCTCACTCTCTGGGGAGCAGCCGATCTCTTTGTTGTAACTGCAGAGCTCAAATAGCCCAACCAATGTATGTAGGATTGGAAAATACAATCAAGGGGTCAGGTACTTTGCTATATCTGTTCTCAGCACAAAGTGAAAGTATCTCGTCTGCACGGAACCTCAGTAATTTACACTTTGCTTATCTGTAAATTCCATAATTTTTCCACTTTTATTAGCAGTGATTTTTCAACTTTTATTAGCAGTGATTAACAGCAGAACACTGCAGCAAGCCCTCCTCTTACTCCAACTTCATTACTTTTACAAAATAGACTACAGCCCAGTTACTCGAAGACGCTTTGCTCAGAAGAATTATCAATGATTAAAACCAAGCTACATTTGTCAAAATAAATTACTCCAGTACCTTTTGAGAGGCAGCATCCCTTCCTCCTCAGAGTGGTTGCCTGCCATGGTAATTTGCACCACACGGGGACTTGTGGTGGGACAGCAGTTCTGGTGGAGGCCCTGTGATGCCATGTGGCTGTTCTGCAGTGCAGGAGGGTGTGTGGGAGTGAACTGGAATCTCGTGTTTCCTTGTACTTTACCAGTATTACGTCAGCTTTGCGCCGAGTCAAACTTCATTGATAGAGGAGGTTGATTTGCTCATTGGATGCAGAGCTCAGGTGCCCCAGGATTGCCTCCAATCCATGTGGTGCCTCTGGGTTTTGCACATGGATGCAGGAGTCAGCTGGGAGCTGGATGGAGGTGTGGCGAGCTCCTTGTTGGCTGTGCGATGAGGTGGCACAGAAGGGCTTTTACTTTCATCAGTAGTGTGGAAGGAATTATACTTATGAAATTTGCTTCAGATCTTCCATTTTCTTAGCGTAATGTGTAAACTAATGATTTGACTTGATGATCTCAGAAATCTTTTTGAACCTTAATGATTCTATGATTCTTTGGAGAATCAGAAGGCAGCTGGAGACAGATAGTGAGAGGATGATGCCTGGAGGGCTGTATGTGGGGACTTCCCTCAGTTCCTGCTGTGGGTGTAACCAGCTCACTCACTTTACTTGGCATGGGATAGTCCCCCCATACCTGAGCACATAGAATCGTTTAGGCTGGGAAAGCCCTCTAAGAGTTCAACATCAACCCAGCACTTCCAAACTAAACTTCCAGCACTAAACCAAGCACCACATCTACACCTCTTTTAAATACCTCCAAGGATGGTGACTCCACCACTGCCCTGAGCAGCCTGTTCCAGTGCAGGACAATCACCTTGGTGAAGAAATACCTTCCAATATCCAATTCAAACCTCCCCACATGCCATGTTTCACCTACAACCTGGCTGATCAGAGGTGTTTTTTGGGGAGCACTCAGTTTTATTGCCAGATGCAGTGGTGGTTATACAGAGATGGGTGTGTAAAGGACTTGTTTCTCAGCTACCAGCACTGTGTTCACAGCAGTATATGGGGACAATGTTATAGGCAAAGCAGAACTTCAGATGAAGTTGCCTTTTTAGACTAAAGCAAGGGAAGATGCAGGTATTCATTATGCTTTCAGTGTTTCTTCTTGGTCACAGGCTTAAAGCACAGTGGGACCCTCTGACAGGCAACCACAGGGGTTCACATCTTGAGAAGACTCTTGTCCCCTTGCAGAGAGGTATGTCCAGAGGGGTGTCCTGAGTGTATGGGATTCAGTAGCCTCTGTCTTGCTGCAAAGCGGTGCAAACCTTGAGAAATTCAAATTTCCCATCTTGCCATAGGGTGCCTAAAGCAATGGGTGTACCAACTCTAAACAGAAAGAACAGCAGATTGCAAGTGTTTAGAGGAACTGTATTTTATCAGGCAAAATTAAGTCCTTAAAAAAAAAACCAAAAAACCCAAAACAGAACAACAGAAAAAAGGAGTAGTAAATCAAACATCCTGAGGAATGGAGTAGAGGTAATGCAATAGCTTAACTGAAAAATTAACTCAGATTGGTGGAGATATGACTGCTGCTGTCTATATTGAAAACTGGCTGGAGGAATGTAAACAAAAGACAACGAGAAACAGGATTTGTGTGAGGGGTGGCTCCTTGTTGCTGTGGACACACCAAGGCTGTATCCCCTCTGAGCAGCGCCCTGATGGTGGTACAGGATGGAAAGCGGGAGGGTACCCATGACACAAAAAAACATTCTCAGGAAAATCCTGGCTAAAGAATTAAAGAAAACCAACCCTTCATTGTGAGCTCAGTAGGAGGAAGGTGACAGAGGAGGTGGGAACCTCTGGGAGTGGTAGGCAGGACTTGGAAGCATAAGGTGAGGTAGAGTGCAGCTGTGAGGGGTGGCCAAAGCCTTTCCAAAATATCCACCCTGGTGAGTCAGCCAGTCACACCAGGACCCTTCTTTCAGTGAGGTGGGATTTCACTGAAATGCTAGTAATGCCCATGAACCACCACATCAAATAGACCTTTATTTTTCCTCCCTCCCAAACACTAGTTATCTATTGGAACCAGATGCATTATTTCTGTAGAAATTTCCAAGGAGGGAAAGTCAGGCTGCCTTGTTGTTGTCAGAGAGGTGATGATCTCCTCATGAATTTTTGCTTTTTCAGACACATGGAAATGCAGTCTTTATCCTTGTGATGAGAAAGGTTTACAAGGAGAAGAGTTCAGCAGACACTTGTTGTTGAGCAGTTTGAGGGGCTGCAGCATGATGTCCTGCAAACTTCACTCACTGTATTCACTGAGACATTGCAGATCCACAAGGATTATTTCCATGTTCTCCTTTGTGTACCTTGGTCACATTTATTTTTTTTAAATGATGTATGAGTTTGTTCCCCCCCCTTTTTTTTTGTTTCTTTAATAACATTTATTTAACTTAGAGCTGTTTTGAAGTAATAGACACCTTTCTAGGTAGTGGTTTCTTACATCGTATAAGCCCATTTATCAAAGGCAGGATTTGCTGCTGTTGTTTTTCTATTAGGGAGGAATTACACTAAGCCTGTAGCAGACATTTTGTGTTACCATGGCAGCCCATATTTCCTACAGGGTTGTGACCTCTAATGACTACAGTGGAAAGCTAGAAAAAATGGGGACTCTTTGAAGATTAGTAAATAAATGCATACTTATGCAAACTATCCCAGAGATGGCTAAACTCCAAGAGGGGGAATGGCATGATTCAGAACACTGAGTAAGTGGCTCTTTGTAAATACCTGTGTTTTTTAAAAATCACCTTTCATTTTTCCATGCTTTTAAAAGGCTGTTTTGTTTCCATCAAAGTGACACACCGAACATGTTTTCTGCATAGGGCTCGTATTATTTTTCATGCAATGAAACAGAAATACAGAGTTCAGAATTTCAGCAAAAGATGTCTCTTACCACCTAATAATTCTTTTTTTATAGCCTTTTCAAATATTATTGCCATCATGATTGAATTTTCAGTGTTCTTTTAGTTCATCATTGCTAGATAAAATAAGGCAGCAGAATGTACTGAACTTTTAAACAGACATCTCAGTGGGAGCTGTCTTTATTCTTTTAAAATAGTGTATTAAAAAAAGTCTCTGTTTTTAAAAAGAACAGATTGATTTTTACGTATGGGATTTAGTAAAAAGGAAAAATTGCATCTATCGAGTAGTACACAGTATTTGTTTTAGACCATTAAAATACCTACAAAAGGTGTTTTATAGTATTTGTTTGTGAATTTTAAATGATCCTGCATTGTACTCTGCAGTGATCTCCTAAATTGTATAAAGCCTCTGTAGACGTGCTGGTACTCTGTGCATCTTCAGTTAATGATCCTTTTCATGTAAGCACAGCTGTTGCAATGTAAAAAAATAAATTAACAAATGTGCCTCTTCTCCCTGCAGCTTCCCTTTACTTTTCTGTGGATTTCAGCATTTTCCCCCTTCAGTTAGTAACCTTTCAGACTCCTGCAGCCCAGATACATGGTACCAAACTCTCTCCCATCGAAGCTGTCAGCAGAAACAGAGCAGACCAAGGTCTTACAAAGCAAAACCAACATCAGCCAGATCCTGAATCTCTTCCTCTCCTGTCAGGAACACCGAGGTCAAGAAAATACTATTGCTCCTTACTATGGAGGTTGTTGTAACCCTTTTCTCTTCTTTTAGAAAATAAAGCAAACCCTTTGCAGATAACCCCACACCACTTGGCTTTCACAGAGAGCACTGGAGTCGCTTGTGCCAGAGCCACATCTACTGATGGTTGCAATGTGGCCAGATGTGGGTCCCCCCACCACGGACTGGGATGCATTGGGAATATATCACCTTGGTGCTGAATCTACCCACCATGTCCTCTTTCATTTGGCAATCATGGAGGCCTGGGGACACCAGGATGGACTGGAGAGCAGTTTTGTTGTACCCTGGAAGACACAAAACTGATATCCATAGGGATATGCCCTGTTTCCATAGGCTTGATTCTCTGATGTGTTGGGTGCCCACACAGGATGGGAAAGCGTGGGTGAGTTTGTGATCCACACTCATATCAGCATCTAATGTTGTAGTGAATTTTAACAAAGTTTTGGGATGGCTGCAAGGGATGTGGTGTGGGGAATTGCTGTGCTCTCTGGTGCACAGGAAAATGATGGACACTGGAGGCAGATGGAAAAAAAAACATTCGTTTTGGTGTTGGCTTTGATTTCTTTGCATATGATTGTGCTTCTTGATAACTGCACCAGCAGTACAAACTTACTTGTAGGGATGGTGGACACCAGGTGCCGTCTGGGTTAGTTTGCATTGCTGAAAGCTCATGTTGTTAATTTCCTTGCAATTGGGAAATTTAGCTCAAAATGAGTCACTCCCGATGTCATTATCCTACTATTATTGCACAACGTCACAACATGCTTATGAGCCAGGGTAATTTACGTTCTTCTTTCTTCTCCTCTTGGTATCTCTGAGTTTTCTGTTAATTGTCAGCGATTCAAAAAGGGCCACCTGGGGAGGTGCCTGCTCCTCAGGCACTCCTCCCCTGCTGTCAGTAATGAACCCCTCCCTGGAGCAGGGATAGGAGTGCACAGTCCCAGTTCCTGAGCTTCTGCCCTCCTCACCCGGGGACAGAACTGCTCCTCTCCCTCTGCATGGCTCTTAAAGCTTTTCCTAGCAGCTGCAGATCCTCCAACACAAAGGTTTGCCTGCTAACCAGCCTAACCTGAGGTGTGGGGTGTGTGCAGATCTGCCCTTTACCCAGGCTCTCTGGAAATCCTGCTGTTAGTTTCCCGGGCTCTCACAAGATGTGTTCTACATTTTAAAGCTCAAAAAAGTCCTGAGAGAGAGGGGCTGAGTGCATGGCCTCCATCTGTGTGTTGTAGATCACTTGCCTCAACCATGAAGCAACTCTATCCCCCTGCCCATCATTGAACACATACTTTCCAGCCCAAACTATTTGACAAATCTGACTCAGACTAGCTAATAGTTTCAGGGTGACCGAAACCTCGTATCTGATGAATTTACAATTCAACTGAAAACTCTTTAGTCAAGTCCAAATGTAGAGGGGAAACTAGTGGTTTAGGCAGCAGGGAGGAAGAGAGGAAAAGAAATCTGGTGAGGAATGCTGGGGAAGCTGAAATGGGATCCTGGACGTGAGCTGCAGGGCTGGCAGAGCACTTTGGAAAGGGAGTCTCCCTGGTGGGAGTCCTGGTTAAGGGGACATCCCTCTACCCCTTCCAGTGGTTGTGTGAAATTTCTCTGTCCTTCCTCTGGTTAATATCTTTCTTTCTGTTTTATTTTGAAGGACATTTTTTACTAGTCCTTGAAAGCAAAATTTTTTGTCCCTGCTGACATGAGATCAGAGGGATACTTGTGTTAAGTGAAAAGGGCAGTGTGGACTTCTGCGAACAAAGTGGAGTGATTTTATATCTGGAGGGGTGGAGCAGCATTAAATCACTACTTTGCAAAGCAGTGATTTGGTTCTGTAGTGTGGCAGCTGAGCAAACCATTCTGTGATTTTCCATTCCCAGGCCACTGTCACTTGGAGCCACTCCATCCCCAGCACCCTCGTGGGCTCCGTGCAGCTCCCTCCTTGTGCAGAGCCCAGTGCTGGGCAGCAGCACCTCAGACACGTGGGAGGACCCTCAGGAAGGTGAATGCTATGACTTCTGCGTGTCCTGCTCCTGCCTTCTGCCACTGAGAGCCTGCAGGTAACACAGGCTGAGGAGCATTTAACAGCCCAAATGCAGTAATTCTGAGACAAATGTCTTCAGCATTTTGATCCAACCATGCTCAGAGCTGTGATCAGCCCATGAACCCCTTTTCCACCCAGGTTCACCCCAACACAGCAGCCTGTGGTGACTGGTGCTGCTGCTGGGGGTGACTCGTCTGCTTTCCTTTACTTTCTGAGGCTTATTGGTTTGTCAGTTCACTCCAGTTGAAATTCAAATATGTATGTCCAGTATGCTTTTTATCTAGTTAACTAAACACAAATAATGCATTCTGCCTCTTCCCTTTGAAAGCTTTCAAACCTTTCTCTTTTATCTCTGCCTATATTGTTCTTTAACAACCTGACAGTTGATTATTACATGGTTTCTCTTTCTCCTTTATCCTCTGCCCACAATACTCAATGATTTTTTACTGGGCATCACTCCCAAAGTGCCTTGGTATATTCAGACCTAGGCAAGGTTGGACATTGATATGATTCTCTGATTCTGAAATAACACAGGTACTTGAGAAGGTGTTTCTGCTCTGGGGCACTTAATTTTTTCTGGTGACTTGAAACTTGTCTTCAGCCCTGCTAGAGAGAAATTTTGGAGAAATGCCATCAAGCTGAAGTGACACATGCTTACTGCCAGCCATTTTTTTTTGGCACGTTGTACTTTCTGCTCCTCTGTCACCAAAACCCCTTTGCATGTCTGTGCAGCATGATGATATTTAAATTGTTTTAACATGGTTTATTAGCTGCTGTGGGGAGTGTCTTTGCCTGCCATTGCCTGTGATAGGACTGTCCCCATTAATGAAGTCACATTGTGTACAGCAATGCTCTGATCCACACTCCCATATACCCAGCAGGACACTGTGGCGGGCATTTCTGGAGCTCCACTTTGCAATGTGTGAGTTTTGACCAAAAATGCTGATATTCCTCCTCAATATTTGTGCCTGGTGACACTGCAGGCTGGTGCATATCTCCTTGCTTATTTGACCAAACTAGGATAAAGCCAAGCTTTCTGACTGAAAGACTTGTGAATATTGCAAGGAATTTATTTCCCTGTTTTAGGAACTTTAGTGATGTTATTTTCCTTTGTACATCTGTGTCCCTGGTCTCCATGACTTTTTCTGCTGTGTTGGGCCCATGCATTTGCAGAGTCATTTCTTGCCACTCATTCTCAGAGAATAGTTGTGTTATGGTTATTGGTTTGCTGATCAAACTATAATTTTGATGACTAATAGCCTTTTCCACATTAGACCTTGAATGTGAACTGAATTAGAAGCAGTAGTCAAACGAAACAACTTTGTAAAGATCAGGTTCTTTTCCAGCCATTTCCAGCACAGGAGATGCTAACACAAGCACTGCATAGCTGCATGTAAAATGCAGAGAGAAATATTTGTAGCAATGATGTGAGCTGGAAGGAAGTTACAGAATTCCTGCTTTGCCGAGACACTAAAATATGGTTTAAATTAAAACTGAGGCTAAGCATATTATTCACTTGATGAGTTTTGTTCTACTCCTCCTCTTGGGATACCTAAAAGCAGGCTGCTACTTCTTCTTCTTTTTTTTTTTAATTCCTCTAAGATGACTGATGTCCTCTGAATAAAAATTACACTTAATATTTGAAATTCACCTTCACTTGGTTGCATTTGGTCATGTCAATAACACAGTGGTGTTGCTTCTGTTACTTGAATGACCATGAGTTGTTTCTTATAACTGGGAAAGGGCGAGAAGGACCCACAGGGAAGTTCAGCCTCTCAAGGACATGTGATATCAAGAACAGGGCCTTTCACAACCATTGGTATTTCTCCCCTTGTTGGGGCAGTGCAGGATTCCTAGAGGTGTCCTAGAGGCCAGAAAGGACTGGCAGTTGGAGAGTTCCTAATCTGAAGGTAGAATCTGGATTTAATTTTCTCTCCTTACAAATGTATGCGGTAATTGGGCGCTTGTAAGTGTCTCGGGTAATAAAAAGTATCATTGCATCTCTCTCTGGCTTCTTTAGGAGGCTTTTTTTAAGGCTAGGACTAGATCTTCTGACTTCCCAGTCTGGTAGGAGGCACAGCAGAGACCAACGCTTCATCCAGGAGACTTCATCATCTCCAGCTCCACTGTCATAAAAGGGAAGTGCTCCTTAGGGAAATAGCCAACGTTACAAATAATCTTGCACAGTCCCTTCAGAAGCTGATTCACTGCTCAGTTGCCCTCCCTTGCAGATGAGCAGCTTTTTTCCAGTTTACAAGTGCTGTGACCTTTGGGGCTGAGCTCTCTGAGCAGGACTGCCCAGGCAGAGAGGGATGGGTGTGCAGGGTGGACCAGGGGTGCAAGGAGTCAGGCAGTTTTGTGCTTTGCGGTGTCCTGATTTTTGTGCAATATGAATATTCCTCAGTGTCAGATCCAAGAGTCTTGCTGGGTTCACTCTGATGTGCTATATCTGCAAGGACCACCTCTGGGACTTCCAAATGTCTACTGCCCTCATGTTGTGTCTTGACAAAAATCTGAAGTATATATAAATATGTCACGTTGGCAAACTCGGATGCGCTGTGTCCTCACTCTGCCTAGTGGTAAATTAACTTTTTGTGCTGGCTCTCGAGATGTTAAGTATAAGGACACGTGGTGTGAAAGGGTGAACCAGCCTCACATAATACTTCACCTTTTCTCAGTCCAGAAATGGTGCAGTGATGGCCATGAACTCGCTGTGCTGAACATCTCCTTGGCACACTGTTAGGCTTTGTTTTGGAGTCCTCATTCACTTTCTGGGCTCACAACAAGCAAGGAAAAGAAAATATGGCTCTCTTCTGCATGCTGTCAGAGAAAAAAATTGAACAGGTTTGACATGAAATCACTGCACTATTGAAAAACAAAGTAGAATATTTTGATCTTGCCAAATCATGTGTCTTGTAAACAGATATTACCGCTTTTTTGTAGTTTTAGGACAGAGAGAAGGCAATCCAAGCAGTAAATAAATTACAACTAACCTGGGGTTTAAGCAGGACTTGATACAGAAGGACTCGCTGTTCTTGGCCCACCCTGAGCCTGCCAGAGACTCCAAAACAAACCCTCTGGAAGAGCCTGACTGGAGACTTGGCACGCACCAGGCCACCGCAAACCTCAGGCTCTGCGCTCTGCTGATTTGAGAGCCAGAAAAGGTCACCAGGAGTGTGCAGAATGCCTGGCTGATGTATTCTGGAGGAGGGAAGGGCCAGGTTGAGGCTGGGCTCTGCTGCTGACGGTGGAGTCACAGTTACCTGAACTCTCCTGCCACCCCCATGGAGGCAGCAGCTCCTGCCCCAAGGTGCCCGGTTCCCAGGTGGAGTGCATCACAGCAGGGACACTCCGCACTGGGGACTGGGCTGTGCCCAAGCAGGGACACAAGGACACAGGAGAAGTGTTTGGTGCAGTTTTATGAAGGCATGGAGCTGTAGCTGCTGGAGTTGGTGACACCTTTGGCATGGAATGGGCTGTCCACAGTCCTTTGCTTGGTCTGTCTGTCTGCCCTGTGTCAGCAGGTAGACTGAAAAAGAATTTATGCTTTAAATCATCCAGGCTGCGGTGTATATATTTCTTCCACTGACGTTTCTAACCCTGTGGCTGCTAATTATCAGTTAATAATGAAGTTTTCAGAATTAATTCAGAATAGTGGCACTTTTTTATTTCATTCTTTGCTTTTCACACACCCGCTTGCTCAGCAGGGCTCTCTGCTGCCTGCACTGCTTGTGGCAAAGGGGACAAACCTGCACCTTGAGCAGCATGGAAGTGTTTGCTGTGGATAACAAATCTGAACCAAAGGACAGCAGTCCTGCCTGAATGTAACTTGGTGTGGAAAAAATTCAGAACTATCACAACTCAGACCAGGGAGAAGAAAAGTAAGTGGAAATCTTTCCCTGCAAAACTAAAACTTGTTTCCAGACTTGATAATTTTTCGAGGAGATACATTTGTAATTCTACCTGGAAGCCAAAGCAGGAGTTAGTGCATGTGCATCACCAAACCCAAAGCTGCAGAAAAAGGAATTGCCAAGATCAAGAAAAATGAATATCAAAGAAACATAAAGGTTATGCCCAGGGGTCCTGTTCTAGGTCAGAATATTTGTTCTTTGGGTGCAGGGCACAGTTTCTCTCCTCCCCTCTGCCCTGTGCTGGCTTCCCATGCAGAGCAATCCCTGCTCCTGCTGGGCAGCAAGCGAGGGATATCCAGCACAGAGCTGTAGCACAGGCAGAGGGGGATGTTTCACCCCAAATGTAATGGAAAAAGGCAAAATTTAAAACAAAGACTTTTTTTTTTTGTAGTTTCACAACAATTTTGCATTGATGAGTTCCGGGATGCAAAGTAGTTGTGGGAAGCAGAAAGATACCGATATTTTTCTTCTGGAGTGCTTAATTTATTTTTCATAACCTTGTACCATTCACTGTTTTTAGTCTTTTGGACTGAATGGTCTGTGTCTCCTTCTCTGCTAGATCTAAATGTAGCTTGTGAGAATCTTGTCAGAGAGCTTTGACTCTACTTTTGTATTTGTATGCAACAGCAGAAGCAATGGTGTGTTGTGGGGATGCCCAATATACCCGGTCCTGCCTGAGAGTCAGCTTTCTAATTGAGAATCTCAGCTGGGAAGGGACTCTCCGGGGAACTGTGAGGGACAGACGTCCTTCCATTCTCACTGGAAAGCTCTAAGGTAGATTTTTTCCACTACCACACTACTTTCTTTATGAACAGAATAATATATTAGTAAAATAATAAATAATTGATTGCATTTCTTGTCTCAAAGTAATATTTGGAAATAATAACACAGTGAATTTGAAGTCAGCTCCCCAAAACCCTTGACAGCAGTGCTGGCATGGCAGGCAGCCGGACTGGGGACAGCGGGGCCGGTGGCATTTGGGACAGCAAAAGTCACAGGCTTAGGGAAGGAGACAAAGTGCCTGCAGCACTTGGGTATCTGGGCACTTTCTTCACAATGAGCCAGTAAAGTACAGCTTATCTCCTCCTTTTCAAGCTGCATTGTGTTCAGTGAAAGAAGAGCTGCGTTCCAAAGGGAAGCTGTGTTTTCTGAAGCCATTTGTGTGCTGGGATGTGTTGCGTCAGCTGAGAACAAACGCCCTGGGCTAGTGCTTGTGATGTGGCTGGTGGGACCGATGTAACCACATGTGGGGACTGGGACAGAGGCTAAAGAGCACTCTGAAAGCTAAAGGAAGTCAAAAATCAATTTTGAAGAGACACAGAAATAAAGCTGACATGTCTGGTTTTAATCTACTTCCCAAGATGAGACTCTGGTTTGTGATTTTGAGCTGCTTTTTTTCTGCTCAGCACATTTTCTGGGAGATTAAAAAAGTGGTCAGAAAGTGAATTGTTTTACAATAGTTATTCCTTTTCTTTGTGAGTTAGAGTTTGCTGAGAGTTTATGCTCTTCTTTTCATGGGAAAAAAAAAAGTTCAAAAAACAAACTCTGTTGGTTATTTTGGTAACTGGTTATTTTCCAGACAATCCACCTGTATATTGGCCAGACTGGTTAAAGAAAACTAAATATCTTGAGGGTTAAAAAAAATAATACGTGATGGTTCATAAATACTTTTCTTATAAGAATGTATTTTCTGTAGAAAATACTATTGACAAAAAGAAAACCCTAAAATCCACATGGATTTTTTAAAAAATTGTTCACTCTTCTTACATATATGGAGCTGTCTTCTTGCATGTCAGATATATATGATCATTTTGGTTGCAGTTGATTTATTTAACACAGGAAACAGAAAGGTTAAGGAATTTTTAAAGCTGGTACCCACATCAATATTTTGGCTTTGAAGCAAGTGGCCTTGCTGTTTGGATGTGCACACATTTTCCACACTTTCTCATCATATTCTGTCTTCTGTTAATAACTCCTGTTATTGATGGGAGGCAACATGGGCAGCACCCTGACAGTCTGACTCTTTATTTGGATGTGTAACTCCAGGCACTGCAGCTTTGGCTGTGAATGTTTGGTTGTCACCCATGTTATGCTGTCAGCAGGAATCCAAAATTATGATGATGAATATTTATTGTTTGTGTTATGACATCTTTTTGGAAACCAGCTGAGTGCTGTGTTGCTCCTTCTAGGCATGGCTTGTACATGTGGGGAGAAATGGGGTTTGCCCTCTGCATGCTTTAGCCAGACAAGGGGCAGGAGGGAAGGGGGAGTCGGCTGGACCAACCCTGGCCTGGCCATCCTGCACAGATTTTAGGGAATGAGTCAAACATTACTCTTTAAAAGGTGGTGCCCAGGCAGGGAGTTTGGGGAGTTCATTATGGACACAGGGAGAGGAGTTCTGGAGGTCGTTGGGGGTTACAACAACTCCCCTTCCTGGGCAAGGATCCCTGCAGGGTCCCCTGGGCATGGGCTATGGGGTGAGACCTGTCCTGCTTCATGCTGCTGCCTGACAAGCTCCAACCCAGCTGGTTGCTTTCACAAGAGTTATTTTCAACCAAGCAAGAGTATTAGGCAGTCAGATTAGGGTCTAAGGTTTGGCTATTGTATCTAGAGCAATTAAAGCAATTTCCTACTGCAGATGTTATGGGAGAATGGCTTGTTGGCTTCCCTGGGAGCTGTGCCTGTGCAAGGAATCCCAGGCTCTTGTGGGTAAGATTTATTATTGCTTCTCTGCCCCCTACTTTGAATCCTGTGTCTGCAACATATTCACAGCTCCAGTCTCTTGCAGATGTCCTCTGTCCAGAACTGGTGCTGACTGTAGAGTTTCCAAGGTTTGGAAGCAAACATGAGAGTCTTGGATTGGAGTTACACTCTCCTGTCCAGTCTCTGGAGACGACAAGTTGTCCTCCAGACATTTGCACATTAAAGCTAAAGAATGCAAACCTGGAAGATCATCTCCTGGCTTTTCTTCTTCCACCTTCCCTTTCAGTTGCAAGTTCTGCTCTGATGAGCAAATGGACCTAAATCTCGGTGTAAGCAGGTGCTTTTCTCTTGGGCTGGCAGCCCTTCTAAGAGGTGTGGATTCAACATGCAGTCCCTATGCATTCCCTAGTTTTGGAAGGGTTATCCTGGAAGTCCAGGTTATTTCTAATAGTTAAGCAGCTGTGGACCAGGTAGGAGGACAGCACAACTCTAGAAATGTCCCACATTCATGCTTTTATGTGCAGTGCTGTTGTAGAAATGCCTATGGCTGTGGTGAAGAAGGAGCAGGAGGGGTGGTGGGGCACACACTAAGCCCATGTGCAGTCTTAATGAAGCAGCATCTGTGGCAAAGCATGGCCCAGGCTTGGTCCTGTGTGCCATTGCCATGGTCCTGTGTGCCATCCTTGGCTTCTCTGTGCACCCCTTGTGTCCTGTGTGCCATTCTTTCTTGCAGCTGCATGACTGCAGCAGGGCTTTTAGTATATGTAAGTGAACACACAGCCATGGAAAACACCTCTCCTTAAAATTAATCTCAGTTTAGGGGTGGTCTCCCTGAACATGCCTTGTGCTTTGGATGAAGCCTGGTTTTCTTCTTGTTCTGGAATATTCATACCTTTCAAACTGATGCTGTTTCAACTACCTCCTGAAACGCAGCTTTGGTTTTCAAAAGCCAACTGCTGGGGAGGTTGTTTTGGTTTCCCAGCACACAGTGTTCTGTCTGCCTCTGCTTTGTCTGCCCCTCTGCCCCACCCGGCCATGTGGCTTGAGATTCATGCCCTGGTTGGGGTTCTCTCATTTAATTTTCATGCATCATTTATAGCTTGCTGTGGTGATTTCACGAAGTGAATGTATGTGGTTAATGCAGGGGGCTGACTGGGAGCCAGTCATGCAGCTGTGACAGAATGGTTGCTCCCTGCCTTTTTCATTATTTTCTGTACTTGGAGTGTGTTGGTGAGAAATTGTTTCTATACCAAATATTCAGACTTTAACCTTGATGGCTTTCCTGAGGAAAAAAAAAAAAAGAATTGCCTTCCCTTTCCTGGAAATCTGGAGAATTTCCCACACACGACTTCTGCCCTTCAGACAGACAGAAACTGAGTAGGGAGACCCTGAGGTGGTTAATTTAAGAGGAGTGCAGGGCTCTGCTCCTGTGAAATGATGGTAACTCCTGAAGCCAAGCCAAAAAACAACATCCAGCTGCCAGCAGGAGTTTACATAGGAAACATCCCTTCTGATGTGGGCAGCTGCGCTCACAGCCTTTGTGTTGTCCCCTCCTTTGGGCATGTTGTGTGGCCTTTGGTAGGAAAAGGTAGCCTTGGAGGGGAGCTGGTGGAGAGATCTGCAGGTATAGTTAGGAGCAGGTGTCCTCCTTTCCCCACCGTTTCCCTTTACGTGGGCCAGCCCCATTATTTCACAGATTTATTTAATGTATGTAATAGATTTGCTTAGGCTGAACAAGATCCTGCAGTGTCTGCCTTTCCGGGTGCTCGTATTAAGTACTTTGCTGGGCTGATGTGTATCATGTCAGCTTAGAAATGACTATCGAGAAGAAAAGAACAAGAGAACCTTATTGATTTCCATCTGGTTTGACTGGCAGCACTTGGAAACGGCACAGGCACAGTGTCCAGTTTGAAATGCCACATGTTCACAAGCTTGTGCCACCACTGGAAAGGTGATGGAGCAGATGACCTTGAGCAGGTGTGGCCAACCAACCACCATGGACCTCAGAACAAAGGTGGACGAGTTTGGTTTGTTGTTTTTATTGGGCCAGTTCAGTGCAAGTCCTGTCCCTGGAAACCACAGAGTTTGGGTACCTCTTACGAAAAGGATCTTCATGCTTGCTGGGCTGGAGCTCCAATGAGGATGTGCAGGGTCTAGCAGGGTGAAGGATGGAGAGCCTGAGTCCCTGTGAGCCAGGATGGAAACTGGAAGTGAGATTTAGAACATGGTTTCCCTTCAGGATAATGCCTGACTGGAAGGTTTAAACCCAGACGTGCAGTAATAGCTTTGAAGACAGCCCAGAGGCGGCGGGCGCTTCAGCCATGAGATTTGGGAATGAAAATCCTTTTGGGAAGGCAAGAGGTTAGCAAGTACTTCCAGTCTCTCTGCTGGATGACATGCAGTAAAAGCTGGACTGGGATGCAGAACATAAAGAACATAAGGAGACATGTTATGACCTTGTCTGCTGTTAGCAGCTTACACAGCCTGCCAAGGAAAAACCAGCCTGCATTACAAGGGCCATATGGTATTTTACTAACTCACTGTATAAATCCCTAATACAATTAGAAGATCCAACTTCTATGCTGAATTAGAGCCTCTATGTTGCTTTATCTGGAGGAATTTCTGGATAGCTCAAGATTGTTGATATCAGGAAGGAGTAAAATATATATGGATGGACAAGGGAAGGGGTCTGTCAGCCTCCTGGGTGCAGCAGCCCTTTTGCTGGTCTCTCCTGTAAGAAATCCTCTTTCTGGCTTGCATAGACCCTCAGGAGCTGCCTGGAGTTGGCCATTGGGAGCTGGCTGCCCAACCTCATGGTAGCCGATGTCTGTTTTATCAGGGAGAGTTTGTGCAGGGTTCCTGAGCAAGGTCAGGATTCTCACAGGAGGCTATCATGAGCTATTGCTAACAGAGTAGGGTCAGGAGGAAGAAAGCCTTGTAGTTTCAGCCTTCTCCCACCTGTTGGATTTTGTCTGGATCAGATGTGTGAGTGCAGGAGGGAAAGGGATGCCCATGGTGTATGGGGAAGGCTCTGAGCATGCCAGCTCCAGCAGTGCTCAGGCCCAGAGCATGGGCTGCTGGTGGTGATAGGCATTAATTGGAAGTACTGGGGAAGGGCTGGACAGATTTGGGAGCGTCTGGCTGAAGACAGACATGTGTGATGCAGCCAGTGGAAGGGCAGCATGTCCAGAGCAGGCTCTACATGCTAGGATCATCCCTCTGAATACAGATCTGTCATTAGTCTTACCACCTCTTTTCTTGTTTTGGCTGAAGCAGGTTTACCCTGGTATTACCTGAGTCTTCTCAAAAAAATTTCTCTCTTTATTCCAATATATGAACCTCTTCAAGAGATACCACTTCATTTGCAGATGAGAAGAGAAATGACCACATTATCAATAATCCATTAAGTACTCTGAAGGGACATGGCTGTACTTAATGTTATCAGTATTGAGGGACAACCTTGAAGCAAGCTGGGATGTGCTCTCCTTTTCCCTGCAGGTGTTCAAGTCATTTCTCCCTGCCTCAGTTTCTTCCTCTCACAGAGCTGGCTGGGGACATGTCCTGCCCTGCTTTGTCCTTCTCACAGAAAAGTTCCATTGCTCTTATTGTCTTTGCTGTAAAATGCCAGACAGGCACTCAGTGAAGCAACCTCCCTTTCGCCTGTGTTGGAGGGAACATAGATTTTGAATGGATGGTTATAGCTGTTTAAGCTGATCAGATGTCTTGTACAACTACACAAAACCTGTTTTTTGGCTGTGCCTTCTCTCTTTTCCATGCATACCTATTTCCAAGCGAATTGCTCTGTGCTGGAGCATGTAATTGCAAAGTGCAGGCCTGGCTCTGCTGGAAGCGACCCTGAGATGGCAACAATTTACCCAGGGCTGGTCAGGTGGTGGTTATTGTCAGTTTAGAGCTTGAAGGAGCCAAGTGCCATGGGGCAATGTGTGTGAATGAGAAATGTACTTTTAGCAAGAGCTGGATCAAGCAGGTGGCACAGCCCAGAGCTCAGCTCAGTGACTCCTGTGCCCCTACATCCCTGCTGCCAGCAGTGACAGGCTCATCTTCCTGGGATGTGTCTCCAGGTATGTCACCTCTTCCATGGCAACCCGTGTCAGGGTGGGGTGAGGGTGATGCTGGACCACTTTCCCCCACTTCCTGCAACTCTGTGCATGGCAGGCGCAGGCACTGGATTAGGGGCAGTGACTTCTTTCTTGCTGTGACCATCTGGCAGCAGGTTTCTGTGCACAACCTGCATTTGTTTTGATGGTTGGAACAGCAGTAATGCATGGGTTACCTGAAGTTTTCATCAAGATGAGCTTTTCAGAAGCATATTTGTTGCAGCTCCTATAGTAACTACTGCTTGCTCAGAGCTTGGCTTCTCTGAGCCCATCATCAGACCATCTCACTTTTTCATTTTGAAAAACTGGAAAAGTCTTTAAGTGCTGTTACAGCCCTGGAGCATGAGTACAAGTATATAGACATACCATCAGGGATGAAATTGCTGAAAGCTCCTTCAATGAAATGGCCAATATGGTGGCAATAAATTTATGGCCAATATGGCGGCAATAAATTCAGAGGAAATGGACATTATCTGCTGATTGACCTTCTGGAATGTTAAACAGCTTTTGCTTTGAGGCATCTGGCTGCCTGACATGGCCAATTATCCCTATGATAACATCAACTTCATTGGGTCTTATTGCTTCATTATGAAACTGCTTTAGCGGATAATGCATTGCGATTAGCAGGCAAATATTCTTGGGAAGGGAGATTACTCTTCGCCCACTGTTTGGCCTTGGAGCTGTGCAGTTTGTCTGCCTGCAGTGCAGAAGGCAATGACATGGGGAAGGTCCTTCCCTGCTCCCGGGAGCTTCTCTGGCAGTGGTGATGCTGCTTCCCCTGCTTCCCTCTCTCAGCTTCCCATTTCCTCCCTGGTTGCTTGGATCTTTTCCTTGCCCAAATGAAATAATTTGTAAATATTTTTATTTATGGCAGGATAAGTGCCAGCACATGGCTGTCTCTGGGAGAACAAAAATACCAGTGCTTAGTCCTTAGTACTTGCCTGGAGCACAGAATCCTCTTCTGTTGTAATCAGAGCTGTGCATAACTCTTTGTACTGTGATCCAGCTTGGCATGTTCCTCCCTTTGTGTCCACATCATTTGAAGGAAAGAGGGCCTCTCCACAGAAACACTTCATCCTTACACCCATCTTCTCATCCTGGCCCGTGGTGGATCAGAGCTTATGGCCACAACAGTGATCGGCGGCAGTGCAGATCCAATGCTTGGAGTTCTGCTGTGAACCCGCTGTGATTCTGCTCAGTTCCCTCTTCCTGGAGTCCTGTGGATGTGAGAGACTCCCCACTGCATTGAAAATGGGAGAGTCATCCCTGGGGAGAGTCAAAAAGCATGAAGATACTGCTTATCTTCTGGAAATCATTTTTGTTTTCTCTTTGTAATGACCAGACCAGCGGAGAACTCTGGTGGAGGTGCAGCTTCTGTTGAAGAGCAGTGGGGAGCCCATCCTCTCTCTGCCACCCACTGAAGTGTATCAGCACATTAGGGGTGTCAGTGTCCATGTGGATAAGTTACAGGGTCCAAATTGTGCATGCATGGTGCCTATGGGGGTCACCAGGTAGATTGTAGGGGCTGAAACACTTACATGGTGAAGATACTCCAAGTGCGTGTGTTTCCTTGGCATCCTCCTTGTGCCCAAGTCCCTGGGACCTGCCCTGAGCACGGAGTCACCCAACAGCAGGGACCTGGCGGGGCTGGGGGTCCACCTGTCCCCCCGTGCCATGTGCTGCCCAGCTCCTGGGAGCACCCAGCCTGCTGGCAGGGCTGGGCAGGAGCCGTTTCGCTGTTGGGGCTTTGTCTGTGGCTGGAGGACAGCGAGGGTCGAGATGGGAGCAGCTGAGGAGGGGAGATCAGAGGCTTAAGGAAGCCAGGGGAAATCAGCGGGCCTGGCGCAGCTGAAGAGGGAAGATCAGAGTCCCGGAGCAGCTGGGGGGGAGATTGGATTAGTAGTTGAGAGATCAGAAGCCCGGCCCAACTGGGGAGGGTGGATCAGACAGGCGAGGAGCGAGGAGATCAGAAACCCCGCTCACCCGTGGAGGAGCTCGGGGAGGTCGGGACAGCTCACAGGGGCGAGACCAGACGGGGCGAGTGGTTTGCCAGGGCTGCCTGCGTCTGCTAAGCTTTAATGTGCGTCGGTGTGTTGGTTTTGCATCCCCCCGCGAGCGCACTTCGTCTCCAGCTCAGCAGCAGGAGCTCCCACCCCGCCGAATCCCCGCAATGCTGAGTGCGGCAGGGGCGATACGGCGGCGGCTCTTCCCAGGGATGCCATCTGGGTGAGTGGCTGTTTGCAGAGGAGAGGCACCGCAGCAATTACTCTGTCTTTCTGTCGAGAGTTCCCAAGAGCTGTTAAAATGCTGCAATCCCTGCTAAGACCCCGACTGCAATGCTGCAAAACGCTCCCTCCCACCTGCAGGCACCATTCACCAAAGGCTGTGTTTGGCGAAATAGAGCCTTGACATCCTGCTCCTGCCCATCCGAGCATGGAAACGCAGCAATCGTGAGGGGGAAGGAGCTGTTTAACACAGATAACTGATAAAACAGCAGCTGTGCTGTTTCAGCTCATACGTTACTTCGGAGGTGGCACACTGGCGTCACCGTGCAGGTCCACGACCCCTGCAGCCCACCCCAGTTTCATCTCTACACTGATTCTTGGAGCACCGAGTCCAGACAAACAGACCCATTATCTGTGCTGGCAGCCATCCCCCTCCTGCTGCGATCTCGGGGAGCCCCAGCCTGTGGAAAGCAGCCCCCCAGGAGCGTGGGTTGGGGCACAGGGGGTGACACATGCCTGGCAGAGGGGACAGCTCTGGCAGGAGGTGGGCTCCTGCCTCTGCTGCCAGCAGTTAGGCAGCACTTAGGAGGCTTGTCCTTCTCTGTCTGATTTTTCCAAAGGAAAAATAGAAGTGAAGATGGACAGAAAAGCTTTCTAGAGTAGAGAGCACTGATCACTTCTCTGGGTATGTGCCGTCCTGACATTAACTGCCTATTAACATTCCCTTTCTCATGCTTCCTCACTTCCTTCCCCTAAGCAATGTGGCTTTGCTTCCCAGTGCTGCTTTCTATGGTGAAAACACCTGAACGCAATGCAGAAGTGTTGGGTCACCCTCGAATACCTGGTGGGGGAGGCGACTGGGGGTTCCTCTGTGTTGCTCCTAAACCCTCTGACCCCAGTTTTGGATTTGATTGCTGATGCCTTGATTAAAGGGATGGAGCTCTGGCTTCCTGGCACTCCCACCTTCAGAGATGTCACCTTGGGCCTTTGCCATGTGGACCTTGGCCACCATAACTGGTGAGGACACTTTATGCTGGCTCTTTCCAGTGCAGACTTTGGTGTCCTCCAGGTGCTGGGCAGAGCCGTGGGTGGCTGGATGGAGGCAGCTTTATGGAGCGTGACTAATTGTTTCGTTGTGCCTTTTAGGCCCTGAAGGTGGGCTCAGGCTTTGAGGATGCAGGATCAGAAAGAAAGGGAGTGAAGCAGGACCATTCAGAGCAGCCTTGGGTTTGGTTTTGTGGTCACAGGCAGGACATGGATGAACCTTTTATAGAATATCTGGATGTTTTCTGGTCCCTCACCCACTTTCTTCTGTTTCTAGTTTGGGTGTCTTATTTTCTGATGTTTCACTGAGAGGGGAGATGTGCCTATCTGGGATGGAGGGCACTGCCGCACAAGCTGGGCATCCCTGTGCTGGCACCAACCACACTGCCATGAGGCGCACTGGAGCCAGTGGGATTTGGTCCCTCTGGATCTGCTCCAGCCTGGCCCAGTCCAGCCTCCTCTGCACCCTGGTTAAACATCTCTGCCCTGTGGGAGGTGTGAAAGGGAATGTGTTGGCACATGGCAAAATACAGATGAGAAGGATGCTGCAGTTTGGATGATGTCCTTGTTCAGTCAAAATTTGAGAGACACAAATAGAGGGAATGAAGGTGTTTTGTCTGGATGAAGATGCCATGGTTTTATGATCCTTACTGGATCTAGTATATGAAAAGCTGAACTTAAAGCAGCCCATGGGGAAGACATTGCCAGCACCACACCTGGCATCTCACATCCCTGCCATCCTGAGACCCTCGTGTTCAGGACACTGAGTGTCTCCCTGCCCTGGGGGCACACAAGGCTCCAGCCCACGTGCGTGGGGTTCCTAAAGCCACAGCAGATCCTACCCCAAGGAAACTGCAACTGCTGGGGCTTGGGACGTGCCTGTATGACGGCTTAAATGGAAAGCGAAGACAAGCTCAAGCAAAAAGGTAACAGCAGAGGAAGTGGAAACCTGTAAAACCTTTGAGCCATGTTATTTGCTAAGCTGATAAAAGATAAAGTGCATACATTTATGAAAAGGGGAAATCCCTGCTGTATTCATATAGACTGCTTATGGTTTGACAGTTAAGTAAATATAGTTCAGAATAAGACCAGTTTAAAGGGAATCTGAGAACATAATGAGTCTCAGAGAATTAACTGGATAGCTTTCATTTGAGATTACAAAACCACAGTGTAATATAATGTTTAAATACAAATGTGGCTTCAATATTACGTAAAATAACCAAACAGAGATAAAACCACTGTTCTGTCCTAGCATCAGCTGGTAATCTTATTACTGAGTTAATACATCCACGTGTGTTATGATCACCATTTTCCACTAACTTGACAGTCTAAGGGAAGGAATAAAGAAGAAGAATTTACTGCAGGTTTGTGGCTTTGGTCTGTCAGTGTTGTTATTATTGGGAGATTGAAAAATCTTCCTTGATTGGCTGCCAGCTTTGCCCAAGTGATGCACTGTTCTAACACAGCCATCCTGGCTGCAGCATCCTGGGACGATGAAGAGGAACATGCAGGAGGAGCAAATGCTCCCCAGACCCATCCACATCCATCCACAGCATCTCTAAGGGCAGCAGATTCCCAGCACCAGGAAGCCAGGGGGAAGCAATGAGCAGTGAGCATCCAGAGTCAGGGGAAATCAGTTACAAATGAGTAACGGTAATCTAAATTGACTTTGTCCTTTTTCAGTGGAATTTCTACCCAAATGGCCACTTATCTCTGTGGTTTAGGGTAAGAACCATGTTTTGTGGTCAAGCTGGGGCTCCAGCTGGCAATGGGACCAGCACAAGAGTTGCTGCTTCAAGGCATCCATAGGTGTGGTGTAATCAGAACGCTGCCATTGCTCCTCTGGGACCATCTTTTCATGTTGTATGGGAACAGTGGGCACTATTTTCAGTGCTTTGGCATCTTCAAGGTCTCCCTCTGGTACACTCACCTGGCTGCCTCGGCAGAGGCTCAGAGGTGAAGGGCGGTGAACTCCTGGTCACACCCACAGGGGTGTTGCAGATCTCAGAGTGTTATTTGCAAAGCATGCCAAGATGGCTTGGCCCAGGGAAAACAAATACCTTCACATCCGTGTTCACAGCCAAAATGATTTGCTCAGCTTTGAATTATAGTCCAAATGTTTTGAACTCTGGGATAATGCTGCTCACCAAACCCAGTACCTGAAAGGCCTCTTTTATGTGACTATTGCTTTGGTGACCAAAGTGCCAGGGTTTTACAAGAGCTGTTTATCCTTTGATAAAACAAAATCAGTGAATTTATGCTGACAGCTTCAGATGCTGTGGAAACCTGAGCAACCTTTCACCAGCGTATGCTTTTTGCTGAATCCTTCCTTAAGAACAAACCGCAGAAGCATCTTTAGTAATTTAATGAGCAATAAAGGAGACTATAAAAAACCAAGGATAATTAAATGCAATGATAGATTTTAGCACCCTAAATGGTTACCAGAAGTGCTTAATCAAAACTAAGGTTTCTGCTAGGCAGAATGAATGGCTCTTTGTTGCCCCATAACAGAAAACATTTAAAAATAAAATGCAGGGAAAGATTTGGGTACATTGGAATAACAGAATCATAAAAAATCATCACAGCCTGCCTCCTAATGCCCCTCTGATGCTTGAATAAAACAAAGAAAACAAAGCAAATTTAGGGAGCTATTTTGTATATTGCTTTGATCTTTGCTTCACCTTTTGAAAATATTCCTGAAGAGTGCTTCAAGACAATTTGGCTTCTAATTTTTTTGATTGGGAAGAAGAACAAATAGATTGACAATGCTAGAGGTTAGTCAGGGATGTGATTTTTTTTTCCCTTCAGCCTCCTGATCTGGGAGGTATATCCCAGAGCATGAAACATTGGCTACCTAGGCAGAATGAAGGGTGATGTGTGTGTGTGTGTGTTTGTGTGTGTGTGTGCTGTCAGGGTGGAGGGTACACAGCAGCCTTGCTGCTGCTTTCATTTAAGCAGGAACAGGAAACTAAGGAAGGCACCAGAATTGCCACAAATTCTTTCTTAATACAATAGTCTTTTGGAAAATCTGTGGATTAATTAAACATTTTCATGCAATAGCATGGCGCTGATTGTTTACACTAAGCCACATTTTCTTCTGTAATTTGCCTTAATTGGAAAATTCTTAGTTTATAATTGTCATAGAGTATGAAAGAAATGAGAAAATATGGAGAACCTTGAGGCAATCCTGTGCAGATGATACTCAGGTGTGATTCAGGATGACCTAATCATTAAACTCAGGCACTCATTCCTCAGGTATGTACAAAAGTACTCAAAATTATACGGAAGAATTATGTAGTTGTAATTCTGACAGTTCATGGCCTTATCCTGCCCTCGGTTCCACCTGAGCCCTTCCTGTGACCAGGAGGGAAGGGATGGGGAAAGCTGCAGACAAGGCCAGACCCTGGGTCTCTGCTGACGGTACCTGAGTAAGCACAGTGTTTTTTGTTAAAACCACTTGTTTGCAAAGAAATCAAGAGGGATCTTTGCACTGGGTTCAAGTTACTGGAGTGTCCACTGGCCAGAGCCACTGCTTGTTGTTTGTGCTGGAAATTTGCAGTGCCCAGTGAAAAACCTTGGAGAAGCCGTTGGGCAAATAACCAGGGCAGAACTGAGGTGCATAAAGGAGTGTGAACAGCCCTTCCTGCAGGTACCAGTGCTCTCAGCACTGTGGCTGGTGTGAGATGTGTGTCTTCTGTGTGCCTTCATCAAACACCATCACTTTCTTGTCTTGGCGGTTTTAGTGAACAAAAGCCCCTAGCAGCAAGGAAGCTGGAAACAACTTCTGCGTATGCCACAGGTGAGGTGTTTGGGCTCCTTTCTCCTGGTTACCCCTTTACAGCTCACCTAGTACCCGGGATAATTCCTCTACAGGTACTTTCCAAAGGATGTAGGTTTTTCCCAGGACATAGGTTTTTTGATTCAGGATAAGCTGGGATATGGTTAGACACTTTCTTGGACTAAGGTGGTGTAGCGCTTTTGAAGATAACAGCAGGGCATGTTAAATCAAGAGACACACGGGGAAAAGAATTTTTCCTATATGAAAAAATGCAGAGCAGCCCAGCATGTCTCAGAAAGGGCAGGTGTCAGTGGGGGAGGTCACTTCTCCACAGGGAATGTCTCTGAGCAGCCACTGGCATGGGAGGCCAATAGAGCCCCTCTCATTGCTGCAGAGTATGGCCTCACTGCCCCAGGGATGAGGCTGTTTCTCCTCCTTGCCCTGCCACAGACTTACCTGGGCTCTCACCTTTAGGATTCTGCCACACAGCACGCTCTCACCATGCACGCAGGATTCCCAAACCTCATCTCAATATCCCAGCGGGGCAGAATCCCTGGCTGTGGGACCCTTCTCCTTCCCCAGAGATGTGACCCTGCACCGGGTGCACCTCTGCGTCCTGGTGCAAGGTGCAGAAGAGCTCAGCAGCTCTGTCTTGGCAGCTGCTCTCCGGGCAGAAGCTCGGCGAGGTGGGGCCCTGGCGGTACCAGGAGGGGCTCTGGGGCGCTGGGTGTTTGCGTTGGGGCTGGGGTGCGGGCAGAGCGGCCGCCAGCCTTGCCGGAGGTGCAGGGTGGAACCCGCGCTCAGCACTTCAAAGCTGCTCTGTGTCCCGGGCCCGGGGCCGCCGTGCCGCAGCTTTTTCAGCAGCGATTAGACACGTAGGTAGGTAGAGGAGCGGAAATGCCGGGCCGTGCTCCCCTCGCCCCCGCCAGCCTCTTTGTGCTCCCTGCCACAGCCCCGGCCAGGAGCAGCCCGGCCCTTTTGCTCGTATTATTCTCACCATCTCCCTGACAGGCGTAGTAATATATCAAGCTATCTCAAGCTGGGACTGCTTGAATGAGGAGAGATTAAAAAAAAAATATTTAGAATGAGATCTGAAGTGTCTGACCAGAGCTTGGTGCTGCAAACTGCAGCTTCAGAAGGGTGCAGGGATAGAGGAGCCAAAATTGCAGCCACGGAGAAGGAGACTGTCCTCAGGAGCAGGCAGAGCTGAGCTGCACACATTATCGTCATTTAATATATGTTGTCCAAGACGGCACAGTGTGTTTATGATCAGATAGGACTCTCCTAGTGATGCATTTAAAAAGTGGGTTTTTTTACTTTGACTCAGCAACTATTCTGGTGGGAGGAAGAAGATCACCCTTTAAGGGCTGAGATTTAGTTAAATTTTTTCAGCATAAATATGTTCTTTCAGCATAATATCTTCAGATCCTGCTGCAATGATATTTCATGGTCTCATATGTCCAGTGGAGTTGTGTCCTGGTCAGAATCCAGCCACGTTTTAATGAGAGGAGGAGGGAGTGGTGGGGGGAAAGGAAGGGAGGGAGAATAATCAAATCTCCTCCTTTATTTTTGTTTTAAATTAGGCGTATTTCTCCTTAGTTTTGCTTATGGGTATTCACAAAATATTTTCTTAAGAGCATCTATTCTTGATGCTATGTAAAGATTGACAGTCTGCAGCATCATAAAGAAAACGTGTCTGAAACACTTGCTCAGTGGACTCTCAGAGGCACCAGGCTGTCCAAAATTGTTAATGCAGGCAGGCTGCTACTAAAGAGGCTTTTGCAGCTCCATCAGATGTATTAATTTTGAAGGGTGTTTCTTTGAACATTAAGCCTTTCTCATGCTACATGCTGTTGGCACTCTTTTGTCTTACAAACCTTTTAAAATTTATCCCAGGACACTTCAAGTTGAGGCTTTCTCCTTTTTTGGGGGTGGCTTTTTTTTTTTTTTTTTTTTTTTTTTTTTTTTTTTTTTTTTTTCTCCACACTGCCTCTTTCTGTCTTAACTCAGTAAACGAAGGATGAAGGACTGAGTGAGAATTTCAAACTCCCTGCAGGATAGTTTGGGAAAAGATGATATGGAAAGAGGAAAAACAAAAGCACATGTGGTGAAAAATATGCATATTTTACATCACCATTTTATATAGTAAAAGTGGCTGTTTTGTGTGTATTTTCAAGATGTAGAGGGAATATAACTATTCAAATATTTTGGCAACTCCTACACCCTTTTTTACTTTCTTGGGTTTTTTTTTCATATATCATAAAGCACTTGCTTAGCAACTGGGTAGGACAGTATTTGAAAAGTAGTGGGTTTGCTAGTGGTCATAAAAAATTTCCATGATTACCAAGGTGATGTAGGTAAAGAAGTCAAAATATGTTCAAAAATTAAGTTTCTTTGAAATGAAAGCAGAGGCATATTGAGTGACTGCTGTTTAAGTTTATTGTTTCAGGAAGACTGGGACTTGATCTGGTGCTGGTGCCAGCAGAACCAGTGACCCTGCAGCCCATGGCATCACACCTGCTGATAGCCAGGGGGGACCCTGTTCCTTAGTTCAAACTCTGTTTGAGCAGATTGCCCAGAGCAGCTGTGGCTGCCCCATCTCTGGAAGTGTCCAAGGCCAGGTTGGGCAGGGCTTGGAGCAGCCTGGTCTAGTGAAAAGTGTCCCTGCCCAGGGCAGGGGGTGAGAACTGGACGATCCTAAAGGTTGCTTCCAACCCATTCTATGCTTCTATCATACTGGCAGTCTCTGAGGTTTGGTGGGGTTACCATAAACCATGTATTAGAATCTCAACTTTTGGGGTCATAAATGTGATTTGGAGAAATCAGAAGTTCTTTTTAAAGAGCTCTACGCATTCTTCAGAAAGAGCTGTGTGGTTTCCAAGCTTAGCTTGTGAATCAGGAGACCTGAAGCCCCCATCCTCCCTGGTGTCTCATGCATATCAGGCAGTGGCTGCTGCAGGTAGGTGGTGATGCAGTCTGCTTCCATGGGCTGTTCTCCTAGAGGGAAAACCTCAGCCTCGAGTGTGGTGGTTGGTGTCTGAGAGGACCTGGAGGAGCTGACATCAAAAGGCTACCTGCGCAGGGTCTGCTCTACAAGTAGTGCTATTAAATCGGACTTTTAAAAGCACTGAAAAGTCCTGGGAGATGAGACACACAGCCAGGAAGCACTTATGGCTGAGGTGTGTCTGCCTAGCAAGGTGAAACGCTGCAGCATCTGCTGCTCAGCTGCTCTGAGACTGCTGTGAAGCCCGGAGAAAGCACATCATCCCCCTGCTGTAGCAGGAACTCTCCTGCCTGTCTGCCCCTGTGTTCAGGTTCTGGCCTCCCAGAAGCTGGTGTATCCACACTAATCAGCAACACCTTGGTTTGATATATACTGAAACAGATTTGCCATGCTTTACACATGAAGTGCTATGTGAAGAATGTATTAATGTTCTTGAGCAAAGTCTGTTTGGGCAGGAAAATGCCAATGAAGTGTGACCGAATCCATGTGAGAAGGAAGTAATTTCTTTTTTTCCATCTCAGCAGAGCTGTCCCAAGGCCAACACAATGAGGAGCATTGGAGGAATTACAGCCAATCTAAAATATTCAAGTTCACTAATTAGAAACATTTTTACTTTTCCCTGATGGTGAAATAGCAAGCAACAATTTCTGCTCCTTTCTTCACAGGCCCTGCATTCCCTTGAAGGGATTGAGAGGATTCATGGACTAGAAGGTAACAGACGGGGAATGCAGAGAACTTCAGATGCAAGAAAGGTACCTGTGTGTGATTGAGTTATTAATTTATGTAAATATAAGAACATCAGTACTGCACAAATATCATATTTCAGCCAGAGACAGCCCTCGCTGTTTGGAGTTGGCAGTTTGATTTCCAGCTTCTTTACACCTTGATTTTCTCACATTCATGTTTTGAGCATTTAGGGCTGCAAGACCAAGTACTCTGCTGCTTCTCTAGCAAACACCCCTGCATGAGGTGGCAAAAGATATTAGAGGGAGAGAGATGGACTCATTCATCTTCATGCCTTCCCCTTTAAAACAGGAAAATCTGTGAGTTTTGTCTAAGGAAGATACTCGTAGACAGAATGATTGTTAATGTACCACTTTCTGAGGGTAAACAGTTTCTTGATGTTCACCTGGAATTCTCCTTTATCTTGCTGTTTTGCTTCTCTCTCCCCCCTGGGGAGCATACACGGGTTTCAGTGTTTATCTTCTCTGAGCTGAGCTCCTGAGAGGTTTCTGAAGGCAGCTCCTGCTGCAAAGGGCCCGCGGGGATGAGCGTGGGCTGTGGGTGCTGGAGCAGCCCTGTCCCCACCAGCAGAGCTCTGTGGCAGCCTCGGCCAGGGATGCTGAAGGCTCCCATGGGCAGATGGAGCTGGAGCGAGGAGAGCTGCATCCTCAGGGAGCACTGGGGTGGGGAAGAGCTTGGAACTACCTCCAAGGCCCCTCAGCAGCCCATGCTGGGGCGTATGGTGCCTTACGGTGTCGCAGTGTGGCTCTGCAGAAGGGCACCTGTGGGGACGAGGTTTCTTGGGGGAACAGCTCAGCAGAGCTGTCCCAAGAGCAGCACGGTGAAGAATAATGCTGCTGGCACATCTTGGGAAGCCCAGGCACAGCCTGTGGTGGCTTTGTTTGCCAGTGTTGTCACCCCTTGTGCTGTCTTTGATGCAGCTCAGCAGAATGAAGCGATGAGCCTGGGCTGGTCCCAGCCCTGTTGCTGGCCCCTGCCTGGGAGGTGGCTGTTTCTGTGCTTGTGGGGTCTCATAAACTGAGGGGGCAAAAGCCATTTCTTTCCTTTCCATTCGTGTGCTGCTTCCTGAGGCCCATTTCTCCAGCAGACAGCTCCTCCTGCTCCCATCTTTCCCCACTCTCTGGCAACTGTGTGGCTTTTTGATGGCAAAAGAAGGAGTCCCCAGATAACTATTTTGTATACACAAACCATGCAGCTTTAATAGAATTACCTCAGACCTGGTAGTAAATAATTTATAGGAGGCAGTAAATACAATATGTTTCTGTGTTCTTAAAAAAAATAAAAAAAAGTTGTTGAACTGCAGTACCTGCTGGGGGGGAATGAACCCAGAACTTGCCCCCACCACAGAGATCCTGGCCAGGAATGGGACCTGGTAGACAAAGCATCCAAGCCCAGAAGAGCTGTGGGGAGGGGGAGGTTCAGAAAAGCTGTGGTCTGGGCCGGGGTCTGGGGAACCGCCTGCTGACTGCCTGTGGTGCATCCGTCTGTCTGTCTGTCCATCCAGTGGGGCATTTCCGAGGTTGCCTCCCGGTAGCCTTGACCGTGAAACCCGAGCCCGCACCGCTTGACCTAAATTTCCGAGGCACCCGCTGCAGCCCCGCGTGTCACCGAGGCCCGATTGAAACCCGACCTCTGTCACTAATGGCATTAACGGGAGCTGCGGGCCGGGGCCGGCCGCAGCCTGGGGGTGCCCGGAGGGGCTGGGAAGGGATGCTCGGAGCGGAATGCGGGATGCCTGGAGGGCGAGGATGGATATTCAGAGGGGGATGGATGGAGGATGAGTAGAGGGGAGGATGAAGGGTGTCCGAAGGGATGTGGATGGAGGGGTGCCTGAAGGGGTGCATCAGGGTGATGTGGGATGCCTGGGATTGAGATTGAAAGGTGCCCAGAGCGGGATGGAGGGAGGAGAGTCTGAAGGGATACACAAGGGGGATGGCGATAAGGGATGCCTGGGGGGGGACATGACGGGTATCCAGAGGGTGATGGGTGGAGGGGTGCCCAGAGGGGTATGAGAGATACTGCGTGGGAGGGTGAAGGGTACCCGGAGTATGGAGGGGCTCCTGGCGGGGTACACCGAGAGGGATGGCGGGTGCCTGGAGGGGAGCACCGCTGGGGATGCAGGATGCTGGTCGGGGGGGATGGCGGGTACCCAGAAGGTGATGAGCGGAAGGGTGCCCGGGGAGGAATAGGCGTACACGGAGAGGGGTTCAGGGCCAGCTGCCGTGCCTCCCGCCCTTCCTGGGGACTGCATCCGCCCCGGGGATGCGCTGCCCGGCGGCGCCGTGGTCGGGGCTCCTCCCGGTCCCGCCCGGCCCTGCCCGGGGGGAGCCGCAGCCGGTCTCCCGCTGGCATGGGGGAACTCGGGCCGGGGAAGGCGGCAGCGGAGATTTACGATGCGGGAGGACAGAGCGTGAAAGCAGTATATCATCATCAGGTTGGGCTGAAAGAAAGAAAACATATCTTCAACAAAAAGAGGGGCTTCGCAATTCAGCTGCGTTGTTAGGACAACGCAAACTATCCTTGAAATGATTAGTTCCACTTCAAAGGCATTTACATTCAACAGGGGCAGACGCAGCCTCTTTTTATGTCGCCAGAGGAGGAGGAAAAATAATAATAATTTTTAAAAAAAGCAAAGAGGAGGTGGGGAGGCTTTGTGCTAAGAAGAGTCATATGTTTGCTTCTTCTATTTATTTTTCCTCATTCAGGGGACACTTGTGTAAGACAAACAGGGCGGTGGCAGCTGCGGGCTCTGGGCTGCTGGCCGGGGAGGTGGGCAAGGGGTGGCCGGGCAGGGGGCTCAGGGGCTGCACTTGGACTCCCCCACCCCATCCAAAGGAGAAGTGAAAAGACAAGAGGAAAAAAAAAAAAGAAAGAGAGAAAAAGAAGGAAAAAAGTCCCTGACCTCATGAACCGTTTTGCCTGGGACATCTATTACTAACTTGAGGAAGAGTGACGTATGTTCGGTTGGATCACAAAGACTCAGGGTATCCTGACAGAGTTTGGGAAAGATTTGAAGACTGAGATGTCTCCACTCTGCTCAGGAATTGGCTCTTATGTGATGGCCTGGGCTGGGAAGAAGTTTTTGCATCTGAAATAGTGTATCTAAACTGCTTCCCAGAGGCCTCTGCATGGAAAAACCCATTTGGTGTGTTCAGGTTATCCTGAATGGATAAAGAATGTGAAAGAGGAGAAAGATTCTGGCATTAGCCCAGAGGCAACATTTACCATACCCCTACTGCTTTCTCAAAATCCAACCCATCTCCCCTTTCCCTGATCAATTCTTACATCCAAATGAACCAAGACATCTCTCCTATTTCAAAGCATCACATATTATAACTCCCAAATTACTTATTGTTAGTCTTCCCATCATGCTTAATGTTGGAAGTCAAAAAACAGGCACAAAAAAAAAAAAAAATTCAAACTACAGAGCCTATTTGGAGACTTATCTGTGCTTGTGAAAGTGTTTCCCATCACCTGAAATGTGTTGCCCCAGCACGTGTACATGTGTTGTGGCAGGCAGGAGGTTTGCCTCTTTCCCTCTTTTCCTGTTGCTGGTTTCTGCCTGATGCTTTGCAGCTCATCCTTGGGTTAGACCTCATCATTCTGTTGGAGAAGAAGATTGAAATTGCAAAAGATCCTGGGCAACAGTTTTCTAAAATATTTTGTCTCCCACAGCTATCTCAGCGCATATGAACTGAATTAGTCTCAATACTGGTGCTGATCAAAAATCTTTCTTTCAAGTCACTTTTGTGGGGAGGTTAACACTTTGCACATTTGAAGCCTAACAACTATATTAGGGTTTAAAAAAACCAACCCAAACATTTTTAAGGTGTTTTAATGCCTGCACCCACGAATTCTCTGCTCTAGCCCTATTGGGAAGCCAGAGATGATGTTGGCCCCAGCTTTATGAAAAAAATAACAATATCCAAGTTAGTGTTTGAAAATGAAATCTTTATTCCAGTCAAGCTGTAGCTGCAGTCAAGGTGTAACTCATTCGTGATCCTTGTTTTAGGCTGTGAACATGCATGTGAGTCATTTCTGATCATTCCAAGAAATTTTTTCCCTTTTTTTCCCTCTTTCCCCATTCTCCCTTATTTTTCATCAGTCTTTTCCTCACAGGCATGGGGGGGGGGGCTTAAACAAGGAGAGTTGGAGATGTCAACATCCACCTTCAGTTGTTTTCAGCCAGGTCTTGTTCATCTCAGATATTTAGTTTGCTCTTGAGAGGTGTGGCCCAAGGAGGACCAGCCCAGTTCTGGGTCATGTGTGGTCCATGTGGGTTGAGGAATCATGTGCTGCAGCAACCAGAGCGTAGAGATTAGAAAGGGGCCTTTCTGTCATGTCAGCTCTCGTGGTGGTTTTGGTAACCAGCAGAAATGTGGTTAAAAGTGTGGCAGTGGCTTTAGAGAGAAAAGTGGTAACATTTTTTATTTTAGCAGGTGAATGCCACAGGGCTGGTACTCTGGAAAAAGAAAGATATAAAACTACAAAAATTCTAATTAAAATAATATACTCTTGAAAATTAATTTTAAAAGGGTAGTCTTGAAAATAGTATTGAATTAGGGAGAGAGATGGGAGAAGTGCTGGCTGCTGTGCTGTCTGAGGGGCACCAGAGCTCAAAGGTGAAGCTGCCAGAGCTGCCAGCCTGAAACATGTTAGCCACCAGTGTTAGTTTTCATTCCTGGAGGTAAAGATACTTTTTCAGTAAAAAAAAATATGCATTTTTATTGAATTCCCTGCAAGTTCATACTTTTAAAATGTGTTTTCCATTTCTGACTTTCTTGTTTTATGAAACACTGGAAACATGAGCGCTTTTCAAATATGGGAGCTTTACATTTGTTCTATCGTTTACTCTGTCATTTATAGAGGCCTTATCAGGAAACAAAAGTTGATGTGTGTTTTAGCTCTACAGCACCTTCTGATGTGGACCTTTCCCCTCTTCTGAGTTTCATTGTTATTCTGCCACCCTGTCCTTAAAATACTTGTGAGGCTGCTGAGGCTGCTTAGCTTCAGGAAGGAGGGAAGTGTCCCTGGGACTCCCAGGTTTGGTGGGTGCTTGTAAAGGAGAGGAGTGAGGCTGGGTGAGCCATCAGCATCTTATGTTCCCTGTACCTCAGCTGATCCATGCCTGTACCTAACCTTAGGGACATTAACTAGGACCAGCTTTTGGTTTTGCAGGCAGATGCTGGTGCCTGTGGCATCATCCAAGGTGCATTTTCTGGAATAGGAATGAGGAATATGGCTGTTGGTGAGAAACTCACCCAGTTAGTCCAGTTACTCCCTTTGCAAATCTGCTGATCACAGCCTCCCCAGGAGCAATGCAAAACCTGTGTGAACAGGAAAATCCTCTTGGATATGGGCATTCATCTCAAAGCTCTGATGCTCTGCTTTGGTGTCCTTGCACAGGGCAAGAAAAGAGTGAGAGGAGCAGTGTGGAGGGAGCGGGCCAGGTGAGGAACACCCTCCCCCATGTGGTCTCTTCCCCCCTTGTTATCCCCTTGTCTTTCCCTTTCTCTGATTTTTGTGTGTGTGTGCGTCTCCCTCCCCTCCTTCTTGTCCGCGTAGCTCCTCTCCCATTCTTGTCTCGCTCCACCCTCCGTTTCTCTTGTCTGGCTGCCCCCACCTCTTTTGTCCTGCTCGGCTGCTCGGCATCGCTTTTGTGTGGTAATAGCAGCGACTGCCTCCGCCTCAAAGGATCCCAGCGCTGCTGCCGTCACCCTCCGGCTTTTAATTCAGCTGCTCGGGCCCAAGGAGGGTCCTCTGTACCGGCCCCGGCAGTCCGGCGTGGCTGATGGGACTCCCGGGATGTGCTCGTGTGCCCCCTCTCGCTGGTTACAGCCGTGACTGCCATGGCCTGCGGGGACAGTCCTGGCGGTCACTGCTCCGGTGTCCCCCGCTCCCTTAGCTTGGAGAGCACATGGCGAGGGTGGTGCTGAGGATAACTGGAGCTGCAGAAAGATCTTCCAGGCTGCTTTGGGCCACGCTGAGCTGCTTTCCCGGAGGTGCTGGCACCCATGTGGCAGGAGCCAGGGAAAAAGACTTGCACCTCCGTGGGGATGTAGGGGGCCCTTATGTTTCCATCCCCACCTCAACTATTTCTTGTTTTGTGTTACATTCAACTTAAAGCAGTCAGGAAAGAACTTTGTGTGGGAACTTTTCCTTTGGACACATGGAATTTGCTGTTTGTTGCATGGCAGGAGTTGGTGGCTCAGAGTAGGCTCTGGAAATTGGCCTTTCCTGTCTCCGAGCACATCCCCATGAGGTGTGCAGGAGGCTCCTCTATGGACTCCTGCCGCAGGAGCATTCCCGTCCATCCGGGAATTGGGAGGGGTGGGGCGGCAGGTGACAGACAACCTGCATCCGTGGCTCATTTCCACCGCACTTCACCGCTCACATTCCCAGCACTCGCCTGGCAGCAGCTTGGCCAGGTGCTGAATCCCACGAACTGTAATTCTCACAGGAGCCATAGTTGCCCCTTTTCCCCCGCAGTGACAGCTTGCCACATGCTTTATTGCTCCTCTCCCTCCTGGGAAGCCTCTGATTGCTCTCGGGAGCCGCCACGCTCGGCCGAGCGCATCCCACAGGCACTGCGGGATGGGCGGTCCCCGCGCTCGGAGCGGGGACGGGGCCGTGCGGCTCGGCTTTGCACGGCAGCGCTTTCATGGCTGGGTGAGGTTTGCTGCAACTCCGTGTCACATCTGTTTTTCTAGGAGCCACATTCCCTGCCCTGGCTTTGTCCCGGGGAGCTCCAGGCTGTGGCCGTGTGTCTGCACCGAGGTTGGCAGGTCCTCCCAGCCCGGGAATGCCAGGATCCCGTGTGGGGATGTCAGCCAGGGGATGCTGAGACCTTTAGTACTGGCTGCGAGGAAGGCAGCAAGGGGTGATGGAACCTGCCGCTCGTAAATGCAAAAGAGTGGCAGAAAATGCTAAGGAGGCTGAAAAAAAGCAGCCAGTTATCAGAAAAATTCTTTCTAAAGAACTAAACTATTTTCCTCTGAAACTGTGTAGGGTCATTTGTAAGTCGTCCATGCACTGCAGCTACACTTAGATTTAAAGGTGGAAACAATAAGAGTGAGTGAACGAATTTTTTCTAAACTCCTCCTTTTCAAGACTTGTTTGAAATATTTTTTCCCTGACACTGTTTTATTTCCTCTGAAGAGAACAAGTTTAAAAAAGTAGCAGAGATAGAAGGAATAAATGCTAATGGGATGTTAAATGAAGTGTTTATGTTACACACTGATAGGTCTCATTTGTACACTTGAGGTAAACATTCTCATAGTAAGAACAGAAATACATATGTTTATAAATGTATGTATATATATATATATGTAGACTGAGATATAGGTGACTTAAGAGCTTGTGGATGTGCAGATGTGCGTTTGTGTGTGGTAGGTGGAGAGAGAGAAACAGAAATCCACCTGTGCTACTGTAGTTTTGGTTTGCAGAGTGGTGGGCTGGAGTGAGTGAGTCTCTGATACACCCCATGGGTTGCTCTTTATTTAAAAAATAAATCTCCCTTAAAACCCTCCATAGGTTGAGATGAAACAAGGCAGATTCTAATGAACACCAAGAGGTTTGAGCCCCCCGAGGAGGAGCTGTGTGCTGACCTTTTGTGTGAGTGCTTCAGCCTGCCACAGAGTCAGCCTACGTGACCTTCTGGAGTGTGCAGGAGTTGCAGTGTCCTGGAGAGAAATCCTGTCCCTGCCCAATCCACTGCAGCATCCCAATGCAAGCCAGAGCCAGAGCCAGAGCTAGCATCAGTAGCACTCGATTTTCTGGAGATCACACACCATCACTGCTGTCAGAAAGGAATATAAAAGCCTGTTTATATTAATCTGGTACAGCCTTCTACGTATTAAAAAATAGTTGTGCTATTAATAATGAATTTGTCACATTTCTCTGTCAGTTCCAATTTGTGTTATTTCCCAGCTGGCAGCAGCTTTGTCAGCGGTGCAGTGGGAGCTGGCAGAGCTCTTACCTGGCACCTTGGCTTCTCCTCTCTGCCCTGTGTACAGCCCCCAGCACACCTGGGTGTTGCTTGCCAGGGGCTCCATCCCTCCCACTTTCCAGAAAAGTGCCCTGGTTCTTAATGCCATAAGGAAGGGGTGGCTGGCTTAGCTGGCGAATGTGGACTGAAAGATGTTTTCTATTCCTTGGAATAGTAAAAAGAATCTGAATGGTGAATACACAGGTTTTTTAATTGAATGGCCTACTCAGGTTTTTTTTCACTCTGAGAGGTTAAATAGTTGAGCATGGATGTCACTGGGTAACTGGTAAGGCAGTAACTTAAACATTCCCAAATAAATTTGCTTTTCCTCCACTGAGACCAGATTTTACTTTGAAGTAATGGAGCACAGGGGATTGCATCAAATACCTGTTATGGCCATCAGCATCTCCTGGCAGCAGCCATTCTGGCAGTGGGAATGGTGAGCTGCAGCCTCAGACTGAATCCTTCCATCATGTTGCCTTTCATGGACCAGGTCTGATGGACTAATGTGCTGTGGGACACTGTCCAAAGTCCCTGGGAACCCAGAGAGGTGTGTGGCTGCTGCTTGTCTCCCTCGGTTTCAGTATTGCTGTAGGAAATGGCATATACCTCTGACTTTGTCGCTTCCAAGGAACAGTGCATTAAGTCTGGGATTATGTCTTTGGTATCTCTTGCCATGGGATTTTTCAGTCTGGTTTCAGAAGCAGATGAGGCTCTCACTTCTGTGTTGCTGATCTGTCCCTGTTCTGCTGCTTTGCTAATTCTGAACCCATAAATTAGAGGCATTGCACTTCAGTAGCTGTGCTGAGCCCAGGACTAATTGGTATTGCCCTTGAAATCACAAGTCAGGCTGTGCAACATTGTGGGAATGGCTTAGAAACTTGAAACATAAACATTTATATAATTATTAATTATTACTATAATAATAGTAATGTGTGATGTGTTAATAATAATAATAATAATAATAATAATAGTAATGGACTGAGGTTTGATTTTGTCTGGATCCTTGAACCCAGGGGAATGCAGTGCAAGAGGATGTAATAAAAATTTTAAAAATATTGGAACTGCTAACCTGAGACAAAGATGGAAATGTGGTAGAGTTGTCTCCAGGCTGTACCACGCACCATGTGCTCACAACATCTTTGTTTAACTCCCGCAATGGAATGGGAGTTATGGCCATGCTGAGGGGGGATCCTGGCAGTGATGCTGCTGCTGCACCTCTGGGCTCACAGGATATAAAGAAGAAAGAGTTAGAGAATTATTTTTATTAGATTTTAAGTGAGACCTGGGTGCTTTTAGTGAGCCCTCTGTGACAAACATCTTCACAAAGATCTACATGTTTAACAAAAGATTCTCCTTGAATGTTGGTTTCAAAGTTACCTTTGTAGGAAAAAAAAAAAAAAATCTATGTGTGTCTGTTTACACATAGCCATTCACCAAAAGCCCAGAGCTTGTCTATGATTTGCTGGAGAAATACAAATGTGGTGGTTGATTTTTCTTTTTATCTGAATTGAATATTAGCATTCTGAGCTTGATTTTCCATCTGTGTCCTGCAAAATATTTTACAGGAATTTTCTCTGACTGTGATGTGAGTGAGCCCTATGAAAGTGTGTGTTTGGCCTAATAAATTAATAACATTTTATTATATTTTACTATGTTTTTATAAATAGGTGTTTTTCAAGAGTTTGGACTGAAGCAATCAGAAAGTCTTATTAACCCATCACAGTTAGCTTTCTAATTATTGTATGATTGTTGTTTTATAGAAAATGCCAGCTAAATGTTTTGAGTTTTTCCCCAAGAATGACTCCTGGGCACCCACAGAAGCTTAATCAGAATGTATAGGACTAAAGAGGGGAGGAATTTGTCCCCAAAACACCAATTTTCTGAAAGAAAAAACAAAGAAGCTTCTGGGAAGCAATGCAAGATGCTACTTTAAAATTCAGTTATTGTCTCCGTGATTGACTGCACTAACTGTATCCTGCCAGAAACGACTGGCTTTTAAAATATATATTTGTAATTAGTTTAATTCATGGAGCCTTTTTCCTCTGAACTGATTTGATGAAATGAACTAGGCAAATAATAAATTTTTCACTGGAGTGAATCTACTTAATCAATTTAGACAATCAGTTTGTTCTTTCCTTAATAACATTTGCAAAAAGAAAACAAAGTCCTTCATTAACAAGGAAGGCCAGACATTTATAATGAGAGGTGGCATCTAACATCAGGTTGTGTCTTCTGCAGGAGCAGAAAACAGGATTACACATCTGGTACAAGTACCTGGCTCTGAAATGCCTCTCCTGCTATTCAGTATGGAATTCAACATTAAGTAACAGGGAAGAAAACCCTGGCACGAATCCCATTTTCATCCCTGGACATTTTGACAGGGCAGGAGTTAATGACAGGTACATGGGTCCAGAATCTGAACCTGCCTCAAAACTCGTGGAGGCTTCCAGTCTGCTCTCAATGGAAGCTTAGGGAGTAACATAGAGACCAAATGTGGTGTCAAAACCCTGCATTCAGCGAAGTTCCCTCATTTGCTATTTAGAGAAGGAGTTTATTATGGAGAGTCATTAAATATCTGCTTCTTACAATGGGCTGCAAAGTAACAGCTCGGCTGGGAAGCCTGGGAGTTCAAAGCATCCCTGTACAGGGAAAACAAATACTGCTAGCCAGAGAGTGATTATGCTTGTACTGCAGTGCAGAGGACTAATAATTTTAAAGACACTATCTCCTAATGTTTTATTTTCACAGTGTTCTGGATTTTATGTTGATTTTAATTATACCTCTTAGGAATAATATCCGGTAAACTAGTTTTGGTGAATGGCAATGAAAAAGCATTATCCACCTACGGTAATTACACATATTTCTTAGTCCCCAGATTAAATAGTTTTACTTAAACTGCACTACAGAATTTATAAACGCCTTTTTGCAAAGTCTGCCAGTGGAGTTTCAGATAATAGAAATCTAAAATACTAATCTCAGCATCCCAGATGGCTGCCTGTAGGAGTAACATAAACTGTTACCCCTGACAAATTTCCTTTTGCAACTTTCTCAGAAAAACACAGCAAGCCAAGGCAAAGACATTCAATATTTTCCCTCGTGGTTGCTATTAATTTAATAATTTGGGTGTTAATCCTTCTGTCTTTGAAACAAGAAGGGTGGGATTTTTTTGCCACTAAGTTTTGATGCTGAGTTTTGCCTGTCCAATTGCTCTCCCAGGGGGTGGTAGAAAGGCCCAGTTGCCTGATGATGTGCATTTTCTGGTGCTGCTCAATATACAGGAGAATTTTAATGATCCCATCTTACATCTAATGTAATAATAGACTAACACTTTGGGCTCTTTTGATTAAGCAAATATTCTGTCTGCTAAACTGAATGCTCAAAACCATTATTTCTAACATTTTGTTGTGAAAAACATTAACAAATAGTGTCCTTTCCCCGTGTTTTCATCACATTCGGACAGAGAAGCTGAGGATGAGCAGCTGATTTCACTTGTGGGCGATGTCTAATGAGTGATAGCCTCCTCCTGGGACACTGTCCACTTCTCTCCACTGCTGCCTTCTCCTTCAAGCCTCTCCTCAAAGCACATCATTCCCCCAGCGCTTTGCAGGTAGACGCATATGGAAGTTCTAGTCTATGGATAATAAAATAGAAGTAGGTCCAGGTGCCTGCAGGATGGGAGAACATTTCCTGCTCCAGAATGACTGCTGCATCTCTTTCAGCTCTGACTTGCTCCCAAAAGCATCATGTGTGTCCCTGGGGTGACAGGTAAGGATTTTGGGACAATAACCCAACTGTTTGATGTTTTCTGCAGAAGAGTTGCTTGGTGCCAGAGCTTCCTTTTGATTGTTTGAGTTTGGTTTTTTCTTTTCTTCCCTTGAAATCCTTAAGGAAGGCTGGGTCAGGAAGCTTGAGTTAAGAGTCTGGCAGACCAATGTAAGGATGTTAAAGAAATTATGTAAAAGATGCATAGCTAATATTAGGGGGAACCAAAGGCTGCAGCACATAGAAAGAAAGGGGGTTTTGTGCTGGCATAGATATCCCAATCAGTGTGGCTGCATAAGCTCAGCCTGGGGGAGATCCTGCTGGCTCTTTAGATGGACTCAGATCTCCATAGCCTCTGCTGCAGATTAAGTTGCAGTTACATGTTGTCCATCCTGGCATCCTGTAGCTGGTCACCTCTACTGAGGATTTTCCCTTAGCACTGATTAATGCTAAAACCAAAATTCCGTTAGTGTCTTTAAACTGTTCTGTGCAAATGCACTTTACAGTCGGATTCTACACTACTCTTGCAAGCTGTGGCAAATATCTGCAAGCCAGTCTCCTATCTGGGGACGAGGTGTTCAAATCTGCTGTTTTATTTGGCATTTCTATGTGCCACAAAAGTGAAAAGCAGGGACACAATACATCAGAAGCAGCTTCCCTATTTAGCGCTGTAGAGACACCATTTATACTTTAGACTAAACTTGGACTATTATGCAGTAGCAACACCTGCTCTTTCACAAGACTGGACTTTTGTAGTCTGGGAGATGAAGCAATGAAAAAGCACTGGTCCTAAGCCTAGGCTTGGCTTTCGGGTAGCTTTACTCTATGTGTGAGCAGCAGAACTGTGCAAATAACAAACAAAAACAAGCAAACTCTCTTCTGCCTGATCTGCAGTAACTGTCCTCCCTGGAACCCCCACCCAGCCTACTTTCCTTTCATCCTCCAGGAATGCCTTCCGAAAAGTATTTAGGCAGCAATTTGGTGTAACATGGTGAGGGGGCTGGTTAATGGCAGCTAATTGAACACTTCTGACTTTCTCTGCCGCTGTAACATTCCCAAAAGCTCCTAGAAAATACATTGAGCCTTTTTATGTTGAACACGTGTCAAGCTACCTGTTCTTGGTGGCTTTGGGTGAGCCAGTCGTGAAAAAGCAGAGCTGCAGCCAGAGCTGCAGACTTACCATTTTGTGGGGGAAATGTAAATTCTGACATCAATAGTTTGCTTCTCAGTACTTTGTGGCTGCAACCTTAATCATTGGTTATGGCATGATATTCTTTTTTTGAGGTTGTGAGGCTTTTTTTTTTTTTTTTTTTTGTTTTGTTTAAGCACCCAGAAATCAAATATTAACCTGATTAAGAATGCAGTGTTACATGTAAGGCGGAGAAGAGCTGCAGGTGGTGACAGGCAACTGGATTGTGTTTGATCTGGCAGTTTTCATCTATGCCACCATTTTATTCCTGCTGTGGGATGCAGCAAAATGGTGGTTCCCTCGTTCCATGCCTCGGTGATGAATAGGGTGTGTGAAATCCCAGCTCCTGCATGCCAGGGGCAGCGCTCACTCCGGGCAAAGAGCTCACTGAGAGCTGTACCCCTGCTAGTGTGTGAGGTACAATAGGATCTCCTACTGGGGAGCTCCTGGGATCTGTGCAGGGAAAGAGCTACATTAATTCTTCTCATGGGATGAGGATTTAGGAATTTCATTGTCCAGAGAGTTTTTCCTCTTGCTGTTGTGTTTTTTTGGACAGGGGAGGGAGATGATCTCCTTGGAGCATACGTACAGGGATGCCTTATCATCATGTCTCTAAGAGAGCCAAGTGCCACGATTGGCTCCACGCCTTCAAGCAGCCCCAAACTTTTCTCCTACAGGCTGTGGGATGAGTTTTACTCAAAGATTTTGCTTGGAAGAGGCTGGGTGTGGAGGGAGATGGCAGGTTGTGCAGAGCTTGGCTCACCCAGGGAGTATCACTGGGATGGCTGCTTCTGGGGACGTGTGTGTGTGTTCATTTGTGCAGGGACCCAAATGGATTGGGGCATGGATTTGCTGCCTTCCAGTCTCAGAAAGTAACTTGCACAACTCTGGGCTGACTGACATAATGGTAATCCATTGGGATTGCTTGTTCACTAGTAACTTTAAAAGGGAATTTTGTGCTGGGATGAACTACAGAGGAGAAGCTATTTCAGCAAGGATTTTTTTTTGGCTTCAAGTTTTCTGCATGCTTCAGCCTCACAGTTGTGCTTAAAACTGTTGTGTATCGATAAGAGTTTCCTTCCACCCATAATCTCTTCTCTCCTTCTGTTCCCTGCTGTAAACAAGCCATTAAAAATGTGTTTATGACATCACAGTTGGTGACCATGGAAATGACTTTGATGTTAGAAAGACAAATATAGCATCATGATTTCACGGCAGGATCAAGGCAGGAGAAGACCCTTGTTCAAATGGTGGGTAATTAACAAAGGTGGTGGAGGGGAAGTTTGAAAAAAAAAAAAGTGAAGAGCCAATTGACTGAATATGATACACTTTAAAGTTTTTTTCACAGTGTAAAAAAATAAAATAAATTTCAAAAATCTCTTTCAAATGAAAAGTTGAAGTGCTCTGATTGTACTCTTTTAAATAAAAGTCTATAGGGTAAACAGAGAAGTGGAGTGTGCGAGGAAGCTTTGGAATAAGAATTATATGTATGCCAAAAACTCCAGAAGGCATCTTTCAAGCTGTAGCGATCTGTGCTTAAATCAGGCTTGGAGCGTTGGGGCCAAATGACACCACAGGGCCAGTCTTCCTCCAGTTTACACCAGTAACAGAGTCCTGCAGGTTTTGAGTACAAGCAGATGCAGCTGGGATCTTTATCTTGGAAAATCATCATCCCTTGCCGTGTTATCCTTGTGGTCATACCTGCCTGCAGCCAGATGCCTCAAAGGAGTCAGGGCAGCCAAGTCTGGCAGCCAAGCAAAAGCCTTTGGCTCCTGATTCTGCTGTGATTCCAACTCCTCCTCAGTCCATTAGGCCATTGTTCCTGGCATGGCTGCATCCATCATTTACACAAGCTGTTGAAAATAAGCCCTTGTTTTCACTTACATTTTATTAAATCATTAGCATTACACGCTTCAGAGGTAGCAGGACCAAGCATGCTAGGAAAGTAGTGTCAGAATCCTTTCTGGGCTCACTTTCTGAGCAGTTGTTCCAACATATGTATTTATGAATGAAATAGCCTCTGAAAAGACCTCTTTGGATTTAGAGAGAAATGAGAACAAGTGTGTAGAGATTTTAAAAAGACTGTTTTTCTCAGCTAAATGTTTTTAATAAAATAGTAAAAGTGAAGAAAATACCAGGAAGCTATAGTTAGGATGATAATGCTTTGTTCTGCAGAAATATGTGCCCTGTTGCCTCTCTTATTACAGAGCAACAAAGGGAATGAAGTGTAAGGGAAGGGGAAAGTGGGGATGAATGGAGGTTGTTAAATACTGCACTGGAAAGGTCAATAATCTTGTCTGGAAGGTAAAGCTGATATAAAAAAAGCCCTGCAGCAAGGCTGCCCTGAGTGCTGCCCATTCTCTTTAAAGGGTTGCTCAAGTGTTGGGGCTGGTGGGTCTCCTTGGCTGCCCCATCCCCTGTGGCCTGGCTGGGAGCACGGCTTGGAAATGTTGCTCAGGATTTTCAGTTGCTGCTGAAGTCCACACTTCCTCCTGCACAAGTAGCCTCCTAAGGTTGGGGGGATTTTTATATTCTTCACATCCAACTTCTCTCGCCACTGAAGGCTCAGCCCAGTGGACAGAGAGGAGGATGCAGCCCCTCCATCTGGGATCTCAGTACTATTGCCTCTCTCAGCTCTGCCTGGCTCTATGTGCCCTCTCCACTCCCCAAAACATTCCTGATCCCATTGTCACAGAGCAAATAGCACATACAACCCAAATTAGGCCCTATCCTGGCTTTGAGCAACGTGCAGGCAGACTTGGCTTGTCCAGTGACAGTCCTGAGCTGCTGTCAGCCTCTCCCTGTACCACTAGGGATTCAGTGTATTATTGTAAGCAGGTTTGGTGTGTGATTCACTCTCCAAGCCCCTTGGAAATGGTTTTGCTTATGAAACAAGTTGTGGTGCTTTGTTCTTCCTCTGATTGTGGAGATTTTATGGTGGCCAGAACAGGGCTGTTGGAGTGGATGCTTGTGCCTGTGCTCTTTTGCCTGAATTTGCTTGTGAATGAAAACTGACTTGTGTGCAGCTGTTGGAAAGGTTTTTTCACTGCTACTGTTTTGCTGGTTTAGCACTTTTACCCCTATGCACTGCCCTTTGGGGTATGAACCCTGCAGTTCTGGGATAGGAGAGAAGGCCTTTGCCATTTTAGTGTGGACGGGGAGCACGTGCGTCCTGGTGGTGCTGCAGCCTTTCCCTGGGCAGGTACCTCGCTGATGACACGTCTGTGTTTCCTCCACGCTGGGGTGGTGGTGGACTGCCACAGAGACCAGTGATTCCAACAGTCTGGGTGTGTGTGTGCAGTCCTCTCCTGTGAGATGAAGGCTGGGTCTGTGGTCTTTAATTGAGCTTCCCAGGGGAGGCTGTGATGCCCCCAATTAACCCCTTGCATAATTACCCATGGAAACAAGCAGCCTGGTCCTGGGATGGGGGAAAGGCACTGCTGGCCAGTAGCTGCCCTTTTCTTTAGATGGGCAGGTTGTGCGTCCCTCTGGGGACAGCCACTGTGGTGGGGTGGCAGGGGAGCTGGGACACCTCTGCCGTGGGGTGACAAGGAGGGCACAAGGGCAGGGGATCCCCAGAGTGCTTTATATGCAAGTACAGAGAAATTCAGTTCGCCTTGGGCTAAGGGCTCTGTGTACCTGGGCAGCAGAAATTCATAAAGGACAAAATCTGTGCTACTGAAGGGGAAAGGAAAGCTTTGGACACGTCGGGGTTTCTTTAGGTTATGCTCATGTCTGGTATCTAATTACCACTTTGGAGAAGGAAAACATTTCTCATCCAGCAATCCCTCTGCTTCATCTCCTCTAGTCAGACCAAATTTTACATCTGTGAAATCAGTACAGTAAATCAGAAAATAGAGTCTTTCCCTAAAGAAGAAAGAGTGAATCCTTTCAGCCTTATACCAAGCAGCAAGAAAGATAATAAAATTGAAACAATCTAAAATACTCCTGGTTCACATTTAGCAGCTGTCACAGAGCAGCAGGGAAGTGCAAAGTGTAGTTATTGCTTATTTTAGGTACTTTATTTTGTTTGTTTTGTTTCTTCCATACTCTGGATAGAAAATGATGCAAGTTTGCCTTGTGAGAAAGGAAGAAAATTTATTTTGATGGGTTGCCGAGGTGCACCTGAGAAGTGAAGGTGATGGAGGAGAGCTAAAGCCTTTTCCTGTGCTGGCAGTCTTGAGTTTGAAACCCCCAGTCCTCTGCCAACAAAGTGGTGTTGACCAGATATTTTGTCTGAACGAATCCATCAGAGGACAGGCAGAGACCACCAACGCTCTTGCCCCAAACAGCCTTTTTCAAAGGGAAAAATGTTGGTGGATTCTCACCATGGTGATTATAGGGGATTATTCTAGGATTCTCAGGAGAATCTGAAAACCAATCTTTCTAAGTTATTTCTGAATAGCTATTGAATGGATAATTTCCATACCCATTATCAAAATGATGTGCTGGCAGTGAAATTTAGCTGTATTGTATTTGATCGGTAATTGGTGAGATGTTTTCCTAGGGTTAAAAGTAGTGGTGGCAACACCTCTGTGTAGGGATTTACAAGGTGTTTAGATACATTTTTATGTATTCAGTTGCTTTATGCTATCCAAATGCTTTGATAGTGCGGAGAAAGCTAACGGGATTTATCCAAGTATTTAAAGACAAACTGAAAAGACTTTTACCTTCTGAGACCCAAGTTCAGAGTTGCACTGCCTCTGTGAGCTGTCGATAACAACTAACATTTTAAGCAACGTGCAGTGTTAAAGTCTTGATCATTAGTGACTTGCAGGTCTGGAGAATACAGCAGCCTCAAAAGCAATCAATGCAAATGCACCAGAGTAAATAGTAAAAAAAAAATCAATTATGAAAGAGTGAAAACTTTCCTTGGCTTAGATTTTCTTTCAGTTCATGATGGTAATAACTAAGATTATGCTATATCTTTGATTTTATCTTGGATTGTGCAAAATAAGAGTTTGGTAAAATGTGCCTCACTTTTTCAATTGAAACAAAGAGAATAGGTTAAGACTAGGAGATAGTAAAGAAAAGAAGTATGTAAGGAAGGAGAAGCAGCCAAATTTCCAGTGAAAGGTGAACTGAAAAGCAAAGCTTTCATTTAGTTCTGGTTTTCCATTTCAGTAATGTGACAAGCACATGGTGGATACGAATGCATTGAGGCAGGGACAGGCAGTGCTTCATCCTGAGCTTTAAAAATGTCTCTGTGCTGCTGTAGGTAGCTGGAGTCAAAAGCAATTTTCTGGAACTACATCTACCCTGTGAGGTGCTGGCAAAGGGGCAGAACTGAGCTGCTTCAGGCCTGAGGAGGGCAACCAGAAAACATCAACACATCCATCACAGCACAGAGATCCCTGTGCACACTCAGAGGAAGTGAAACATCTTCCCTGCAGTCTCTGCATGGCCAGTGTATGGTGGTTCATGGCTCTTCTCTCCTGCAGTTTGGATCCATCCCTGCTGGCTCATGATGGTGTCTAAAACCATAACCTGTCACTATGGGGATGGAAGGTCAAGGTGTTGGCGATGTCAAAACACCCCAAGTTCCTCACCTTGGGCATGTCTATGGCTCTCCATCTGGAAAGAGCTGATTCTTAGATTAATATTTAAATATTCCAAATGCCGCTACCATCTGACACAAAAAACCCCTCTGATTGCTAAATCTGATACATCCTAGACAAATATTTAAGTGCTGTTCGATTTTAGGGCAGTCTGTCCTGGGGTTCTGTGGGCTTCTGCAAGATCTGGAAGGCAGTCTTTTTACAGCTAGGAGGGGATAATGCATGAAGAAACTGTGTGAACTGCCTGAAACCAGAAAATCAGTAGCTGAGGAAAGGATTGGAGCCAGTTCTTGGTCTGAGAAGCTGGATCTGAGACTATCCTTCCTCTTTGAGCAATGAGACAATCCATTTAAAAATAACCAAATAAAAAGGAAGAAAAATATTGTTTTAATGTTTCTTGTTGTAATATATAGCTCTTGGAGCCAGAGTAAGCAATGAAGTCAGATATGATAGATTAATGGAAGCTTACCTAATTTACCACCAGGCCAGATAATGTAAAACAAAGCTTTGTAGTAACTACACAGTGTTTTAAAAAATGTTTCAGACTGATATCAACACTTCACTATTGCATTTTTGAAGTGAACTCCCTTAAATTCAAAACGCTATATCCAGCAATTATTCCTTCTCTTCTTTTAAGGTGTGTTTAGTGATTACATTTCCTGTGACAACCCTCCCTGGCTTCACTGGTGGCTCTCTCTCATACTGCTCTGCTGGTAGACATCCCCATGCTGGGGCTGTGCAGATCTGGCCCCTGCAGAAAATAGTTGGAAAGGAGCGGGGGGAAAAAAATGCAGCCCATCTATCTTGGATACCTTGAAACACATACAGCCAAGGGGACCTGCGAAGGGGAAGCATTTCCATACGCTCTCCTTGTCAGAAGAGTAAGCAAGCTGAAAAAGTTGGATGTGCACAGTAAGTGGAAGCTGACCCAGGCAGCCTTGATTTACATAGTGCACACTTGGGACCTGCTCATTACCACAGCATCCCCCTAATCATCACCTCGGCATGATGGGCACACGGATGGGAATCTGCCCCGGGATCCCCAGCACTTCATTTTTCCGAGCAGCACCCAGCCCTTTGCAGTTATTGTGATATGACAGATGCACATATCATCGAAAGCAGGTCTTGCATGGCATTACACAATGTAAATCAATAATGTGAAAATACAGCCGTTAACACAATGTACAGTTTTGCCTATTACTACAATGCCCTGCTTGTTCCAAAGGAAAAGCAATTTTATGCTCCACTGAAGCATGGTTTGCTTAGCCTTCAACTAGCGGCAAATGCCAGATACTGCAAAATGTTATTGTTACACAAGCAGTGTCCTGGATTTATTTATAAGTATCCATGCAAAGACTAATTTCAACAAGGACTAGGACCGGAGCCCCTCTGAATATGGGGCTGAACTGCTCTGACCCTGCATTTCCAGCTCTGCTGCCTCTTCCCTGCACACAGGTCCTGGTCCAGCAAAACTGCACAGTCCCGTGCACTCACTGTGGCTGTCCTAGTTTTGGGTTGGGATTAAATTTTCCCAGGTTTTAGGCTATCCTAGCACACAGTGGCACCTCACAAGCCAAAAATGAGACACACACCAAATAATCAGCTCTAGGTGGCAGGCACACATACTGCTCTGGTTGCTTGCCCCTTACCTCTACCATCTACTCCTTTCCTTGGATATGGGGCTTGGTTGACTCCCTGCATGGCAGGAAAGTCAGCACTTCTTGGGCCCTTTTTATCCTTGTTGGCAGAGATGTAGGGTAACAGTAGCATGAAGCCTCTGAACCCCTAATTATTGATATGTGCCTCATCGGCCGCTCCCCGTAGAAGGTAATTCCTTTTAGTTGAGGACACAAAAGGAAGAGCTGTGACAACAAAAGGAAAGATCTGCTTGGATAACTGGGGTAGCGGGGAAGTGCAGCAATGCTGCTGTGTAAAGGTAACCCTTCCTGACCCTCTCTCATGGCAGAAGTTGCTCCATGTTCGCTTCTGAGCAAGGAAGCCTTGATGCATTTAACCTGGAGTAGAAACAAAGATCCCAGAAAAACGTGTTGTTGAGGTAGAGAAGCCATAATTCCTGAGCCTACCAGCTCAGCATAGTGGGGCATGAGAGGGCACTACCACTTATTCACTGTGCAGCCATCCTTGGGTGGGAAAGCTGCCCTGTGCTCAGCTGGGTGGGATTTGGATTGTCCCGAGTGGCAGAGTGGGGACATGGCTGTACCTCACTGCTCACCTTCCAGTTTCCCTGGCACAACTGGTTTCCACTGGAAAGAGTCAGATTTGTCAGACAGGCTGTTCAGTCGAGTCAGATTCAATATCCTGAGAGTGTGAACAGGAAAACGTGGAAAATGAAAAGAGGTGGGAATCCTCACAGGCTCCTGTTCCACCAGCTCTTTACACTCTAGGTCTCCTGTGAGGAAGCAGTTGGGCAGCTCTGAGAGAAATTTTCTTGTTCATTTTGGGAGTAATTTCTGGGCCTTGACTTATTCCTGTGTTGGACGGGAAGCATGTTTCAAAATATTTAATTATTTCACAGAATAGAAATTCTGGCATTGCTCAGTTCTGTTTTCTGCCTGTGAGGTGAACCTGGGGAAGAATTAAGAGCTCCTGCCAGTTGCACTGTGCTGGCATCCAACCACTGCAGGTATGGTCCTTAACGAGACCTTAATTAGGAATCGAGGGGTTTGCTGGTGATGGAAGGGTACAGATACCAGTTCTTTCAATAAAGAGGAATTGTGTACAGAAGGGGAAAACCACAGCCTCATTCCTCCTCTCAGCAACCTGGTGTGGGAATAACTTGAAAATTAGGGGTTTTTTTTCTCTGAGATCTTGCTTGGGACATGGCCCACTAATGGGCAGCTTGGCCTGACCAGCTCAAAGGCTGTGTGGCAAATTCAAATGGGTTTCATCCAGGACAAGCCACACATTGGGGTTCATCTCTGGGTCCTTCTAAACATATCTTTTTCTCACTTGGGCTGGTATCAATTTGAAATGCAAATGCAGCCTTGAAGTGGGAAGTGGGAATGTTTTGTCTTTGGAATGTCCATACAGAATATCTCTTTTATTAAAATACATCCTATTTTTTTGTTTGTTTGGGGGTTTTTTTTGGTTGTTTTTTATCTTCAGAAACATTTGCCATGTTTGGCCCAACTTCAGGAGTGTTTTGGTGCCCGTCCCTCCCTTTGCCATTGCATATTTTTTGCTAGGGGGGAAAATCCTGTCCTTTCTGTTGTGCCTCCTTGGTCATCCCCTTCCACCATGCCCCCACTGGCTCTTGCCCTCCCCTGCCTGCACCTCTGCTGGCTCCAGCACCCTCTCAGGTGTCTCCAGGTGGGCCTTGCCTGACCAAAACACTACATGCAGGCCATTGTTATTGATCTTGGAATTTGGTCCAGGCCATGGTGTGGCTTCTGGTGAGGCACAGCTTTGCACACAGAGGGGAGAGGGAATTCTCCTTCCCCCGATGCTGAAGCTGCCCCTCCACGCCTGGGGGTTCTTGCTCATAGAGAAGAAGGAAACAGATCCCCTTGGTGTTAATATTTCTATTATATAGCCTAGATTAATTTTGATTTTCTCTTTTGACTCCTTTGTTGTGTTTATTTCAAGGGATTTCTGTCACCTCCCTTCTGCACTTCAACGTGCCTGGAAAATTTCTGTCAGGAGTGATTGTGTGTGACTTGAAGAAAGTGCAATTTTTAAGACTTGAATTCACTTTAAAATCCCCACTGCTTTCTATTCTTTTTTTTCCTCCAAATTAGTGCATCTCTGCGCTGAAGCTTCCCCATCTGACAGCGCTGTGTATGTTATTACTGCCACAAGACCTTTCCACCACTGGGTTTCTCTCTTTACCATTTCTTGCTATGAATATGAGATTTGCAGGGAATTGCTCTGTGCTGAATATTTGCATCATGGCCTGGGATGCTTTGAATAAGACTTCTGGGAGCTGAGAGAGCCTTGAGATCAAACCAAAATACTCCAGAGAGAATTCACCAAAGCTGTAGACAAATATTTCCAAATATGAATTATTTCCACCCTGGCAATTTTGTTTAAATATATTATTGCTACAGACAGCTAGACAGACAGACAGACACCTACGGACAGCTGACATTAGCATGTAGCTTCTGCTGTCACCCACAGATGGGCTGCGTGGCTGGAATGATGATTTTTCAGTCCTGACTTTGGGGGGTTTCACATATTAGACAGTACTAAAAGAATTTTTAATTGGACTCATTTTACTTTTTCTTTTTTTTATCAGAAATGAGACAGTGTGTGTGAACCCCTGTGGTTCCTGTAGTCTCAATCAGCTGCCAAATAATATCATAGAAGTTGTGATTGGATTAATGAAAAGCTTGTAACAAAATTATGGTTATGAGGAAATTATCCTATTGGGGGCTTTAATGTAAACTGGTGGGACAAAATTAGTCCTAAATTAAAGAAAGCTAATTGTCTAGATATCGCTTGGTTGATAAATGCACCAGTAGGATCCTGTTCCCAGGGTGTCACTCTGCTGTTCATAGGGTTTTTGAGGGAAGATGCACTTGGCAGCCTTGTTCCACTCCTTTTTCTGCCTTTTCCATGGGTATCCTGGGCTGCTGTGGGCTCTGAGCTCCTCCTCAGCCCCATTCCTGAGGTCACTTTGCCCTGGGAGGTCCCAAAGGAGAGGGATGGCTTGGGCCAGCCCAGGAGCACCCTGTGCTTCCTTGGGGATCCCAACCCCTCCCCTGGGATCAGAAAGCACCCACCTGGGTGGGACATATAGACAGCACTGGGACATTTGGATGAGGTGAGGACTCATTCCTTGTGTCCCATCCAGTGCTTCTCTTTGGTGCTTGTGATGGAGTCATCTAAGCCATGTTCTCCATTAGCTGCTGATTCCTTTCATGCCATGGCTTTGGAGTTGCCTGCAGGGTGCTGGTCCCATCCCTTGGTGCTGTACTCTCCCAGCCCTGACAAAGTAGGACCCCCAGCTCATGGCCATGCCTCATTTCAGGGCAGAAAAGGCTATTGAAATCCCGTGTTCTATAGAAAGAGCTGCTTTCTTCTGCTGGACTCAAAAACCAGCCACAGATCTGTAACTGCAGAGCCACAGCTGCACTTCGTGCTGGGAAAGGGATATATTGGTGGGTAATTGTCTGTATTTCATTCAGGAGCAGAGCTCAGTTTTCCCCATAGCTGAGACACTCTGGGTTTTCCTTTAAATAACTGCAGAGGTGCTGGGGGCAGTGAAGCCCACGGGGCACCCCCACAGGAGAACCTGGGATGGCTTTCATCACACTTTGTACTGCTGATCTGGACCTGCTAAAAAGATTTCGCAGGCCACAGCATTAACCTGTTGTGTGCAACTCCCTTGCTGTAATATTATTGGAGAATTATATAGTAGAGTGTGGCAGGTTTTTGGGGCACCAATTCCATCCTATTAGAAAAATCCCATAGAGGAGGGCTGAGAGCAGATCCCCCTCTCCATGCAGATGGCCTGCAAAAACTGAGTCACTTTGAGACAGGACTCCTGGTGCCAGTAAAGGGTGTTGTTAAGAAAATATTAACTTGGGGGCTGTTTATACTAAGTTTTCCCTCAGTTTCTGAGCCCTTGTTAGATCCCAGTGTTTTCCCTTGGGTCAGACTGCATTGCTGGATCAGCTGTCTAAGAAAAGAAAAGAAAAGCTCCATTTCCTTTGGAAACTTTTTCTCTCCCTTAGGAAAATATTTCTGTTGCTTGCCTCTGTCATTGGCCTTCAATTGGTAAATCCCAAGCAAATAAGTCTGTATTTAAAGCAATAAATTCAGTGCCTTTCCTCCCAAGGCTTTATTTTTATATTTAGTGACCTCTTGTTCCCCATGTCTTTGACACTTCTCGGATGTGCATTAAGCAAATATGCAATCATCCTTTCATTCTCTATCTTTGCTTTCATTATGATTTTTTACACTTCATTACATTTCCCTCTATAATTGCAACTCTTTGTTGTCCCAAAGTTTTATGGCTCTTTCCTCTCTTCTCTCACTTCTTGCGTTTCTTTGTTATTCACGCTAGCTTTTCTTGACACTGTGTTCCTAGTACATTTTCTAGATGTCAAGCAAACTCTTAGGCCTAAACTCATTTATCTTTGAACACTTTCCATTTCCACTTCAGTGCTCTACCCCAATGAATTCCATCCAGAACTTCCTTTTCTTCTAAAATTGGCTGTGCTGCTTTTATTCAGTGTTCTTCCCTTTTTAGGCCTAATTATAAATCCAATTGTTCGGTCCTGAATGCTTCCACGAGCTCCATTCATTTCCAAGCACGGTTCTGCCATAACTGCCGGGGGAAGTTGCGTGACTGCCCTTTCAAAATCCTAATATGATCTAGATGAGAAAGAGATGTTATTTCTAACTTAAATTAAACCCTAGCACAAGATCAGGCTGTTAAGTCTCTCCACTCTGCTCTCCCGTCGCTGCATTTGCCCACCCTGGAGAGTTTGGAGGATGCTCTGGGTGGGTTTATGGAGCTTTCCCAGCCCCTCGCAGTGCCCAGCAAAGCTGCTGGGAGAGCTGGTGGGCACGGCCATGCCTCCCACTGGCATCGAGAGCAGAGGCCTTTTAAATTCCTCCAAAGCAGCTCGAAGTGGCAAATGGCTGATTCCCACAGATGCACATCACAGCTTGCCTTCGGAATTTCTACTGGCTGCTTGAATATTTGGATGTTAATTCTTAAGCAGAAAGTACCAACATCACTGATGTAATTTTGAGCATCTTTGGTATAAGTGGTCAATGGGAAACAGGGTTTTGCTGCAGCTCTCTGCCTGAGGATCAATTATCTATTTGGGCTGAATTTTGGCTCTGCAGCTGGGCAGGAGGTGGCACAGGGTAGCTGGGGACTGTATGGGGACAAATGACCCGCGGTTTGGGAAGCTCGTCCTGCTGCCAGGCTCTACTTGAAGCTCAGCTGCTCAATCTCAAGGCAAACAATGCCCACTGCTCCACTGCCTGACTCCAGTCCAGTCTCACACAGTCAGGTTTCAGGAGCAGCTAAATGACATGATGGGTTTGCTGTATCTCCAGATACCCTCTGGCAATATTTGCCTTTAGGTATGTTCAGGTGTTCAGACTGCCTAGGTAACTTCCTCTGGCTTAGATGTTCTCAGGGCGGGGAACACACAGGACTGGGAGAGCAGTCTAAAATAGAGAACAAATGGGAACACGATGTTCTTTCAGTGGAATTGCTGGCAGGATTTGCTAAGCTTTTGTAAGGGCAAGGCAGTACTCTCCTTTCTCCTACAAAATTGCCCTTGGAGGAAGGTGATGACAAAGAGAATTTCTCTTGTCCACTTATTGATTTAACCTGATTTCTTCCTGTTCTTTGAGCATCTGGAATAAAACATGAGTAATGGGATGGCAAAGTTCACCCTTTGTTCTGAGGCGGAGAATGTCAGTGACTTTGCAGACCTGGGGCACTCTGTCATCCCAGCCAGCATGTGCAGAGGGGGCTGCTTTGCTCTCTAGGCATTGCTTTCTCTCAAAAGCCCAAGAAAAAACAGCCACTGCTGCCTGACCTGTCTTCTTGTGACCTTTCAGGTGGCTGCTCCAGCAGTGTCAGCAGGTCCAGACGATGCACGGTGATGCTCCTACAGGAATGTGGGCGAGAGCACTGTGATACTGCTATGGTTGTGCACATCCTTGAGCATCAGGAGATCTGTTCATGTTGCAGGATCATTGATGTGGCTGCAATGGGGTAAACTGGGCTCTACTTCCCACCTGTAAAGCAGAATGAGTATTGCTGGCTGCAGAGCACGTATAGTGGTATTTCTGTACGATGCTTAATCTGCTGAAGATTTTAAGGTGCTCACAAGCTGCTCTGTGTTGAGCTCAGTGATTCCAGGAGGACCTGCCTGTGTCCAGCTTTGCTGGTGCAGAGCAGAACTGTGGTGGTTGGAGAGAAGGCAGAGGTTATCAGAATGCTCCAACACCCACATCAGGGATTGCCACACATCGCTGTGTTGGTGCCATGCACGCAGTGAAGGAGGGCTTGGGAATAAAAGCATTTTTTTCTCATCTTAAAATATCTGATACAGGGAGATAGAAAGACCTCTTGCAGCAACTTCTCTGTATCAGACCAGTCACAGCAGATGACCTGAAAAAACTAGCTATCATATACCATACCATGCAAATAAATACATCTTGCAGTTTTTCTAAGCCTCTATAGTCAGCTCTGTGTGTGGGATAGATATGACTGGATTATTATAGTCTGTCATTTCAGTGTGAATTCAGACACTCTGTTAGTGAGTATTATTTAATAGTCTGGAAGAAGCCTTTGGAGCTGTTATTATCTCTCATGTAAATGCACATTAAAGCAATTTGAACAGGCAAATCATCTCGTTGGGGGACTGTATCCCTCCAGTGGGAAGGCTGAGGGGTTTGTACTGTGCCACATCAGAGCTATCTGTCCTCTGGAATGGCAAATGGGAGGTGTGTGGACCCCCAGGAGGTCAGGCTGCTGTGAGGACTGGCCAAGCTGCTGCCTGGGCTGTGGCCGTGAGCTTAGGGATGCAGAGGAGACAGCCTTGCTTGGGAGGACCAAGGCAGATAAGTTTAACACAAACTTTAGAGCTGCTGTCAGCAAATCTGCCTGGGCTGACTGCATCGGTGGCCTCATGGCAGTGTGACACAGCTGTGCTGCAGGCTGCAGGTGAGTGGGGAACCGGGAGCCCACTGGGGAGGGAAAAATTTCAAGGTCCAAAGAGAAGCCTTTGGGAAACCACTGGGTTTGAAGGGTTGGGAGCTGTGGGGAGGGACAGCACAGCCTCATTGTTAACAGACAGTAGCAAGACATGGAGAGCGAGTGGGGAGGAGGCATAAAATCACAAAGCACAAAGCTGCTTGGTGGGGATGCTGCTCTAAGAGACCTCCATGGCAGGGCAAACAGCTTTTAAAATTGCCATAGGAGTGGGTTACATTTGTGCTGGTTTTCCGCTCCTGCAACCTGTACTGTGCCCTGTTCTGAGTGCAGCTGACAGGCCGCCCTCTGAAGCAGGCAGCAGCCCCCAGCTGCCTCATGATATTATTATTTTTTTATTTGCCCCAATAAAAATCTGTGAGCCATTAAGTGCTTGTCATGTTTTGATACGTGGATCAGGAACTGATCAATAGGCAGCCAAATTTAATAAAAAGGAGCACTATTCTTAGGGAACGAGCTTGTTACCATGCCAACTATCGATCTTTCCTGACAGGCTCTGTAAGTCATAAAATGGGGTCCTGATGGTAGATTGGTTTCCCTGCCTGCCAGGAAGGGGTTGGTTGCAACCTCTGTGTCTAAAAGACTTCAGAGAAAACCCTGCTTTTTAATACTGCCTCTATGTAATTCTTTGGCAAAGGGTCTAGATTGCCTGGAGCTAGTGGAAATCATCTAAAGGTTTTATTTTTCTTGCTGGCTCTAAGGTGGTGGAAATATAAGACAGAAGGTAGCAGAGCTCTGGTTCTGCACCAGAGCCTCACAGGGCGAGGAGGGATGGAGCCCAGTGCCAGTCCACAGCCCTGGCATGGTGTGCCAACCACCACCTGGTTCCTGCAACACACATCCCAGATTTTTTCCCTGCAATGTTAATAATTTAATATGAGCCAGACAGTGTTAAATGGCACTGAAAGGGTCCCCTGCCAGGTGGATTTCTCTAGCTGACCATGGTAAGCAGGAGAGATTTACCTCCTGAGGAAAGGGGAGGTTCTGCAGGGTCCCTCAGGTCCCAGAATTGCTCCACTGAGCTTCCCACACTGATCCTAAGTCCCTACATTGGGAGCTTTGGCATCGCAGCTGTTCTCTGGCATGGATCACATTGAGATTTGGGAGAAGAGCTGAATATGGACAAGGAGGAAGGGGTCTGCCAAATGGAATTAACTAATCCCCAGAGTTTTGATTTTCCTGATCTGTTTGCCACATTCCTAGATTGTTATTTCCACTTTTTCTCCTTTTATTTCTCAGAAGGAGGGTGGGCAGGGCTGACTGTGCAGGGTCCCTGGCCATGTCCTTACCCCTGCCAGAGGCTGTGTGACAGCTTGGCACAGAGAGGCAGAACTCCTCAAGTACAAAACACACCATTAGGTTTGTCCCCTGCTTCAGGGCTTGGTCCAAACCACACTGGGATCAGGGGAGGTGGATTTTAGTGTAATCTGGCCCATTCCCACTCCAAACCATATAAACACAGTGGTTCATGTCCTTCTCTAGGACAACCACTTACGTCAGTGTTTGAGGTTTTAAGAAAGGATGGTGAATGTACTGGTGGCAGAGAAAGCTTTACTGGCTGAGGAAATCCAATTCTGTGCTCAGTACAGTCTCTGAGACTTTCCTAAAACAGTTTTTCCAGTCTAAAGTGAGACAAAGAGAGAATTTGATGTTGAAGATCTCACCAAAGTCACCTGGGGAGAGGGAGATCAATGTAATTCCTTCATGGCTTTTCCAGATTCTGTACTGTAAAAAGCTTATTATTATTTGACCTTGACATTAGCCCTGCCTTTGGTGGGGACTGAACTCAAGACTTCCAGAGGTCCCTTCCAGCCAATGTTCTTTTATCTCATCTCAGAGATGCAATGTAAGGTCGAACCCCAAAATGAATGTGCAACTAGCTTTTTTGGCTATTCAGACTTGCAGGGCAATAAGAACAAATATCAAACCCTGAATATTTCTCGGAACTATTTGTGTATGTGAGGTGCCAGAACAGTCCTGGTCACTGGGATATGTGAAACAGGTTATTGAACAGAGCTGTTTGACTGCAATTATCAGAAAGGTCACCAGCAGCAAGGGCCTGCCCTTGTGTCTGCTCTTGGCATTCCTCCTCCTTGGGTTTAGCTCATCTCAAACTCCCCTTTTCAAGTTTCCTTCTTTCGGAGATTTTTCACTAGTAAAAATCAGCACCCTTCTCCATGGGGTTTGTTAACGTGAGTTGTTTAATGGAAATGTCCTTTCAATATATGACAATAGTGAGAGAGAGACTTCAGTAAGGTTTAACAGAACCATAGAATTATTTAGGTTGCAAAATCTCCTAAAATCATCAAATCCAGCAGTTAATCCAGCACTGCCAAGTCCACCACTAAGCTATGTCCCCAAGTGCCACATCTAGGTCTTTTAAATACCTCCAGGAATGGCAATTCCACCACTGCTATGGGCAGCCTGTGATAGGGATTGAGAACTCTTGCAGTGAAGAAATTTTTCCTAATATCTAGTCTAAAACTCCTCTGGCACAACCTGAGGCATTTCCTTTCACCCTGTCACTTCTCCCTGCCTGGGAGAAGAGATCGACCCCCATTTGGCTGCAGCCTCCTGTCAGGTATTTCTGGAGAATGATAAGGTCCCTGCTGAGCCTCTTTTTGTCCAGCTGGGACATGCCCAGCTCCCTCAGCTGCTTCTCACCAGACTTGTGCTGCAGACCCTTCAGCAGCTGCGTTACCCTTCTCTGGACCTGCTCCAGCAGTCCAGCCCCAGCCTCTCTCTGTGCCTGCGGTGCCGTGGTGTCACAGCGAGTGCAGAGCAGAGAGTGGAGCAGCCCTCTCAGTAAAATGTGTGCGTGCCAGATTGAGGCCGCAGTAAAGGTCTTACAATTGAGTGAAAGTTGTTTTTGGGATTGCGTTGTGAGATCAGACCCTGGCTGTCTGGGCAGAGCCTGGGACGGTTTTAACTCCGCACTGACTGAACGTTCTGTTTCTCTCGCAGTTTGCTCTGGAGCCTCGAAGACAAATGAGAGCTGCGGGTGCCAACCGCGGGGCAAGGCGGGCGAGAGACGGGCCCTGGGAAGCCGCGGGAGGAGGAATCGGGCAGCGCTGCTCACGGGAGCACAGACGGGGATGCTGCAGCCGCTGCCCCGCTCCAGCAGGCAGAAACACCCCGGCAGGCTCAGGCGGAATGCAAACAACGGCATAACCAACTCGGAAAAGACAATTTGCTCAAGAGAGAAGGCTGCCGAAAGCAAGGCGGGCTGGGCAGCGTTAGCTCTGCGGGGAGCTCCGCTCCCTTCCCTTCCCTTCCCTTCCCTTCCCTTCCCTTCCCTTCCCGGCTCCCTCCGCGGCAGCACGAACCCAGCGAGGGCAGGGACCGAGCTCGGGGCTGCCAGAGGGTTGTGTTTTCCCATATTTGAGGAGCCTGCTCTGCAGTTTTCAAGATGTATCTACAGCCTCACATCACATCGTGATTTGACTGCAAGTTGAGCCGCGTGTATATTATCTCGGCAGACTCATGGTGTGCATCTTCTCCCCATCTAATACATCCGAACGTACAGCGAGAGTTTTACAGACAAGATAATGTGTTTTGGCTGCCTGAAATACTTGTGCTATTCCTATAGGAGAAAAATTTAATTTTGCTCTAAATTCCTCTATAACCAGACAGCTCCCCATTTATATCCTGGGTAATAAATCAAAGCAACATGAAGTCTTGTGCACCAAACTGAAGTGGTTTCTTAAAGCAAATTTGGCAGGAAATAAGTCATCATTGTAAAAAGCCAGTTCATTCCTCATATGCAATACACCACCAACTCTTTGCTAAAATCTGTAACCAGGCACATCATTTCAGGAAAGAAGTCCACAAGCCCTAGCAATGCTGTGTGAGATAGGCCATTTGATTCTTTTATTAAAATCACCCATATCTTTGTCAGAGAAATGACCCTGTGATTTCCCTGACTCACAGGTTGGCTGAGCCCAGGTACTCAAATATCACAAGGGCCATTAGGTTGACTTCATATAAAAATAAGGTCATGCTGGTATCACATCTTCCCTCTGTGTATTTCCTCTTTCTTCTTGCTTCCTCAACTGACATTATTTTTCTCTCTTTTTTTTTTTTTTTTAAACCAACTTTCCTTTCCAGTTTCTATTTCTATCGTGCAAACATGCCACGGCAAAGAGATGTAAGCAATGCATAATATATTTGCAGTAATGTATGATTCATTTACTAGCTTTCATAATTAATGTGGCTGTGTTTTACATACACAGTACTTCCTGCATGCATTTTATGATGTGAACGCTCTTCAAAAATCTAATAAAATGTTATCCGTTAAAAACAATAGCACGAGTCCTGTGGTGAGATTTGTGTGCAGTTTTGCAGCAGCTGCAGAAGGAACTTGGTGCCAAGTTTCTATTCTAAACACCAATTTTATGCTGCTGTTTTATGCAGCTCCTAATTCTCAAGGTGGAAATTATTATAATTATATATATTATTGTAGTGATACAACAGTTGGTCTGAGTATCATTTGCTTTCATACCCTGAAGACTTTCCAACCCAAATAACTTTCTGTCTGCTCTCTGGAGTTCAATAAAAACTACAAAATGGTGCTGGATTTATGAAGAAACATATCAGAACTATACAACAGCATCTGTAAAATATCGGCTAAATAATGCCAACATCTGCAGCTCCAAAAAATTCATTCTTGCCTCGGATTGACTGAGGCTGAATGCACACACAGCTTCATCCTCTGGGCCCCAGAACCCTGCTTCCAAAGGTATTTATACATCTAACTGCCACCAATATCAGCAAGAGTTGGGGATGGCTGGAGAGCTCAGGCCATGCACTTCATTTAAACATCATTATCTTTCTGGTGAGGATTTGAGGACCCCAAATTAATTGTCACCCCATGAAGAAGAAAGCCAATATGGCCATTTGTGTGCTGTTCCTTGACACACTGTTCCAGGAGGATGGATTTGGAAGCTTTTAGTTTCCTATCTTCACACTAAAAGTGTGTGTAAAATGATTTCCAGCAAAAAAATCTACACTTTTGAAGGAGGCAATCTAACATGAATATATTGCAAACTCAAAATTTGATATGAGAAATGGATATAATTTTCAGTGTAAAGCTAGAAATCCTGTTTCCATCTCTCCAGATACCAGAGTGAACTTTTGCCTGCTTTCCTCCAGCTGAATCCTCGTTAAAGCCAACGGGCACAAATCATCCCAGCTCGGTGGCAGTGCGGGGTTGGGGGATTTACTCTTGTTTAGGCTCTGACCTCCAGACTGGGTGTGAGCAGCCAAATCGGGCCCATGCTGCTCCTACATTAACTCTTCACACCTGCACAGCACCTCGGTGCTGCCTTAGCTGCCAGCAGGTGAGGGGCGCCACTGCCTTGAGTAAGTTAAACCTGGGCTTGGGATTGATGGAATGAGTTTTGCAGGGGATGGTTGTGTATAGTAGGAAAATGAGGCATTTTCTGAGTGGTGCTGGTTGGAACAGCAAAGGAACAGCTGCACTTCCAGCATGACTCCAGTCGACTGCTTTTGCTGCACTTGCACCATCAGGCTTTCTCCAAAGTATTTGACATGGAGATTTTTTGGGAAGTATTTAAGTTTTGCTTTTGGGCTTTTCTGTGTCAATCCTGGTGAATGTTTCCATGCTGGAGCAGCTGCCTGTGCTGCATGGGGAGCTTTGGGTAACCTGCAGGTAACGCGTGCAGTGGCTGATGCTTCTCCAAGATGGGGAGTGTGCGTTCCTGGCAGCAGCCCTTGGCAGGGAAAGGTGCCGTGCAGTGAGCTGCTTCTCTTCCCAAACCTGGCACTAGGGGAAATGTGGAAAACCTTTCATGTGGAAAAATGAGCTTATGGCCCAAATCCTACCTTTTAGAGGAATCTGCTGCTGTTGGGAAGGGAAATCCTGTGCTGCAGCAGCACAAACGTGACGTGCCGTGTCCCTGCCCAGGGTGAGCCTCCTGCACTTTGCAGAGCTGGGGGGACACGCGGGGGACAGCCACCCCAGGGCACTCTGCCTCCACTCGGCCACCTCTCACGTTGCACGCTGCAGGAAGGGGGCCACAGCAGTGGCAAGGGACACTTGTATGGTGCCCTCCTGGCAACGTGGGAGGGAGCTGATAAAACTGGACAATTCTAAGGTTTTCTAGTTCTGACTGTGGAGCTAGATTTCATTTTTTTCCCCTGAATTTGAGGAGGTTCGTTTTAGTGTTGTGTTTACTGCTTGGATCTTTGGGCTGGAGGTTACCTTGTATTATTTCTTGCCACATCATGGGTTAGTTTTGCATGCTTATTTTTACCTCTGGGTTTTAGGTGGTTTTTTGGTTGATGCTTTTTTTTTTTTTTTTTTTAGAACATTTGCTAAATTAATTATTTAGTGACGAAAAGCCAAGTAAAGTTAAATAAATGTATGTCTGCCCTGTGAAGATTCAGGAAACGCAAAGCTAAGGAGGGGGAAGGGATCAAGCATTTTGAAACAGCAATATTTGAAAACAGTTTTAAAGTTAATCTTTTCAGTATCGGAGACCTGATAGGAACTTCTTTGGCAGGCTTGTGCAGGTGATGCTAAAGCTCTCCTGGTACTTGTATCTGTTTTCCTGCAATTCCATTAGATGCTTTTGCCACCGGGTCCCTTCTCCTGCCAACGAAGTTCTGGGAGGGCTGCTCCCCTGGGCAGGCAAAGCACCTATGTCATGTATGTGCTGAGCCCCTGGGAGTGGCAGCAGTGGCAATATTTCTGATTCGAGGCACGTGACAACAGGGTCTGCGCTGTGACTTAGACTGGCACACGAGTGGGGGCTGGTCCTCAGTGTGGGGAGCTGCCCCTCAGCCCCAGCCTGCCAAGTGCCACGTCAGGGCACTGCTCTTCAATTTCAGGGCCTTTGGTGTCCTAAATGGGTGAGAACGCCCTGGGACACGTACCCACCCGGGTGGCCTCCTGTCCCCAAAAACTGGCCTCCAGCTGGGAAGTGTCTGCCCCTGCAGCCCCCTCCTCTCAGCAAGGTTCCTGCCTGAGCCCCCAGAGAGCACCGGCTCCAATTCTGCTCTCTGGCTGTTGGATGAAGGGGCACAAAGTCCCCTTTGGCGGAGATTTAGGGAGGAAGGAATAGTGTGAATCTCCCAGAAATGCAACAGCAGCTCTGGCACATGTGGGGGGCTCTGCACGGTCCCACTGCGTGACCCGACACTGCAGCCAGAACGGCTGAGACCTGCTCAAAACATCGGTTTTGAGAAGGGTCAAAGATACAAGTGTTTGGGGAAAGGGGGGAAATGCAGAACAAAAGGAAGACCTTTCCTCTGCCTGATGAGGAGGAAATGCAAAAAAAAAAAAATGCTAATTACTGCTCCTATGGAGGGGGGAACACGATGGGTGAGACTGGAAGCCACAGACTTCTTTGCGGGGTGAGGAGGGGCTGTGGCATTGCCGGCAGCATTCTTTGCTCACCCACCGCTTTCACCAAGCGCCGTTCCGGGGGTCCTGGGATGGGGTGACTCTGGGGTCGTGGGGTCCTTCAACCCTCCTGCGGGGGAGCAGCATGGGCGCAGGGGCTTACCACGGATGTGGAGCAACAGCGCGGATGCCCGAGAGCTTCTTCCTGCAGGGCAAATGGGGACGGCATGGGGTGGCTCCCGGCATCAAAGTGCCAGGTATTGAAAGGATATTAAATACATAAAATATATTTAATTTTCTCCCTCTGCACCAGTAAGCCACGGGTCCATTTGCACCTGTAATTCTCGTTTCAGGATGGATGCGATGCAGCTGCCGCTGCCCCTCTGAGTTAAACGAGAAATAAAATAGAAATAAATGCCCGCATCTGCCCCGTTTTTAAGGCAAACGACAAAATGTTTTCGTGTCTCCCGGTACAGCCAAATCCGCGCAAGGACCGTGGGGAGACCCCAAAGTCTGGGGAGAAGGTGCAGTCTTTTCCCGCAAACGAGCGGTGCGAAATCTTGTGAGATAAAATGATGGAGGAAGGTGGGGGATCTCTGTAAATAGGTTGAGCATCGGTAGTCTTTATGCTCAGGTCGCCTTGGAAGGCGGAGGGGCGTCGGGGATGCCCGTCCCTCCCGACTCCCCTTTCTGTGCTCTCTGACATGGTCACATCAAAGGATCCGCCGGGGGGATCTGTGCACAACCGAGTCCCTGAAACTTGCGCCTGGAAAGAGATACAAAACCAGATGATATTGATATATTACTGAACAGAGAAATATTGGATGTGTCTGTACGTGCGCGATGCCAGAGGTTTGCACAGTTTGTCTGGAAACGCCCGGAACTGGAGGCGGGTTTTAATAAAAACCATTTGCCACTTGTCTTCAATTAGGGTCTAGAAATTTAGCAAAAAGAAGAAATGTCTATTTTTTTTCTCACTTGCTGTCGGGATCAAGAGGTAAGCGCGGCGCCCCCGTAACGATTTCGGGGCTCCGCGTTAAAGGAGAGAGGAAATATAAGCGGTGTTGTCGCGATCCGTGTCGGTGACTCATGTCCCGGCACGCACCTCGCCGTGCTCTGCCGTTTCTCCGCCCGGAGCCGGACCCCGGCGGGCCGCGGAACTCCCGCGGGGGGTCAGGAGCGGCGGGACCGGGAGAGCCGGTTCCGGGGGCCCGGGGACTTTGCACTGGGGCTCCCCTTAGCCGGGCGTGGAAAGGGCGAGCACGTTACAAGGTGGGGTGTCCTTGGTTGTTTTTGTNTTTCCCTTTTTCTTTTTTTTTTTTTTTTTTTTTTTTTTTTGCAGTGCTATCGAGAGAGCCCCGAGCCGCGGGGCTTCTCCATCGCCGTGGCTGGGCAGCCACGAAACATCCTGTCCCCCCCTTCCAGACAGGTGATGGGCACCTCGGAAGCCAACCCCCACCACCACCCCCGGCCCCAATATTCCCTGCTTCTTCGTGTCCATGACAAATAGAGGCAACGTGAGACAGGAAAAAGGGAGGAGGGAGAGAAAGACACGCACACAATAGCCAGGCAAATTGTTAATAACTCCGGCGTTTGGGGAAGCCGGTACTGTAACTGCGCTCTCATCAGTCTCCGCTCCTGAAGTGATAGTAAAAATGCATCTAAACATGCTGCGGTGTGATATATAAAAGCACAGCGGGATGAGCTGCTTTCCAAAAAGGGACTTGGTGATTGGTTATGCCTTGGCATGATTGACAAGAGCTTAGTTTGGTAAAGAGAAGACACGCAAGCTTTCACAGCGGGATTTCTTTTCTAAAATATATCACACTAGCCTTTGAAAAGCGCCGCACACTATAAGGGAAATAAGGTTGCTTTATAGTGCGCTGACATTTCTTTAAAACACAACTAAGATCAAAAAAAGAAATAAAATGTGTTCCAAACACAATGTTTTAATTAGTTTATTCTGTGCATTTGCTTTTATCTGGTGTATATATCACGGATCCCCACCCTTTAATTAAAACAACTGGCTGCCTATACAACAGCATAGACAAATGCTTAACTTTCTCCTTTGTAGCTACAAGCAAACTCAATTTACTACGGCTCTCAGAAGAGTTTTTAAAATAAACGTGGACGCCTTGAAAGCTATAGGGGAACGGGCGAAGGTAGCGGGAAATGGCTGTTTCCTGGCTTTGAAAACTTGAGAGGATGTGGGGTGTTGCGGGCAGCCCTGCCCGCAGCGCTCACCCGCGGGCTTGCAGCCCCGCCGAGAGAATTGAAACGCAGAGAAGGCACAGAGCTGCCTTCTTCATCTGGGAGCGATGGGGCTTTCCGTTTGCTTGGCTGCTTTTTGGATTTATCTTGGTTTCTCTCTCTTGATCTCTTTCTCTTTGTTTTTTTTTTTTTTTAATTTTTTAATTTCATTTTGGTGCTGTCCTCATCGAAGCCCAGGTTGCTGCAAGTCCTCTCTCCCCCCGGCACTGCCCGCTCCGGGCTTGATCACTTGATGCACCTTTTCCACCGCCGTCTCCCCCGTCTCTGCCCGACAAGGTTCCCGTTATGGAACTGATTCTCCGGGTAGGGGAATAAAAGTCCTTTAAAAGGCTTCGTCTCCTTCACCCCGTGGCAAACACATCGTTTACAGGCGGGTTAATCGTACCGCAGGGGCCGTCCCTGCCCCCAGCTCCCCGGGTGCGCTCCCTGCGCGCCCGCGTCCCGCAGAGCGGAGCCTGGGGGTATTCTATAGCAAAAATACGGAAGGGAAGTGGTCAGATCCGCGAGGGGATGTCTGCGTGGGGATATCGGCAGCAAGAATGGCGCTGACTCTCTCCAAAGCCCCGCGGACACAGGCAGGGGATGAACCATCCCGGGGCCAAGCCGGACCCGGGCAGAGGGGGACATTCGGGCAGAAGCCCTGGCCCCACTCCGCACCGCTGTGATTCACCCGCCTTGGCCCCAAAGCTTCGAGCTGTTTTTACCGGTGAAAGCGGCTCCTATTGCAGGGCTATTTAACTGAGGGAAGCGTGTCAGGGCTGAGCCTGGTTCCCCCAGGCGCCGCGGCCATCCAGCCCCCGCTGACCCACGGTGCCCGGGACGGCCGGAGCCCATTGGGGCTGCGGGCTGGAGGCGCCGCTGGAGCACTGCTCTCGTTGGCGAAACGAGTGGGGCAGGGGCGAAAGGAGAAGGAGCGAAAGGAAAAGGAACCCACAGCTTTGAAAGGGTCAGAGCCCACAGCTGTGCGGCGGCACCGCCTGTCCCGGGGAGGAAAAGAACACAAGAGAAAAAGGGATGAGCAGATCGCCGAAGGGGACCGTCGGGGATGTGTCCCGGGCCAGAGAGCGAAGGGGAGCTTGGTTCTCTCCCCGACACCTTGGGGAAATTCCCCGGCCGTTGAGGGGAGAGTCTCTGGGCGATGCGGCCAGAGAGAAGATGGCCAATGGCGAGCAGCGGAAGATCGTCGTTTTAATTGTTTAAAATAATTTAAATCGTTCAACACTTTGTTCCAACACATCCTCGAGGCTGGCGAAATCGTGTCCCCGTCTTCAAGGAATGCCGGCTGCGGGAGAGACCCTCGGTGCCCGCTAACGGCGTGCCCGCCGATGCGCGGGGCCGACTTCAGCACCTGGCCCGACCCCCGGCCTCGGGCCCACCTGCGACCCCCGCTCAGATCCCTCCTCCGCCTGAGCACTGAACGGGTCTGCTCCGAGGCCGTGGGGAGCGGTGACTCCCGCTGCCGACCCTCCAGCTCCGGGCCGCGGCTGTGCCCAGTGCTGGGGGAGAAGAGCTGGAAGCGAGAGAAAACCCCGTTCTTCCCTGGGGCTCCCGGCACCGGGAAGATCGCTTGAAATCCGGCAGCCGCCTCGGGGACCTGCTGAAGCTGAGGAGGGTCCCCAGGATGGGCTTGAGTCTGCTTCCCCAGAGCTCGGCAGCTTCTCGAGGCTGACCCTCGGCAGCTAGAGACCGCTGTTTAGAGCCCCTAGAGGTGCCTGTTCAAACGGGGCGATTTGCCCCCGGGGAGCGGGTTTGTTGCCGGTGTTTACACCTGCTGTGAGGCCCCGGGGAGAGACGGGCGGGCCCGAGAGGGAGCGGGATTGATACAGGGACTGAGCCTCATGTCTGCCTGTCCCGTATCCTCCGCCGAACGGGCAGGGTTCGGGGGACCCGTCCGTGCGCGGGGCAGTGCCCGGAGCCGCGGGGGTCTCGGCGGCCGTCAGGCCGGACCGGGCCGCTCCGCAGCGCCGCCCCGCGCCAGCCTCGCCGCAGCCGCTCCGCTCACGGGGCCGGCAGGCTGAAGAATTGGGGCGAGGGCTCCTCCCGGGACAACCTCTCCTTGTTCTTCCTTGCGCTTTATCCCCATCGGCTCCTCGGAGAATCTCTGCCTGTCAAACCCCAACTCAGCACGACCAGGGTCACCCGTCGGGGCCTCTCGGTCCCACCGGTGCCCGCCGCTGGGTGGGGAGGGTCTGCCCAGCCCCGCCCGGCTCCCGGAGAAAGGTCCAGGGCAGGAGGGGGCCGCGTATTTCGGGTGCAGGCTCGGAAACAGCCGGGGCTAAAAGGCAGCGGCCTCGGCACGCTAGGGAAGGGGCGGCTCTGCCTCGGCAACTGATGCCGGCCTGGAGACTCCCGAGGCCAGGATGCCTCCCCGGAGCCCTGGGCTTGCGGTTGCCCCTCAGGGCTCAGTCACGCAGAAAGGCTGACTAAAGTCTGTGTCCCCCGCAACAGCGGGACAATAGAGCCACCCTTCGGGTCACAGGTCACCTCCTCGCTGATTGAGATATTCGCCACTTCCCCCCACCCTCTCTGCTCCTCGGAGGCGTGGAGGGGCTTTCAAGGGGGCGGCTGGAGGGTGCGGATGCTCTCGGCCGGGCCGGGGTGCCGAGGCCCCGGATTCCCCTGCTGCCCGCTCCCGGGTCTGCACCGTTCCTCCTACTAATGGCTTAGCGAGGGCAAGGGTGTGGGGGAGATGAGGAGCGGATGTTTCCCACCTTCCAGAGAGTGGCCTTTCCTGAGGTCAGTCCTGTGCGTGGGCACCCCAAGGTGCAGGGAGCGGCCTCAGCTCCCCGCAGGGCTGCGACAGCCGTTGTTCCCTACTCCTAGGTTTGTCTCAGCCCCATTTGGGCGACAGAACACAATTTACTCTGCAGCACTTGAACCGGTCCTCGTGGTTTTCCCACTCGCTTCCGAGCCTGATACATATTTCCCATGCAGCTGAACGGTAGTCTTCATTTTAGGGGGGAAACTTCTCCCATCACCACAAAACGAGCAACAAACGCGTGTCCGCGGGCGAGGTTGCCGGTGTCGGTGCCAGCCCGGCTCTCCGGGGTGCAGGATGGAGCCCGCTGGCACCTACGTTTCCTCGCCACTCAAGTCTTTCTGCCTGTCTCCGTCTGGCCTTTGATATTCCTCGCCTCTTCCCCTTGCCAAAGTTCAGACCTGTTTACTCCAGCTCGGATCTCTGAAGTTCAAATGTACATGTGCTTCCCCCTCCGCTGAGTGACAGCTACAATGGAAATGTCTCGTTCGCTCCTGGTTTGCATATAATTACACCGGAGATGCAATATGTTTATGGCAGGAGAAAAACTACTTGTCTTTACGCTTGTTAGGGATATTCATTTAACCGCGATGCAGCGCGGTTTAAAAGCTCTTTAGGGTGGATGGAATATTCCCCTCGCCGCTGGCTCGAAGCTCAGCGCGAGGGGACTTTTGTTGCTGTTATCCTGGGTTTGTTTTGCCTTTTCCTCGCATCCTCCGTGTAAGGGACGAGGGAAATTCACGGAGCCATCGACCTGCCACTCCTGCGGCCGGTGCTAAAACTTCGCCTGCCCCTGCCCCGCCGCGAAATCTGCCATAACGAGGGGACACCCACTGGGGACCGCGTTTTCCTCCTGCGCTGGAGGGCCCAGACCTTGCGGTCTTCTCCCTGGCAAGGCTCTCCGGATCGTGCCAGGGTGGTGGGACGGGACAGCGTTAAGCCCCGGCAGACCCCGGGCCAGCGCAGCACCGCGGGGAGCCTGGCAGGGAGGTCCCGGCGGGCTCCGGGCGCGGAGGGACCCGCACCGCTTTCCAGGAGTTTTTGCATTTTTGTAGCTCTTAAGTTCCAAAAACACTCAAAGGGGAAAAAAAGAAAAAAAAAAAAAAAAAAGGAAAAAAGGTGGGAGAATTGCACAATATTTGTTCTTGACGCAAAGCAGGGGGTCTTTGCCTTTCCCTCGCGTTGGGAGCACGGAGGGAAAAGGGAGCCTGGAGACTACTTTTCCGGTTGTTGTTGTTTGCACGTTTGCAATTGAGATAGATTTTAAATGGAAGAGATTCGACGTACCCCGACTTCTGGAAAATAAATCGAGTTTGCCCAGAAATACCGCTTAATAAAAATGGAAATTACTTAAGTGGTAAAATAAAGTACAAAATATATATTATATATATGTATATATTCCGAAAGCTCAGCAAGGGGAAAAAAAAATCATAGGTTATACCGACAATGCCTTAAAAAAA
>WEKY01039775.1:375152-389090 GCA_013390045.1 Picathartes gymnocephalus | reverse complement strand
TTTAAATGCACCAGAGAACCCATTTTATATTAGTCCCATACCCAGTGTTGGCCATGGTGAGTTTCTGGTGGAGCCACGGTCCCGGTGCACTGGCACATCCACACGCATGTGCATGCTGTTTACTATTCCTCCTGCAGTTGCTCCCACCAATAAATCTGCACTTGCTGTAGCCAGGATGGAAATCTTTAAGACAAAGGACTTGAATGGGCAGTTTTTTATTGCTGTTATAGAGTAGAAGGCCCCAAGCTGGGGGCTGCTACATGCATGAATGCTGCCCCCCTTGGCTTGGTACTGTCTTCTGTGAGCTCTATACCAGTACCAGAGACTGTTAGGGGGAGAGGGCCCCAAGGCTGGTATTTCCCCATTTCAATTCCTGCTGCTCAGACTGGAGCAAATCCCAAAGAAATTATGGCTGAGAAATAAACTTGGAGAAGAGTGTAGAAGGGCAGGCTGTTGGGTAGCACAGGGGATGCCTGGGAGGGCAGCACAAAAACGTGGGAATGAGGAAAGGAGGAACAAAAGAGATGTGGATTGGCGAAGGAGGAATAGCGGAGTGAAAGGCGGCCAGGCTGGTGCAGCAGTGAGGAGCTGCTCCTTGTCCCTGTGTGTGAATGCATCCAGCTGAGCCTTTTGCATTTGCAGGCTGTTCAGGCAGAGCCCCCACAAAAGTGTGCGAGTCTGGGGAGACGTGCGCAGGATTTGTCCTGCAGGGAGCAGCGTGCGGCACTCGGGGTGAGGGCCCTGCAGGCGGCCCAGCCTCGGCTCCCGCCGCCGCCGTGCGGGGCACCGGCGGTGCCCTTCCCGTGCCGGGGCTCTGCCATGGGGATGGTGCCCGAGGCCCTTGGCGAGCCGGGCCTGAGCTGGCAGGGGGAAAGAATGGGCTGCCGTCCTGCAGGCAACTTGGTGCCCACCAGGCTCGGGAGCAGAGGGACCCTCGCGGAGCGGGGCTGCCCTGCTGCTCCCCCGCGGCTCCCGCTGCCCTCTGCTCCCGCGGGCCGCGAGCGGGGCCTGCCCTGGCCGAGGGACCGCGCTTGCTTTCTCAGCAGCAGCAGGAGCGGTGCTGCTGGGCTCAGTCCGCTTACGTCAATACAGACCTTTCCATGGACTCCAGTCTCGGTTGGATCAAGCCTTGCATGATTGTGGCCCTTGCGCATTTCAAAACTCTGTTAATCTATATCTGGATCCCAGTGGGGGCACTCGGGATGAGCTGAGCTCGAACAATCCTTGGCAGGAGGGACAGACTGGAGTTGGCAAGGATTTTTGTCCCATTATTGGTTACTCAGAGGAAGGAATTTACGCACCATTTTAATATATGACAACTTGAGGTCTGTCATCTTTAGCATATTAGAAAAGCCTCATTTTTAACAAATCCCAGAGCGTTTACCAGGCACGGTGCTGCAGCTGGGTTGAGACTGCATGCTGGTCCTGGGCAGAGGCACAGGGACTGCTCTCTGTCTCTTCAGACACAGAGCAGCTTCTGCTGTCGGGTCAGCCCTGTGGCTGCCAGCCCCAGCCCCGAGCTTAGGCTACTAACCTCTCATTCCCATCTGACCCTGCCAGCAGGGGAGGTGCCAATATTGGGACTGAAAAAAAGGACTCGCAGTGCAGCCCGTAAAGCAAACCATGCTGAAAGCTCTTCCCAACTAGTTAAATCTGCCTGCGTGTGCTCAGCGAGTTTAGCCAGGGGTTGTTTACCAAGCTCAGAGGAGACTTGCCTGTCTGCGCTAAAATCTTCCAAACAGGTCCCAAAGACCCAGAGAGATTTTACGTTTCTCAGTCAGTTTGCTCTTTTCTCTAGTGAAAAATCCAGATGGGTGCTTGTGTTGAAAACTGGTTTGTATGAAGTCACACTTTCTACCTTATTGTTCTGGATTTCTAAAGTAGAAGAATTCAACTCATAAAGATTTTCCAAGATTATTTAGGCTTGTTGTATCGAGACCAAGAAATTAGTCCAGATAACCAGGAAATGGCTAGGAAGGATGGAGGAAATATGTCTGGGGTTTTGTGTTATTTGAATGTTTTGGGGGGGGTTTTGTCTTTTGTTGTTGTTGTTTGTTTGTTTTGTTTGGGGGGATTTTTTTTGCTTTATTCTGTGGGGATTTTTTTTTTCTTTTTTGTATTGGAAGAGGAAAGAATTTTAAAATAGTTTTCTCTATTTTACAAGCATTAGAAGAGACTGCTGAAATAATCAACCAAAAGAATTGGTGTCAACCTTAGATAAAAAACTGTATTTCTTGGTAATCTAATGCCATTTTAATATCTTGCTTTTAATGCAGCTGAGAGAATGGTTTGATGGACAAGGCACTGATGCTCACAAGCCTGAGTTCAGTTGTTAGGGCTATGTCAGAAATTATTTTTCACAGACAAGTGTAGTTGGAGTGTCAGCTCCTATTAAGTGTATTAGGGCCTCTGAGGTTCAGTGCTAGTGCACCATGTTTTGTAGCCTTTGGTTTGCTTCTGTGGCAACAAAACCAGAAGGTCTTTGGTTAACTTCTGACCACTGACATATTAAATGAAGATGAGTATTTGAGCAACATCAGTGATTTCAATTGACTCATCAATTGCCATTGCATAGCAGTCCTCATGTTTCACTTTGGTAACAAGCTCATCTGCCACATCTGATGCCAGCAATTCAGTCCTTCAAACAAATGACATGTTTGATAAAGAAATCTTTTAAAATTCATTATGCACTTTGGCTTTTGTCTTTCCTTTTAATACAGCATCTGTTGCAGCCGGGATACATTCCTTGATCGTTTCTGAGTCTGCAATTATTTTTATGCCTGCCCAGTGTCCCGGAGATGTGAAACGAAGCTGCCATGCTATGCTGCTGAGCCCTGAAACTCTACACAGACATTCAATTTAATCTCTTGGAACAGACTGCATTAAAGTAGTGTCATCAGTGCACACTTGTGATAAAAAGACGACATGAAGAAAGACAGTGAACTAAAAGGCCCTGCTTTTTTTCTTCTGGGAAGAAAATAGGATATCTGTCCCTTCATTTGTTTCATGAATTCCTTGCACAGCCATTTAAATTCAGCAGAAGGCTCCAAGTGTCTAAACTTTATCCTGAGCATTTTTTTCAGTGTGAAAAGGAATACAGTTAAGTGTCCCAGGGGGAATTTTATAGAAAATGCTATGTGCAATGTTAATGACTTGGGATGGGGTTGTACGTTTTTCCATAGAGAGCCAGTAGGGAAACAAATACAGGACTCGATGAGAAGTGTTCTGCAGGGATCCACTGCTCTGTGACTCCAAAGACTGGCAGAAGGATAATGAGGGCTTTAACCCGAAGTGCCCCCTTGTGCCTCCATCCTGCTCCATGCCGGAGCTCTGTGAATATCTGGAGCTGGAAGAAATGACAAACTTCTTGGGTGCCACAAGAGATTGCATCAGCATTACTGATCCTTACTCGGCTCATTACTGAAAATGCATCGAGCAGCTATTTGGGTCAGACTGCTAAATTTCTAGACACGGAGTGTCAAGAAGCCTTTTTGTCAACTTGGTACTGTTTAGCTTTATTTGTCTTCAAGTTCAAAGCAATCCTGGCCTTAGACTTGTGATATTTTCTGCCCTTTCCCCTTTCTGTTGGCTCAGACCTCTTCCCTTTGAGGTCAACATCAAAATAAAGATGTATGTTTCCTCAGCCTGACCATGGCTCTGACTCTTTAGATCAGCAATCCTATAGTCCATATGTCTTCCCATCTGTCAACTGGCATTTGAAGCCAGCTTGCTCCTCTATTCTTTCAGACAAGTGTGAGAATCAGGAGTTTCTTTAATGACGGTTTCAGGCCTTAAAGCGTTTGCTAAGATACTACCTATTAAGATCCCTTGATGGCACCTTGAATAGAGATCAAAAGCAACTGAGTTCACTCCACAAATGTGATTCCATCAGTCAGTGTAGGGCATTGAGAGAGGGGTGGGGAGGGCTCAGGAGGGCACGGTGCTCCCGCAGTTAGGAGACAGGCTTGGGAAGTCCGAGCCCTGGCTTCTGGGAGTGACAGAACGCAGCAAACGAGCTCTGCTGAATCTCTCCAGTGGTGGCTGTGCTCGAACTACCAGGGCTTCTCGGGTTTGGAAAGCAGATCTGTGCAGCAGGGCTTGCTGGCTTTGCTCAGGGCCTGGTGGCAGCCTTTAGGGTCTGAGCTGTGCCTGGTTTGAACAAGCGCTTTTTGGTGCTGCATTGGTACCTGTGTCTACACCTTCAGCTGAGAGATTATTTAAAACCTGTTAGTCACATAAACAAAAATCTGAAAGTACAAAATATTCTTCTCATTAATAATTATTACCAGGCTGCAATTTGTCTCTTATACTTTGGAGAGCTGCTGATAATGGGAATCTGTGTGCTGCTTCACCACTGGGACTGCATGAAAGGCGAAGTGGAGAGATGCTGCCTGAACAGCATGATCACAGCAAAGTGGCCACTCTTTCTGGGGGCGCAATTTGACTTTCAAACTCCCCTGTTCTTAATGCTTGTCAGAAGATCATGCAAAGCCCTTGGAATATTTGGGAAAATGTTTGCTCTGGTGGTGCATTTCTCCGACTATCATAGAGGAATTAGTGGGAAGCTGTGGACATTATTTCAAGCCCAAAGCCTACAACCCGAGGCCTTGTTGGCTGGAGGGGCTGGAAAATGCAGGGTGCTCAGCATGGGAAGGGTGGTGGAAGGCGTTCCCCAGGGACCCTCCACAGCCTGTGTTAACAAAAGTTGCTGTTTGTTTATGGGACCCAAATGTCTTAGAAGAGGTGAAAAGCCCCAGGATGTGGCTGAGTGCCAGAGGATGGTGTCACACTATTGACTGTCAAGTAAAACTTGACTCGTTGGAGTCAAGGACACCATATGTCCTTAGATTTGTGTTGAAGCCTGTTGAAGTGTGAGCATGAACCTGAAGTCCAGACACAGACTTTCTTTGGCCTCAATGGCTTTAACTGCAGTCATAATATCATTTCTGCTCCCTGAGCAAAAACAGCTGCTCTGGCTGCCTGCTCTGGAGCCTCGCTGCTTTCAAATCAGGTGGTTAGTAAAAACCTGCGGCATGTAGATTGATTCTTTTTAGGATGGAAAACAGAAATTACTTTGATGCAATTATGTGTCTTCACCCAGAAGATGCACTAGCTCCTGGATACTGCAGTCAGCAAAACATCAAGAGTCATTTTGTGTTCCCACTCCAAGCCTCTTTCAGCCAGCTCAAGAGTGATCTCTATCTCAGGCTGCCATTGGGCTTATTTAAATGCATGTGGCTTTCTGCTCTTATTCTCTGCCTACACTGTTGGTCACCTACTGTTTTTCTTTCACAACCCCCACTCAGTCTATTTTGTCTTTCTTTTACATGACGATACTCAGCCAAATTTATCTTCATCAGAGTCATTTTTAGTGTGAATCCATATCTGCCTTTTTAGGGGGTAGTAGCGATGGTGACATACACTCGTGGTTGCAGCAGAAGCTGCTATTGAGTTGGACAAAGTAGGATGAATGCTGTATAAAAGCCTTCAGAGAGCTGTGAAATCTCCATCCTCTCTTCCTTGTTCTCCTGGGAACACTTGCACAAAGAGTATTTTTAATGTGAAGCAAAAAGAATTCTGACGAATACTCATTAACATTTTGTTTCTGCAAAGATACATGATTATCACAAGGCTGCAAGGGACATGTATTCAGCAAAGCTCTTAGATGTATGCTTAGTTTTATGTATATGCTTAAATCTTCCTGATGGCCCCTGCTTTGCTGAATAGACTTACTAACCAAGACAAAACCAGGTATTTGATGGAGCTGATTTGTACTGCTCAGGTATGATGCTGGTCTCCAACCTCACTGCATAATAATGCTCTGTGAGCAGTGAATACTCTCATACAAGTGCTGCAGTGATTGGTTGAATTACACTCCCACAAATCATTTGTATCATAATTGTGAACAACAAACCATTAGAGCAGGATTCAACCAGAGAGGTTGGAAGGGGAAAAAACATCAGAGCCGTCATATGTTGTAGCTTGTTTGCATCATGTGCCTTTGTAGTGGGAGCCCAGATGGAAAACATCCGGTGAAGGTATTGCTTCTCCATTGCCACTTTGGAAGCTCCAGTGCCATGAATAAAGATCTGATATGGGCTGCAGTCTTTGTCAGACACTGGCTATATCCCTCAGGGCATATGCAGGCAGCCCCATTTCCTGCTGCTTGTTCCGAGCTGGTTAAACCCAGAACAGCCTTTGTCAGGAGGAGTTAATGCAGCAGCATGGTGGTGAGTCTCAGCTACTTATCCTGTCTGAAGGCAAGAGAAAGCGTGTCTGTCTGTGCCTCTTCCTGCAGACACGCCACGGGTGTGTTTGCTGCTCTGAACACCCTGTGGAAGGTGGAGTGCTGGGCTTGCTTGGCTGTATCATGAGATACTGCCCTAGATTCACTTAAGAGTGAAGATTTCCCATTTGTGTGTGAAAGAGGAACGTGTTTTGGCGGCCACAATATGCAGTGGAAGTAAGCAGACATGACAGAAGGGTTTCCAGGCCTGCTGGAGTTCTCATATCTTGTCACAGGGGGAACCATACACTCATTTTTCATGAGGTCCATTCTTCAGTGGTTGTAATCCACTTTCTGTGCCTCTTTCCATATGAAACATTTGGTTCCTTTTAGCAGTTGTTTGAGTGGAATAATGAAGTCTAAGAGCTGGAAACAAACAAACGAAAAGTCCCCCCAAAAAGACTGCATGGTCCTAGCTATTTCTTTTGTGAAAATGAAATGTTCTGAAGATGTTTTGTATAGCTGAGTGTCATTTGGAGTCACTTCAAGCATGCTGAAGCTTTGACACAATGTCACTGGGAACTGCAGTTTCTGTCACTGTGCAGTGGATGGTTTGCTTAGAAGTTCATTAATGTGATACCTCTAAATACTGCTGCAGCCTCAAGGTGGGATCCACTGCAGACCCAAAAGCCCAGGTGTCTTTCCTGGGAATGAGCAGTTCCAGCTTCTGGTTCTTAATGACAGGATTTTCTGTTTTGCATAGGAAGAACATTGGGGAGCAGAGGGCTGGCTCAAGGACGTCCATGGCTACAGCGTTCAGGTGCTACAGCCAAACAATCTCATCGGGGGAGGATTTGGTACTGGTTCTGTGCCCCGGGGCGGGAAGGCAACAGTCAGTCCCACTGCTCAGCCACAAACACTGATTCCAGTGGGCCTCTTGTCCCTGCAGGGCAGAATATGACAAGTGCTTAGTAATTGTCACTAAAAAGTCACACAACAAGAGCACTGTCTTTAGACTAATGGGCCCAAAGCATCCTGGTTTAATTTCAGGAGGGCCAGGGGTGTTACACTGCTGTTTTTTACATCACCGTTCATTTTGACTGTGCTGCAGCAACAGGTTACTTATTATATGTATGTAATCAGGGGTATTTTTATTAGTTGATGGCAAGATAGCTGTGTAATTAATGGAGTGGGTAATTTGTTCTAACAGTAGGCCATATTGTGACATGATTGTTAAACAGAATTCTACCTTAGCAGAAAAAGAAACATTTGCATTAAAGTCTGTTAGCAGAATAGACCTCAGGGTTTCTAAGACAGCTGTGCTTGACCTTTGGTGGAGACTGGAGATGGTAGCACCTGTTAGCATGAAGCAAATGAAGATGGTGTATCACTGCTCTTTATATGACAGAGGTCGAGCATTATAAATGTGTCACTTCTTGCATTAGCACATCCTCCAAGTGCACAGAGTAGTGTAAAAAATATGGAACTACAAATGGTTAAATCCCACCCAGCATCTGACATTAAGTACTCTTTCTCAGCACGTAAGTAATGTGAATGTTATGTTGCACAAATACTTAGAGCTTCATTTACCCTCATCTTCTTTTCATTATTTGCAGGAGGTCTTGTTCTCTGATGGTGTCCTGAAAAACACAAAGTGGATATTATTCTTATCTCTGCTGTTGATATTTACTGCTGATAAATAGACTCAGTAAAATGGGAACAAATGTTTGTTTCATAATCCTCCTGCAACTGCTGCCTTCATTATATATGAAGAACACAGAGATCAAGTCTGCCGTTTGCCAACAGCATGTTTCCAGTTTCCGTTTATATAGTACTCACAAGCAACTGTATATTAATATTAACCTGTACCTGGGCTGAAATATATTTTTTTTCTTTCTTGGGTAAGATATGAGGATTAATTATCGATGTACTCTCTCTAGCCTTTCAGCCTGGCTGGGATTGCTATTTTTTCCCCCTGCTGTAGTATCTGAAGTAATGTTTTCTCCTTGGTGGAGGTGAAGGTTGTACTGCAGTGAATTGATCTTTGCTTCCTTAGAAGTTTTATATTTTTAAAATATTTTTTGTGCACGTGGTAAAGTCCATTTTCTGAAAAGGGATTTCATCACAATATGTTATTAGACCACATCTTAAGAGTTAAACTTTTATCATAGTCAGATTCTGTTTGCAGATAGCATTGTGTGGAGACTGTTTTCAAAAGCATTAACTCAAACCACACGGATGCACAACTATTTTAGAAGATGAGAATTCACACATGCTTTTTATTACAATGCACATAAAACTGAAGTATAATACAGTAGGCTTGGCAATAAAACAGAGTAGTCAATATATAAATTTTATGCCTGGTTCTTTAGATTAATGAACTGCTTTTCTTGATGAATTGAGGATGAATGAGTAAAACCACAATGATCTGATTAGATACTAAATCAATTGTTTTCTGGCAATTCAAAAATTGTGTATCTAGTTCAGTGGTGGTTTTTTTTTTTTTTTTTTTTTTAAATTTTTTTTTTTTGGTCCTGGAACAACTTGATAACCTTCTCGTACCAGCCAAACCACTAAAGAGACACTGTCAGTCTCTTCAAGTTCCCTATTGTTCTCAGAAAATCACTTCCTTAAGATATATCCATATGTTGAGGGTCTCAGTGGTACTTTGTGGGAAACGAAGTTATGGATTAAATTCATTTAGTCCGTAACACCACTGAAGCTGGATTCAGCTGGCACAAATACCTCTTGATGCTGTTACAGCAGGGGGGAGTCTGGCTTTGCCTTCCCTTTTCCGGCATAAGAAATGGGAAGAGGTCAGTAGTCAGGACAGTGAGGCAGATTCCTCAGGGCTGCGATTTCAGGTTGATCCATTTCATACGTTTGGAAGCTCTGATTTGAATTTAGGAATATAAATGAGGTCAGTGATTTTCCAAATGCAGTGAACAGTCAGACGACCTCCTTCTGTAGAGCGGGCCCCATATGTGTTTGTGGCAGGGAGAGACCTTTTCAGTCTTAGAGGCACTGGGAAGAAAAAATACAGACGGGAGGCTGCCACAAGGCAGACAGGGCTCCGGCAGCCGGCAGGGAAGGAGTTAATCAGCCCCTTGACAGCAGCTAGAGCAGGGCCTGCTCAGCAGGTACTGATTTGTAGGAGGGTTGGGATGGGCCCGCGGGGAGAAATGAGCTGATTGCTCTGGGGTGGGGTCTGCATAAAAGATTGTCTCAGCAGAAGGGTCTGTTGGAGAGGCAGCTTTGCTTTTTGGTTGCAAGTTGTGTCACTGCTGATACAGATTTAGGTGAGAGAAACTCTTGTTTTGCACTTTTCTTCAAGAGTCCTGCTAGTGCTTCCAAAAGAGGTGCTGCTTTTGCAGTGATGGTCTCCCTTCTCTAAGGTGAGATTAAAATAGTGGTGGTCCTCGAGCTCTGTGGCATCTCCTTCTGGTGCTGCAGTTCCCGGCTGAGGGGGCACACTGGCCCCCTTGGGTGATGGATCGTGGCAATGGAGCCATGCCAGAAGCTAACTGAGATAAACTCTCCCATGGGAAAAGATGCTTGTCATGATTCTCCATTTTCTTACCAGTTTCTGTAGTTGCTGGTCCAGTGCAAAAGTGTGGATTACTCCAGGAGTGAGTGGTTTCTGGAGGGTGGGGGGCTAGCAGCATCCTGTGTCCGCAGGGAAGCTCTGGGGGTGGGGAGAGCCCCTCCACACAAAGGGTGAGTGCTGGGAAGAACGGGAATGCCTGCATTTAAGGCTGTAAGGATTGAATCTGATGGAGATGGTGAATGGACCCTCCAAGGTGGAAGGAGCAGCTGCTGTAGAGGTGGTTGGAAAATGCAGTGTTGTGAGGCTTTTGCCAGGGCTCTGGAACAGCCATGTTCTTGTGGCAGGCACGACAGGGTCACCAGGGCAGCCCAGGGGGTTTCAGTGTGTGCAGCTGTGTTGTGGCTCACATCGGAGAGGGCTTAAATGCAGGGAAAAAGAAAACAAGTGGTGGAGTTGAAGAAGGAGGCAGCACTGACACAGTGGTGAGCTGGCGAGTGCAAGCTGCAGGCGTGTCTCAGATGGACTGGAAGAAAGGGAAGGAGACATGCGGCGTGCAGAAAAAAAGATGAATAAATAAAAAAAAAAAATTAAAAGCTCAGTCAGAGAGGTCAGAGCTTGAAATGAGCCTGCCAGGAGCGGGGGTCCTGTCCCGGGGATCCTTTGCATCCAGAGTCTGCCATGGCATGCACAGACCTCTGTCTGGTCCCTTTTCTTCCGTGGTAGCGTCTTCCCCCTCCCCCTCCTCCTTTGTCAGGCAACTCGTTAACACTTATTAGCAAGCATCTTCAAAAGGCCAGGAGGGGGGAAAGGATGGGAGAGGAGCTGAGATGGCTAAAGGAAATGATTAGGAGATTCCTTTTCCTTTCTGCCTATTCGAGCTTTAATGACCAGCCCTTGCTCTGTCTGTGCCCCTCATTGTTATCCAGCCCTACCCTGGGATCGCAGCACCCCTGCTCCCCCCGGCTCTGAGCCGCTCTGACATCGGGGGCACTGCAAGTGCCCACAGCCGCTAACCTTTCTCATGCTGGGGGTGCTCGCTGGGCGTTACCCTTCCTGCTGCCCTTGGCATTGATGCCAGGGCTGTGCCAACACTGCTTCAGTCTCCTGCCAGCTCACCCCTCCGAGGGTACCTTCTTAATCGGCGTCTTCAGTGCGGGGCTGCCTCGCTGGATGTGCCCTTGTGTGATCCTGCCTGGAAACTGAGCTCTGTTTATGTCTAAACATGGCTCCTAAATCCCGGGTATGCAGCGCCAAAGACCAAGAATCTGCTGGGCAGCAAACAGGCTGGTTTAGTGGACAGGATCATGCTTGCCAGAGGTGGAGGAAAGAGGGCTGAATAAAGGTGACAGAATTTGGCCCGTAGCTTTCTGTTTCTGCCTTACAGTTCCAGTTGCGATGCGTGTTCAGTGGGTTCCCTTCAAGCAGTTATCGAGAGCGGAGACCTGATTCCATCCAAGAGGATGGCAGAGCTCCTGTTGGTGTTGGGAGGAGTGCACTGCAGCAGCAGAGGCTGTTTTGTGCTGCTCTGTTGTGGAGTGTGCGTTATATTTGTTTTGCTCTGTCCATCAGAGTTGTCACCCTTTCCAAGTTACACTCCTGGAATGGTTTTTATATATTAGTGAACGCCACGGAGAAGGACTGGTCTATCGAAAGACTCCTCTAACTTGGCAATGACAACCATGCCTCCACCCCTCCCACCCAGCAGACAAAAATGGAGAAATTTCCAGAAGTTGCTGAAGTTCTGCATCTATCAAGGACTCTGTAGGCATAAAATACCAGTGTATGTTGTCTTTTCACAAAGCCGGTGGCTTTTCCCACAGGAACATCTGGAGAGCTGGGTGCCAGCAGCACGTGTCTGAGCAGGTGACCTTCAGTGCAAAGTTCCTGCTTTGCAGAGGGGAAGAAAAGTTTCATAGATTTCCTGCCCCTACTTCATGATCTTTAAGTGGGGCTGTATATGTATAACTGCATGTACAGGGCAGAACCTTTATCCCAGGAATGGGTACTTAAGGACAGAGACTTAAAATGTAGGTAACTTTATCAGAATATCTGAGTGTGGGTTGTGGGCTGGAGTTAAAGGTCTAGGATGCTTCCCCAAAGGCAGTGCTGTGCTCTGGGCCTTGCTGCAGACCTGCCATCCCTGCTGGGCTTCTTCAGTATCTTCCACTGACCTGCTGATGCAGATGTGTGTTTAAAATGGCCACCTACCAGCACCTGGAAAGAGGTTTTGACAGGGCTTAGTTATACAGATAGATGTGGTTGTTAGTAATATAAAGTCATTTGCTCCAGAAGATGTTCTGGGGGCTCTGGCTCACTCATTGGGGATGTAGAGTCTTTGGGGCAGTGAGTCTGTGTGGAGACAAATAGAGGCTTGCTAAATCAGGGGATCTTTTGCTATTGAACCCAAACTGCAAACGAAATTTACTCGTTTGTTGACATTTGGGTCAGCATCAAAGATGAGTACCAATTTGAAATGCAAGGGAGTAAGTGATTTAGTTTGTTGTGTTTTTTAGCTTGTAGAGCCTATCATGGGTAATGTGGAGAAAAACCAGACCAAAGAGCTGCTGGTGGCTGGTTGGAGTATTCCTGTTCATACTCCTGCTCCGAGTGCCAGGAGCCTGAGTTCATCCCAGCTCCTACGAGGCTCCTTCTTTCAACATCTTATTATAGCAGTCTGCTGAGAGTGTGAGTGAGTCTCCTCTGTGTCAATAGCTGAGGGTTTAATTTGAAACAAGGGGGGAAAGTGGATTTTCAGATGAACACTGGAAAATTGGACATATGCATGAAAAAAGCACAGAATTGGTGAGCTGGAAAAAATAGACAAATATGATTATTTTTTAGTGTTTTTCGGAGTATATTCTTTATCTGGTACTTATTCCATGCGACATTTTGGAAAGTATTTGGCAAATGCATAGAAGTAATCTGTAGGATACTTTGTAGTCAGATGCCATAACTTAGATTAATTTACTGCCTTCAGAAATAGCTGCAAACAAATGCACTGATTTATGTGTCAGTTTAAAATTTGTGTAAGGAAAGAGTTATAACTGTAGAATATAAAAAATATTTAGGACAGACAGTTCAAAAATTTTATAGCTTCTTAGTAAGAGAAGAAGGCTAAATTTCAATTATGCATTTTATTAATATCTCCTTTTTAGCTCTATAAAATGGTAACAATGTTAAAATCCCCTCCTGGGAAATAATGTCACATGGTTTGCTCTGGTGGAACTTGTGGATGTTCGGAAATGCTGGTGAAGTTAACCAGTTGTTAATCAGTTGCTCCTCTGCAGCTGAGTTTTGCTCTAGCTGGACTGGAGGTAATGAGATGATGATTTTGACTTGGAGATGGGTTTGTTGTGAGCTTGGTGTCTTAACAAGATCTTTAAGGAATGATTTTTTTCCTATGATAAAATCAGGTCAGCTGGCATTGAAGTTTCACCTGGTGGCAGGTGAGCAGCTGGGTGGTGCTGAGGTGTCTGTGTGGGGCTGGAGCCGGCAGGACCAGTCACTGGTGGCTCCCAGTCCGGTGGGTTTCCTGGCAGCCCTGCTGCTGCTGCTGCCTTTCCTGGAGGGCGCCTTCCTGCGCCCAGCCCTCTGGGGAGCATCTGAACAGCCTGGCAGGGGCTGGAGCCCCAGTACAAAACTCTGAGGGGCTGGTGGGAGCGAGCAAGATGCTTCTGCAGCTTGTGGGGTCTGGACTTGGCCTTGTCCTGCCAGGCTGGGGGGTGGCCCTGCTGTGACACACCTGCTGATGGGCTCGGGGACAGGTCCCCTCAGGGAGGTGTGGGCTCTGTGGCAGAACTGTGGGACTCTCAGCCCCTGAGGTCCCAAAGGCTCTGAGGTTCAGTGTTTCTGTGACAGGCTGCTGGTAGCACCTGGGGAATATCATGAGCACCGGGGCTGGATATAAAGATGCTGTGGGCCTGCTTGGGACAGGATATTCCTTCAGAAGGGAGTGAGTCCCACAGGATTTGTTGTGAAGCCTCTTCACTGCAGGTCATATAACTGAGAGTTGCTTCATTACACTCCTGTCTCCTGCTGCTTATAGTGGAGGCACCTGGTGTTGGTTCCCTGTGCCTCCTTATCCTTGAAGCATCAACTCCATGTAGCAACTGGCAGCTGTAGTGGTAGCTCAGCTCCTTGTCTTCCTGTAAATACTAGTTCCCCC
>WEKY01039775.1:334132-375118 GCA_013390045.1 Picathartes gymnocephalus | reverse complement strand
CCCCCCCCGTGAAAAAAGTATTAATTAAAGTAACAATCTGAAAGTTGTCATTGATAAGTGTGTAAACAAGCTGATTGCAGTAGGTGCATGAATAGCTCTAATGAGCACGTGGGGGCCCTGAATTAACCATGGTTCACAAGCCATGCATGGCTATATGGTTATTCACAAATAACCATGTTCCCCTCTTGCTTGACTTTGCCTGCCACCCCAAAAATCTTGTCTTTTCAGTGTTACACAGCAAAAAGGAACCTGCATCTTTCACAGGAGGAGAGCTTTCAAGGCAATCACTGCTCTTAAGGTGGCTGGGGAGGCAGCCTGTGCTCTTGGTATTTTTTTCCCCCTAAGTGCAGTGCAGCCTGGTGGGTACAGCACGGGTGTTCAGCATTGACCTGTCTGGCTGGTGGGTTGTTCCAGGGTCCTTGGAGGAGGCACTCCACTGCTGGAAGTGGTGGAGTGCCCTGTCTGTGAAACGGAAGAACAATGGCTCTGCAAGGCCTTGTGGTGTTAACGAACTCCTCAGAGGAAGGGCCCTACAGAAGTGCAAATCATCTTCTTAACTTGCTGTTAATTACTGATATATTTATTCCGTGCAGTAAGCAGGATGGAAGTGATGGTAGGCTCAGCTGATCTGTGAGTTGGTGGAAGTACACTGACTTTGTGACCCTTCCAATGAGGTGCCCACTGGACTTGCTGCTCTGCTTTGCTGGTGCTGGTGGGACTCTGGAGGAGTCCTCCCTCTCTGGGCCTAGGAACATCTCCATGATTTGACTGAAAAGAGCTTGTGTGTGTACCTTCCATCTGTTGTCAGAGAAATAAAGTTTGATTGCCAAATGTCGTCTGGGTGATTCTGTCTGCACCCTAAAACAGCAAAGGAAGACACAGGGTTGAAGTTCCAGAGGGTTAAGTACAGCTTCTTTCCTTCTTTCCCGATCCAGAAGAGATCAGGGTTTGTGTTATGTACTGATGGCACTTGGACTTGATCTTCTGTTTTAGTAGCAACTCATTCTTCTTTGCTGTCATTTCAGGATATCATACTGTGAAATGGAAATTCAGCCTCCTCTTAACCACTGTGTTGCTGCAAATAGCCTCCTCCTTTTTGAGTGCCCAGACCTAGCAGAGAATTAAGGTGGAGGGGAGATGCTGAATCAGTGACACCAAAGACAACTGTTTTTTGTTTAAACAAACTGTGATTTGCATAATGAATTAAACGATCAAAAAACAGGATATTTGTGTGTCTGCTTCCACCTTGAAATCGTGACTTAATGTTTCTCTCTTGGGACAACAATAAATGGTCCAAGGGGCTGTTTTTAGGAGATGGCTTTTGGGGGAACTACTGCAGTTTGTTGGGTATCTGTCCTGTAAATTCATACATGTCATGGGCTTTGCATTCTTCTGGGTCTGCATGATCCTTAAACAGACAAATGACTGACCAGGGTAACCTTGGCTTGGAAGATATTTGTGTTTCCCCATGTCTGTTTTTATGTGCAAAAACTCAGGGAGGAGATTTCTGCAGGGCTCCATGTGTCTCCTTCCCCAGCTAGCACTGGCGGATGTGTGTGTGTGCATGCCCCGTGGGCACACCCTTTCCACCCTCTCTCTGTCCCTCGGGATCCTACATCCACTCCCTGGTGAGTGCTTAAAGCAGCACTCCGGCGCTGCTGGGGAGACCTTATTACAGGATGGTTCTGCTCTTCTTCCTACTCAGTTCTGTTGAAAGAAAAAGACCGAAACAGCAACCCGAATTCAAGCTAGGGTAGCGTTGTTAGAGCAGAGCAGAGTGTCCTGTGCACACACAGTCGCTTCCATACACATTGGAGTTAAAATGGAAACTCCCAGGTGGAATTTCCACGCTGGTGTGTGGTGTGTGTCTTGCTCCCCTTTCCTGACAAAGGGCAGGTGATGCTGCTGCTCTCTGGTGCCTGTTAATTCACACCAGTCCAAGCTGGCTTTAGGGAGCAGGATGAGTGCTGAGCTTGTTGTGCACTGCCCTGCAGGAATTGGACTACAGGAACCATGGGGAATTACAACCTTCAGGTATATATTTCTTCTGTCAAACAGACTGAGGTTTGCTGGGGATTTCTGGTTTCAAGGTTTGGCAGGAATTGTAGTTTCACATTGCTAGCAAAGAGTCTGAATATATGCCATATAATTAACACCAGGAAATTCTGCCTCCTGAGGCTATAGGGTTAAACAAATATATGTCCCCATTAAACTTGAATAATAAGAGGTTAACTCATTAGGAAAAGAACATTCTTGATGTGCTTAATGGAGGGAGAGAGTATTAACTCTTACAGTTCCTTGTGAACTGTTATATTAGTTACACTTTCCTTTTTGAGTGTTAATTTTTCTGCTGTAGAATACACCTCCAAATTTGTCTCCTGTTTATTCTGTATGAATTGTCTTTTGTTTCCTGGATTATTGATATGCCTGGATCCTTTGGAATCTTAAAAAATATGCTTTGTTGATGGTTGGTGCATGCTTTAAAATAACATGCAGCAGAGAACAAAGGCAAATCTTTAAAATCCCTTATTTGAAAACAGTGAAGGAAAATGGGTGAAGTATAGATAAATTAATACAGCCAAGGCAAAAGCTTGCAAGCCTAATAATTCTCTGACTGTGGGATGAGCAACCCTTATCCCAGGGGCTGTGCCTCTGGAATGACTTTGGTGTTCCCCAAATGCTGTTGTACTTGGAAGAGAGCAGGTATTGTCTGAAATCCTAATTCTGGCAGAGCTGATTGCTCCCTTCATGCTGGACACTGGTGGAAATAAGTCAGCTCCAGCTCCTCCAGCCATTTCCTCCGTGTCCTCTTCCTTGATGAGCACTGACCATGCACTCCAGATTGCAGCTGCTGGTAGAAATGGGAGATACATCACTTATGTTTGAGATTCTCCTGCAGAATTCTTCCTCCCTCCAGGCATCCTTAAGTGTTGTTCTTCTGAATAATTTGAGACTGATTCGTTGGGAACTTCTAGCACTATGAAGTCAATAATCCTATTGCTGATCATGCTGTTGTCAAAATAATTAATCTAAGTGTTGGCTCCATATGATGCAATTAAACTATTGATTAGTACAGTTTGGTCCAACCAAGGACAGAAATGTGGTCCTTTGCACAGATTTCCTAGAACCGAGAGACTGATTTTTCTTTGAGATTGCCCTATTAAACAACAGGAACAGATTTAGTTCAATAATTGACTTCTGTAAATGGAGCACAGAGATAATTTGATTCTGTTGTAAGCAAATAAGAAATTTTTCCCCATTGTTACTCTCATTCTGGATCCTTTATAACAAACATCTGGATGTTCCTGGCTATGCAGTCCTTCAACTTGGCAGTTAAAAAATTCTAGAGAGGATTTGAAGTTAGGGGCCCATGAGGTGAGAAGGGGAACCCAAAGTATTGATGACCCACTTAAGAAATGAGATTTGCTTATGGAACAGCAACATGTGTGAAGCAGCTCTAGCTGGGAGCAGTTCTAGGCATGGAAAAGACTAAGAGTAGTCTCAGACTATGTAATAATACTTTTCAAGGCAGAAATAATAATTTATAATTCATGCAGCTGTATAAGCTCTTAGCAGAGTCAATTATGGAACATTTTATTTTGTGGATCACCTGAGAATAGTCTATCTTCCCAAATTTTGCAGAGAAGAGATGCAAGAAATCTGGGAAATGCTTCTAAGCAAGGAGGTTTCCAATAGCAAATAGTACACCAATGATGTCAGCCCAAGACAGGAAATCAGCATTTTGGCTCCTGCATCCTCCACGGCTCAGCCTCTTTCCTGTATGTGGGAGTGTGCATGTATGTGGAACTGCATAAATAATCACACACCAACGTGTTTCATGTGGTGAGGGACTGCCTTGGAGCAACTGGCTTCTGGGATGAGTAGGTGCTTAGCATAAACACATTTTGTGTGCTCTGAAAAAAGCTGAGGAACCTGTTTTTTACCTGTGTTCTGTGGAATGATCCTGAGATCCAATATATAGAAGAAATTTTTTCCTTTTTTTTTTTTTTTCTATAGTAACGTGTTTTCATTGAATTTACTGTCTGTTATGTGGGCAAATTAATCTCTGTTTTTGTCAGGTGTTTCATACAAGACTTCTGTTGCAGCAGCCCAAGCATTTAGATTTCTGTCTTTATTTTTATTGGCCTGGTTTCCACTTTAGCAAATTCACAGCTTGTGAGCTATTGCTGGAAAATTCAAATGTGCAAAACATTAAGGAAGCACTAAGCACAGCCGTCCTCTTAATTTGCGCCCTGTCTTCGCTCCTAATAGTGTGTAACATCTGAGTGCAGCGATGCCTGGAGCAGCAGCCCCATCAGCCCCTCTGTGCCGGGCGCCACGTGGGCGGGAGGGGAACTCCTGCCTTCGGGGTCTGGAGTGGGACCGAAGTGAGAGATGGGGCCAGGGAAATCACCACACTGGGGCGAGAGGGAGTGACTTGGTCCGACAGCAGATCAGCGGCAGAATGAGGAACAGAATTAGGTGTCTGCTGGGATATTTAGTCACATCTAAACTCATTTTTCACGGTGCCTCAAGGCAGTCTAGGTGACTTCTTACAGTACTTTTTTTGGTCCCATTTTATTATAAGCCTATGGATGAATTAACTGGTACCTGCTAATTAGTAAAAGCAGCCAAGGACAAATCCTGCTCAGGCTCACCTCAGCTTGCCTCGGGTAAACTTAATGCTGACCATGACTCTTCCTTGTTTCCACTGGCCAGTTAGCTGTTGTGCCGATCTTGATTAACTTGGTAGTTTAAAAACTGAATTCAATTAATTTCATCACAGAGACAAGCCCTCTGGCCATGTGAGTTTGCAGGGACAGGCACAGAAATTAGGTTTGGATCACTACCTGCATTTCTCTGGAGTCACTGAAATCCTACCATTAGTTCATAACTGGAAAGTACAAAAATAAAGCTAATAGTTATGGCAAAAGAAATCTCACTACTGTGTTTCGTAGAATGCCATGACAGGCAAACCATGCTTTGAAGGGAAATACTGAGTTCTTGATATGAAGGAGCCTCTCCTATGGATGCAGCACATTAGTAATGACAAACAGATTTTCCAATGGATATCGATTTAGGAAAAATAAGATGGATTAATACAGGCATTCACCCTCCCTGTCAGTTTAATATCAATATAATTTTATTTGATAGCTCAATGTAGTAAAATCCCCTTTTCCTTAATACATATTTGCAAAAAGTAGTCAGTATTGTAATACGGTAATTAGCCATATTTGCCTTTACTATGTGTGAATAAGATTAATATACTAGAGTGTTCAACCTAATTGATCTATTATATGATAGGGACTCACAACTAGACTGCAAATTACAGTTTAACCCCCCAAAGGGCTAGACTTGTTTAGAAAATGTGTGAGTCTTTAAGAGATAAAATTAATAGAACTGACGTTGACCTAAATATTCAGTGTTATTAATTGTATCAGTGGATTGTGCTGCTTTTATGTGCAACTAGGAAGGCAGTGTTTGGAAAGGAGCGGGTTTATGACAGCAGTGGGAAGGGTGGCTAACAGAAAACATGACAATTATTGCAAGCCAGGTTTCCTGGTTAAAAAAGTGATTGTCACAGGCCCTTAAAATTGCTATTCCATGTGGTTGTGATTAAACAAATCATCCGTGCAGTGCGTTTGGAACATAATGGCTCTGTGGGAAAAAAAATGTAAATCAGGTTTTTGTATTAATGAAAACAGTTTAATATGGTTTTAATGACCCATTTTTCAGTCTTCACCAGAAAGTAATTACCAGTTAGATAGTTAGTGCTCTGGGCTTTGTTCTGGCTCTCAGAACTGCTTCAGCTGGTCACCCAGGGGAGCCCTGCCACGCTCCGTGGGCAGCCCTGGGCCAGTGACCCAGCAGTGCCGGGGCCCTGCTCTGCCTTCTGCTTCTGGGGCGTGGGGAACAAGGGGGGCTGAGCCTCTGAGCTCCCCACGCACTGCTGAGAATCCAGGGGTAAACACATGACGAGAGGCAGCAGCTGCCCTGCAAACCCAGGTGGGGAGAGCTGGTTAATAACTTATCTCTGGAGGGGACGGGAACTGGCAGCTGCAGGAGAAGGTTTGGGCACGGTGCTGTGGGGAGGGAAGCAGTGCCCACACCTGCACGTGGGCGGCTTGGTGCCAGGGGGAGGGTGCTGCCCACAGGTGTACGGGCAGTATGGACAGGCAGCAGGCTCAAATGGCTGGGACTCCATCTCCGGGAGGAGTGAGAGGAGAAGAGAGACCAGTAACTCAGGGAACAGGTCAGGAACCAGGACTTGTGCACTGCTGCCAAACCCCACTGCCTCTGTGCTCGATTATTAACATGAAGGTGTGACTGATGACTGAGGCCTTTGTGTGTTTTTAATGGTTGGAGAGGTCTAGCCAGCGGCTGTGTGTTAGGAATGGGATTACTGGATTAGCTGCTGCTGCAATGCTGCCCAGCACTGGTGCTTGCCCTCTGAGAAGGGCACTGCAGGGGATCCAGACCAGGTGAGGCACCTCCAAATCGGGCACATGAAGGCCACGGTAGATGCTCAGGGTTTGCACCCTTCTATGTGGGAGCAGGTGTTTCATAATAAAGGGCTCTTCGATCTTCCAGAGAAAGGCACAATACAGCCCAGCTCCTCAAGACAGGAATACACAGGGTCACAAAGTTCCATCTTCACTTTAGTAATGCATAACATTGGAACAGCCTGCCGAGGAAAATGGTGATTTAAGTGTCATTGGAAATCCTGATATCAAGGCAGAATGTTTTCCTCTAGAAGCCTGCTGTAGAAGCTCAGAATGTGCTCATCATGTTGATATTGGATTTGGACAGGTTCTGTGTCTGCACTGGAGTGAAACCCAGGCTATTGTGATGGTCTCTGGTGTGGGCTGTGTGTTCAGAGCTCTTCTTCCTGAGCCTTCTGGGGGAGAGAAGGCCAGTGTTACCTCATACTCATAGATACAAAAATAGTTAAGGTCCAGGTGAAATCCAGAAGCTGCAAAAATTCTGATTTCTGGATGTTTCTAGGTTAGTGGATTTGAGTGTGCCTGCTGAAGCTGAAACACATCTGGAATGTCTCTTGCTTGGAAGCAAAGGCAGGAATCTTGCAGCTCCTGGCTCTACCAGTCCCAGTGAAAACCAAGAGGTTTGTTGTGCTGTGTCTAGCAGCCTACCTGGGCTAGTTCAGGCTGTTGGGAAGTTGAATGTGTGGGTTGATACAGAGCTCTGTGTGACAGCAGGCACTGGGGCAGCACCTGCATGGGCTGTGCAGCTTGTTACTGCAGGTGGCTGGGCAGGGAATGCCAGAGCTGACGGCCTTTTAGCTTGTTCCTCGAGTGTGATGCTGGGGGAAATGCCTGGGGGAAAGGTACATTTGCTAGATGCTCCTAGCACTTATTTCAACTTGTAAAATTCCCAATGTGAGTGTGATACCAGTCAACACAGAGGGATGAGCCTGTGTTCAGAGTTCCTGATGCTACTGAGAAAAAAAGTGGTTTGAGGGCAGTGAGTGAGAGCAGAAGAGATTTTGAGGGAGGTGAGGGTCCTTCAGACTTTATTTATCCATTGTAAAGAAACATATGAAAGTAAACAGAAATCAATTTTCTGAAAACCCCTCCCAGGTCACCTGCAAGGGAAATAATGTGACACTGCTCAGTGCCAGGCACTGCAGATTTTGTCAAGACATAAAGAAACCTGGTGCTTTATTTTTATTTTTGAAGTGAAAGTGGTTCACAAGGTACACCAAGGAGATGATTCAGTGCTTACAGTTGTGACATGTCAGAGGCTTGTAAGCTCAAAGACAACTGTCTTTATTGTGTTTGCCTTTTCATCTTCCAAACTTTGAGCCCCTGTGTTCCTATCATTTTCCCTTTCCAGTGTGAAATAAGGAGCATATTCTAAACAATGGTGCTCTTTTGATACATGCCATAATAAAGAAACAGTGACTCAGAGAACGGCAGATCATAGCTGTCCACAAAGAAGTACAGAGAGGTGCAAATCCTTTTGGCATGGCACCACAGCAGTTGTTCTGCTGCCTGATGGAAAGCCAACAATTATTTTTCTCTTCTAACATAACAGGGACAAAGGAGCTTCCCTTAGCAGCCCATCTCTGCCCTAATTTATGTTGCAGCTTTTTAGGGAAAGGAGCAAAAGTCATTTTAGGAGCTATTGAAAGATATCTTCCTCTTTTGTAGCTCCTGTATGTTTTTGGCAAGTGAAGTGGAATACATTTGTGGGGCACATCAATGGCAGCAGCCTGAAAAGGGTTCAGGAAGGGCCTAATCACCTCCTCAGAGTGGCACAGCTGCTCCCAGATCCTGCCAGAGGGGAAGGTGGGAGGCACCTCGGGGACAAGGGGACAGCTGCTCCCTGGAGGAGTCCCCAGGGCTGTCCTGTGCAGACAGAGGGGGAACAGGGCCAGGTTAGGGAGCCACACCCGGGGCTTGTGGGGCCGTGTTGGATCTGCTTTGCTGCGGGGCTGTTGCAGATTCTTGAGGCCAGTGCTGTGTCCTTTGCTTTGCCCCCGACTCCGGGCTGTGCTCCCGCATCTGTCAGTCCTGCTGTGCCAGGGCTGTGTCCCCTTGACTGAGCTGCAGGAGAAGCCAGGAGTGAGAGCTGTGGCCAGTGATGCACAGAGCTCGAGGGGAAGGGCCAAGCTCAGGAGCTGTCTGTTCTTAATCAGCTCGAGGATTTTTACAGATTGGCTTTTCTGGAGCTAAAAGATGCTCGGAGGAGGTGGGGATCTCCTGCAAGCAAAGCCCTGTGTCTTCCCAAGGAGGTTTGCTCTGCTGCTGCCTGAGAGGAGCTTGGGGAGTTTCAGTGCATCTGTGTGGGAGGAGAAGAGGGATTTGTGGTTGAGCTTCTGGGAATTAAAAAGGGTTGAAATCTTGCCAGCCAAAAATGAGAACCCTTGCAAAGCTAGTGTGAAATCCAGGCGCCACTGAAGTCAGTGGAACAGTTTTGTTCTGGACTTGAGTAGCATCAATATTTTATCCCAACTGTGTGTGGGAAGTTGGAGTTATGTCCATTGCAGTTTTTGCTACTGAAGCTCTATAGCATATGAAGGTGTTCCTTTATAGGAAATAAGTGTCACAGCTGCAGAGCCAGAGCTCTGACTCACATGTCTATGTCCAGACAGCAGAAGGAAAACCTGTGGGTATTTGTAGGGTTAAACTTCCTACACTCGTTTTTATAGTCAGGAGAGAGTGTGCTCCAGTATGGACCATTCCTTAACTTTAAATGTGTCTTTTCCTCTGGAGGGAAGAATCTGTTTCATGTCTCCAGGATTGTGTGACCTGCCTGATACGTTGGTGAAGGGTATTTTAAATACTTCTTACTCATACAGAGAAATCAAATAATTAAAAAGAACCAACTAAAAAGGCATTTATTAATTGTATTAGGCTAACAAGAACTTGCAGAAATGGGGTATATATGGGGTTAATATGTGAGCACACATGGTAATTTAATTGTTTTGGGGTTTTTTTTCTGTAATCTGTGATTTTTTTAATTGGGTGCTTTGGTCAGAAGATGGTGCTGTAAATATGTCCAGTTGTCTTTGACGCTTCTCCAAGCATCCCTAGTGCAATGTGGTGTTGAACTCTGAAAGCAGATTGCCCTGAAGATCTGCTGTGTGAGATCTGCCCTGTGTAGCTCTGAGAAGAGGAATGAATTACATGGTTGAGGAGCTGTCAAGCAGTTTCTGTACCTCACATGTGGTCTCCTGGCAGTTTGCTATCACCTGAGCTTCCCCAGCAATGAAGATGTGTCCTATCCTTTGCCCTTAAATGCCCCTGCTCCCCCTCAAAGGGTGTGTTAAGTGCGCAAAACCCAGACAACTGGTATCGAGTCTCAAGCACTAAATTCTTTTACCACCTGAAACAGAGTTCAGTGAAGCTCCTTTCAATAATGTGAATTCCTGCTGACCTGAGCAGTAAAATGTTATGTCTTGCATGCTTGAGGTGATTTGGATGTGTACCCAGTAGGGAAAGCTGTCTGTAGACATGTCTTCACAAAGCTTTTTGTCTCAGACCTGAGACTCAAACACGGAATCTGATAGGATCAGGTGAGTCCACTAGTGATTCCTGCTCTTAGTTCTCTCCAGCTGGTATAGTCTTCACTTAGTAGATATTTTCTTGTATCCGCTTAACAGTAAAAAAATATGATGCAGTTTAAATGTCTGGAGAGCAAAGTGAGCTCCCAAAGAAACCGCAGCTAAATGGGGATGCATTTGTGGCAGTAGCTAAAACGCATGTGCCAACAGGGCACTGCCGGGCCGTGCAGCGTTCCTGCTTTGCAATGCCAGGAAGCAGATCTGGCCCTGGGGTGAAGCTGCTGTTGCCAGGTGCTGGCTGCAGGCGTGGCCGGGCTCTGGCTCTCAGCACACCTGGGCACTGCACCGTGTCCGCCCTGGCCCCGCAGGGAAACCTGTGCTGGCTGGGCATCCCAGCCTGCCGACGGCGTGAGGGCATCCCGTGCGGGCCATGGGCGCAGAGGGCACCCGTGGGGTGGCGGCTGCACGAGCGCTGCAGTGCCATCATCGCAAGGTGAACTCGCTGCTTGTTGGCTCCGTCCTTGGCCAGCTGTGCTGGGCTCACAGCTGGAACCACTGCTGCCCGGGCTTGTGCCTGCTGCAGGGGGGATCGTGTTGCTGAACAGTTCTGGTGGCGCCTTTTTGCAAATAAAACGTTAACGACTAGAGTGGAAAACACTTTAAATTCTTTTTGATAATTTCAAAAATGTTTTCGGTAGCAGCCGAGTTGTCAGAAAATATTTACGTAAGTGCATCTGTGAACCTCGCTGCAATATCTTAAGATCTGCAGCAGCTTTGTCACTTCCTTACAAATAGCTGTGAGCGATCTATTATGCAAAAAGGTTCAGTTTAATTTACAGCAAGCCTTACATTTTTCTCCAAGTACTGTGTTTAGTTTATCTTGTTGGGGTTTTTTTGAGCCACTGTGGCTCTTTTTAATGCTTCTCTGCAGAAGTCGGAATGATTTGTAAGGAAATGTGGTACCTTTGTATTGGGCTGGCTGGCTGGGGAGGAGAGAAGGGAGCAGTGCTGGTGGGGGTGAGCTGTTCTCAAGGCATCCCTTGAACTCCTGGCCCAACACCGAGGTGATGCTGGCAGCTGCTTTTCCCCAGGGTGAAACTTCCCTTGCCGGTGCCTCGGAGGTGATACCATCAGCCACCCAGAGATGCGTGTTGTGTTTCAGCCCTTTGCAGAGCTCATGGAAACCTTCGGGATTGAGGATGACTCTGCCTTCACACCTGGAATGGGCAATTCTGGCTTCTCTGTTGGAAAGAGCACTAAGCTGGCAAATTCCTGCTAACTTCAGTGCAGTTATTTTCAGCTGGTTTATTTGATCCAAACGTTTTTAGGTCTGTGTGGCAACTTTTGGAAAAAGTAATAGGCAGTATTTTTGTTTCAAGGCCTGATGCTCATGCTGGTTTAATGCAGTTTTCCAAAACTGCTGTAACTAGTTGAAGTCTGTGTGGTTTGATTCCAAAACAAGTGCATGATGATAATATAAATTAGCTTTTTACATCAGTAACTGACTTTTAATCTCTCTCCTGCTTATTTAACTTGAAAGATAAAGCTGTCCCTTGGTTGAACTGCTCTGAAACAACTACATTGTCTTACACTTGTACCTTACATTGTTCTGAATGTGAGTTTTATATGGACCCAAACAACTCGGTGTCTTTAATTGTGTTATGTAAATTTGACCTCCCCAAGTTGCAAAGCTTCCCTCAACAACCAGAGGCTTGTTGGCATATGTCCCTAATCAGCCGAAAACAATCAGGGACACTTCCTGAGGTTGCTTTGTTCTTCTCCACTGCCATGTGTATTGTGTGTGGTCACGTTCTCTAAGTGTGTGAAGACTTACTCACACTGTGGGAATTCCTCCTCTATCTGCATTGCTGATGGAACCAGCTATTCAGACATATTTCTCCCTTAAGTGTAAAGCTAGACACAATGATAATAATGGGACCAATTATTTTTTCCTTGCAGTGTCCCAGATCTGACTTTCCCCGGGAGAATACAGTGTTTCTCTCTCTTTCTTTTTTTTTTTCCCTCCCCCTCCTAAACCCTGGATGATGTACTACCGAGGAGAAGACTGAGAGAAACGAGCGATATTTCTCTCAAACATGGTAATGAAAGAATTACATGTTGCTATCCAGATAATAACTGAAACATTGCAGCAGTGAAGGCAGATTTTGAGCTGCTGCAGCATTCCCTGGAGAAAGAGAACGTGTTGGCAGAAATTTCTCTTCATTTCCACATGTACTTTCATTCAGTGGAGGATACAGATACGGGGTTGCTGATACTGGAGAGAAATTTGCATGGGGAGAGTGATTCTTCCTAGTACTACTCTCTAGAGTTACTTGAAATTTCTCTAGTTTGCTAGTCTTTGAAGCCATTTTACAAGAAAATGGTCTATTTTTTGAGGAGGAGAAAACAAGCTTTGTGGGTTTGGTTTTGGTGTTGTTGTTGGTTTGGTTTTTTTGTTTTTGTTTGTTTGTCTGGTTTTTTCTGCTGTTGCTGTTTTGGTTTGGTTTTTAAAAATAATTTTTAAAGAAGGCCTCTCTAAAGAAAAACTCTGCAAACTGAATTTTCATGAGGTAGTGTTTGAAAATATTTGGTTTAGGGCTTCTTGCTGAAAAGCCAGAAACCTGTCAGAACAGACCAAGTTGAAATGTTGGACATAAACAGGGAAATTTTTCTGAACAGATTCAGTAATCCAACATAGTTTTACTATTCCCAGTTTGCCAAATACAGCATCTGGCAACATTAAGTAGCCGTATGTACTTTTCTTCTTTGTAAAAATGAGGAAATAAATGCACTGTCGAGACAAAGGAATAGGAACAAACAGAGTTCAGTGAGTTAAAACTTGGGTTGGAGGATGGCTTGGTGTTGCCAGTGAGAAGAGCAGTCCACTCACATGCACTTCCAAAATGTTCAGTGTAATCTCAGTTTCTGGTATTGGTTTATTTAACTCTTATTCTATTAAGTCCCAAGAGTTGCAGTGGGAGGCACTTCCCAGTCTCTCTTTCAGAGGGATGAATAACAATCAGTTCTCTGAAGAGCTGAATTTAATGTGTTTTCAGGCATGGTGAGGGTTTTGCTCTGGTCACTGTGGTGACCTGCAGGTTAATGCAGTAGCAGTCTGCTCTGCTGGGAGAGCTCTGCTCCCTCCTCCAGCACTTCTGACCTCTCTGACAAACTCCCCTAAAACATGGCCAAAGCCCAGTGTCTCATCGCATACTGAGAACAAACCAAGTGTGATTGCTGCCTCGTGAAGGATTGCAAAGCCCACGGGATGCGAATAGAGTTCACTCTGCCAGTATTTTCTCTAAAATAATTGGAAGAACTTCCTGCAGTTCACGCAGCCCTTGGATTATGAGAAAGGACGTTTTCCAGCCTAGTAGAGCCATCCAGTTTGGCGGGACTGTTGCTCTTCCCGCATCCCAAAGTGCTGGAATTTCATTATGAGTTTTCATTTTCTTCGCCCTGCACAAACTTCATGGTTCGCCAGGGTGCAGCTTCCAGTCTAGCCTTGTTGCCTTATAAATGTCTTCTACTTCAGCTCTTCTGTAAGACCCAGGGTTAACTTTTCTAAAGGTTGCAGTTCCACAGTGCATTTCTTCAGCTCCTCTGTATTACTGAGTTTGCTGTCACATTTCTTAAATTTAGAATTTCTAATACTGTTCTGTGCACCTCCAAAAAGGTTACATCCTTCCTCACTCTGTTTAAGACTTAGAGTACTTTATTCTCTTATTTCCCAAGAGAAGAAAACATTTTCAGGATTTTTGAAATACTGATTTAAGTTCAGATATTAAATGGACAAATGTCTATGTAACTTGTTTGGTGTGTGATTTTAACAGCTATTTCATACTGTGAAATTAGGCAGGAATTTGAAGGCACTGGCTGGGATAGCTACTAGGTTGGGTTTTTTAGGTACCCAACTCCTGGTTTGTACTACCTTGATTTTTCAGAAAGTTTTGAGCAACTCAGTTCTTAATTTTGCAGTCATGGGCAGCATAATAATCACTCCTCTTCTGTTGTTGCAATAATTTTTTTCGAAGTTGTGGTCACCTGTGAAGCACAATACTGCTACTGTGTACTTCCATGTAATGGGTTTTTTTGTGTATTTTTTTTTAAGTGCCTGTTTAAAGATAGATGTCAATACTCTGAATCTGCTTGTAGAAGTGTTTTCTTTTGTGGCTGTGTTGTATCTTTTGGGACATATATTTAAAGAGGAGTTTTACAGGGATCTAGAGTGAATAGGGGAGTGAACAATAGATCAGATTTTTTGTAGAAGTGGAAATAATCATGGGTGCCAGTTTGAAGCTTAGATGCTGCTCAACTAAAACTGATTTTGAACAGTGTGAGGATTAAATCATGAGATGGAGACTTGGATCTGGGTTCCGTTCTCAGATCTGCGATTTCATTGAGTAACGTGTTCAAATCACTGAATCTTCTGCTGTCGCACTTCCCGTTCATATAAAGGGGGCAACAGGACTGCTTTTATCTTGGGTTATGAGGCCTCTGGGACAGGAACAGCCTGTTAGCTTGAGCATGTGGAGTATTTAGCACAATGGGGTCCTCCTCTTAGAGATAATAACAACAACATGTGTGACAGTCACAGAACATGATTTATCTTTCATCTTCTAATGCACTGGAGTTCCCAGATTGCCATAGTGTTTTCTTTTTTAGATGTGAGAGATTGGGGGTTTTTTTGTCTTGTGAGAATGCAGACTGCTTTTTGTCTTTCTATCCTCTTGCCATCTGAGAGGAGGGAGGTGTGTGGGATAAATATGGTGTTACAGTGCTCAGCTTTCTGAGGGGTAGGTTGTCAAGATGACTTTCCAGTTTCAAAAAAATCCACCCCAGCAAGAGAAAGTACTTGTGATATACAGGGAGCAATGTTTCTATATTCATGGCTTAGGATGCGTCACATGCTAAAGAGCAAGTCAGACCATCTTGAGCATTGCTGTAGTCCAAGGTAAATTCCTTGGGTTATATATAATATTTTACAGTGTTAGGGACAGCCTCAGAAAACAGAAGGCTTTACAATGTGGGAGAAGAAGTTATTGCCAAAAATCAGTCAAATCCGTGAGACTAGTACCTACAGAGTAATAAGGCTGTGCAGGGATGCAGTGGGGGAAAATGCCTATTTATTGTAAATGGCATTGAGTGGACTGCCAGAAGAAAAAACCAAAAAATTTTAAGGGTATTTAATGGTAAAAAATATCTGTTATGTTCACAAGAAGTGGGAACCTTCTTGTGGCATAGCTGACTTAAACATTTGGTATCCTAAGCATCTCAAAGTAGGAAGTAGAATTGAGCTAGAGGGATCATGTCATTAAAGAGTGGGAAATGCAGCTGGCGTGTAGATGTGCAACTTCTTGCCATATCCAAGTCATGGGCCAGCACACGTTAAAGGTGTAGATGGGCAGACCTCCCATTCAGCAGATCTGTTCCCTGTGCTATAAAGACTTGGGCTTTGAAATGAAACATCAGTGACTTTGTTCTGCATCTCTGCAGGTCAGTGTAAAATCACTGGCTTCTCCTTAAAGCTAAAAGGTGCTCTGAGCAAACGCAAGCAAAGTTTTTGTAAATTCCATGTTTTGAACTGTCTTAGCAAATTGTTCCAAGTAGAGACACTTCTGTTCTTCTGAATCAAGAGTTGTAGCATGGCTTCAAAATAGGAAAATGCCTATTGGGTTAAGGAGAGATTATTCTTAAAAATCTTTCACAGAGGATCAAGTGGGAAATGTTTAATTGCTGATACAGTGCTCAAATAAGGAAATTTACTTTCTTTCACTTCTCTGACTGTTCTCAGAAACTTCTTTGAATAGCCTGGCTGCTCCCAAAGAAAGGTGCTGGGCTCCAGAGCAGTTTGTACAAACAGAGGTGCTCTTGTGGCTGCAGCTGTGTGATTTCAGCCCAGGCTGAGCCATCTGCCACTGTTGGGGTGCAGCTGCCCTGAGAGCTGTGCCTTCACTCAGGACTGCTGGAACAGGCTGACCGGGCACAGCCGTGAGAAAGCCCCACAGCAGAGCAGTGTTTTTGTGAAGACAGATTCCATCAGTCCCAGACTGCAGTCAGCAGCACCGCGACTGTGTTGGGATGGGTACAGTCCTTCCAGCCAAGAGGCAAGATTTAGCAGATGTTTAGCAAAAGGTTCCATTCTTCTTGCCACAGACACATGTGGAGCTGTCTTGAGTCTAGTAAGGATTTTACAAGTTTTATAAGTCAAAGTTTATTGAGCTTGGGAAAGAATTTAATATGGCATCATGATCTTGGAAGCTGTTTTTCTCTGAAACAATTTTGGTTTTGTTTTTTTTTTTTTCCAAGTAAGCTCTGATTTTGTGATAACTAGTGAAAGAGAAGCTAAGTAGTTTTGGTTTTTTGTTTGTTTTTTTTTTTTTTTTAAATACTGCTTCTCTTCTTTGCAGTGACCTCTTGTACTTTTCAGTTGCACAGCGGTGTTTTCCTCTGAGTGATAAACAGCCAGAAAACTGAATCAGCACTTTGAAACAGCATGAATGTGGCTTAACTTTGCTCTGGAGAAAGTTTTTTACCAGGTTTCATAATGACTGTGGAATGGCACAAATAAAGGGAACACCATTTATCAACCACGTTGGCCATGGAAAGTGATATATTTAGATGAGCAGTTGATGTAAGTGAAGGATGTTTTAGGACACGAGGCAGCGCTGCACATCACATGCAGGCATGTGGAGAGAGGGGTTTGGTTTGGGAGCCCTGGATTTGGGAGATGCAGCCCTGGAAGTCAGTGTTATTTCTATCTACTGAGCACTAAGGCTACTGATAAAAAAGAAAAATTAAGTGTGATAATTTTATAACAGTTTTTGAGGTTCTGGCTGTAACTTGTGCTTCTATTTAAAGTGGTCCATTGAAATTCTGTTGACTTAGTTAAACTCAGTGAATTTTACTGCTGGGCTTGATTGCTGAGGGGAGAGTGCTCTCCATCCCTACTGGTGTGAGCTGAAGCCATAAGCATTTGGGTGTGAAACAAAAGCAAGGGACTGGAGAGACATTGGAAGGGATGTGACAGAAGGCCTTGTGTAGACACACAAGGGTAACAAGCATTTCTGCTTTTAAAATGCCCTTCAGACTGGCTGCCTTCTCAGCATTCCTCCAGAGGGTTAGGCAGTGGTGCAGTCACTGTTTTGGAGGCTGAAACATCAGTGAAAAAGGTTTCATTGCCAACAGGAAAACTGGATATAGAGCTCAAAGCCCCTGATGATCAGTCCTCTGCTTCAACAGTGGCACCTCCATGTTCTTCTCTTGGACCTTCTGCTGAATTATAAGCAGGAATAAAGCTTGTACAGCACATGGAAATGCACTTTCCCCATGGGCATAGCTGCAAAGAGCAGTTTGACCAGAACCCTACAGACGTGACCAGGCTGAGGAGGGGGAGGAGAAGAAGGGGTTAAATACCTGCTGGGACAGTCTCAGTGGGACGTGGCTGCCACACCTGTGTGGGGGAGCATTCACACTTCTGCTCTCCCTTGCATGTGCAGTTCTCAAGGCACACAGAGGAGGATGATGTTGATTGACCCAGCCCTAGCAGAAGCTGCCAGCAAAACCAGCCGTGGCTGCTGTATTTGTTAGCGGGCACAACATTGGGAAAAGCCCAAAGTAAAAAACCACTATCTGAAAATCTGGATCTGATCCACTAAGCCGAATTTGAGAAACAGGATTGCCAGAAGATGATTCTCCCTCATTGCTGATGTGGATTTGCCTGAGGGTGCAGCCTGGAGCGAGAGCAGCTCTGGGGAGAGTTTGAGACAGGTGTGTGCTCAGGAGCACAATGAGTAACTCCCAATAATATTTCCTGAGGCGCTGGGGGAGCACTCACTGATGAGAAATGCTGAGCATCAGTCATGGCAGGTCAGTGTCTGAATCCTCCTTGACTCAGGGCCTGCCTTTGTTACGTTTCCATTGTTTCCCCAGACGAGGTATGAGAATGCAGAGGTTCCCAGGAGAGGTACTGTCCATCCTGAATATGTGAGCAGCTCTCATTATTGTTAATGGGAGTTGCATGTGCTCAAAAAGCTAAGACTCCCTTGTGATGCCTTGAGATAGGAGACTAATATCTAAATGATGTGTAATTATTTCAGCAAATGGTGTAACATGTGATGTCTTTGTTAGGTCATTGTTGTTCAGAGAATTGTCCCGATATAATTTTTCCCTAGAAAAATGACCACACACAAAAAGTAACAGGCTGTATTAATTTCTGCTTGGTTTTATTTAAACTCTCTGTACTCCTTTCTTGCTTTCTAAAACTTTATTTCTAGCTTCTAAAACTTGTAAAAGAAGGACATCTGGCCCTTCAGAAATAACGTGGTAACACACTGGTGGTCATGCTCTGTACTTGAATGGAGTTGGATTAGTGAGGAATCTCTACATGGCCAACAACTCTGGAGAACTCCTTCTCATGCAGTCAGGTTGAACAGCAGTGTTAAAGTATCACAGGTGAAATATCCCTAACGAGAAATGAAGTTTTTTAAAGAATAATTTTTTCCCTCTTTGTCTATGGCAATGAAGCTGATTTTTGGTGATCTTTAACTCCATGTGAGCTCTGACTGTGCTCAGGGTGCTCTTAGGTGCCAGGTGGGTGAAACGCAAGACTAATGTGACCAGAAGGTACAACACACTTGGCAAAGAAGAAACGTCTTGGGTGCAGTGCAGCTGCTTGAGGACAGGACAGCAAACGAGCAGAGAGTGGAAGGGCTGCTCACCCTCATCCTTGAGGACAGAAGCAAAAATACCATTAAGGATTGTAGGACTGTAAATATACCCACTCGTTTGGCAGTGGGGTTCCTGGCACCTGTGCATTCAATTCTGCTTCGTTTCAGACTTGGGGTGCTAAGTAAACCTAATATGAGGGACAGCAGATCCTGTGCCCTGTGCCAAAACAGGCAGGACAAATGACGCTGTGGTGCTCTGCCATTCCTTCCTTCTCCTGCACGAGGCAGAGAGGTCCCCAGAGAGGAGCTGTCCCTTCCCGCGGTGGTTTGGGCTGGCTTTGTCACTTACCGCTGATGGCCCTTGGCCACTCATGCATTGCTGATCACCATTCAGGTGAGGGACAAAGGAGGGAGCTTAGCAGTCAAGAGGATACTGATGAGAGGGGAAATTGCTTATTTCAAAGGCTTTTTAAGCGCTCTTCTCCGTCCTGACAACAACAGAGTTTATCACTGTCCTTTCATCCCCCTGTATAGTCAGACACTGTCCATCACGAAGAGCTCTTCAGAAACCCTCCTCTCCTCTTTGTTAAACTCTCGGGGCTTGTCCGTGCTAGCGAGAGGGGACTGGGGCACCTGCACGGCCCAGCAGTGAGTGCTGGCCAGCCCCAGTCGCTTGGGATGATGGCAGCAGTGTGCATTTGGAACTTTTTAATAAAATGGACATGGGGGCGAAAGAAGATGAAATTCCACAGGAAGCTCACCAATGTGTTTTGAAGTATGTCAACTGCCTACAATATTGGCTTTCTCTTATTGCATAATCCAGCCTGGACTCTTCAGTTTTATAGCTGCATGGTTAGCTGGAAAATCACAGAATTTCTTGGAAAGTAGCTCAGTTGTTCTCTCCCTGCACTCCTGGCTGTCTGTTGTGAAGTTTAGTGCTGGCAGCTAACATTGCTTGCGTGCCATTTGTCTGATACCAATGGCACAGCTTAGACTTAAGGTGAGAGAGCTGCTTTCCATCTCTGCTCCTTTCCAAGGGTTGCTCACAGACTCTCACTACTTCCTGCATACGGTTTTTGTTTGTATTTGTCTCTCCTAAAGGGCCACCACCCCCATGTGAGGCCTTACCTGCACTTCTTTTACCCCAAAGAACTTGCAATTGCATAGAGAGGTGGGCAAGGTGTAGGACAGGGATGGAGTTGCTTTTGCTTTACAAGTGGGGATTTAAGGCACAGGGAACATAGATCTTTAAGGAACTGGAAAGGAGCACTGGGGCCAGCCCTTTGGAAATAGGGCTTTGTGGAAGACTTGCAGCTGAACATAATCAATAGTGTAATCTTCTGGCTTCTTCCTTGCAGGGATGAAGGGGCGTTTTTCCAGGTTTCAGATGCTGTCATTTCCACGTGACTGCTTGGTGACCAGTCTGTCTTGCTGTATAGCTGTGCCAACTTGTAGCCTTTTATAGTCACTCATCAGTTACCTATAACATTTTTGGCTGTCTTGGAATCAGATCCCAAAAGGTTTAAGTTAGGTTAACTGTAAATTCTTGGATTGGGATACTTTTGTCTTCACTCTCAACAGCGCCAGCAACTGTTATTCTGGAAAGACATGACTCAATGGAATCACAATACTAAATTTTGAAGTCTATCATTACACTTTTCAAAGCCAACATAAATGTTTTGTGTCTGGGCCAGCTCAGCTATTAAGTGCAGGTTCTTGAGGGGTGTTGTTTCACAGGGACATGAGCTGGGAGACAGCTGTCCGTGATCTTTGTTTGGTGGGGCCCTGGACAGACTGTCTCATAGGAGGCATCACAGATTAACCAAAATCTGTCCCTGGGCAAGAACAGGGCCTGCATTTGCCTCTCTCTTGAGTGACACTAGTAAGACTGTAGACTTGAAGTAGCCGTGCCTTGAACACATGCACAGTGCCTGAGCAAAGCATCTTGTCCAAATGATCTCCTACAGAAGTAATGAGTATTTTTCATTGGAAAATATTCTGTTCTTCTACGTAGTCGATATAGGCTTATGAGGGTTTGTTCCTGGTAGAGGCAAAGGTTCTTTCCATTCTGAAAGGTGGAGAATATCAACTGTCATAATTGAAATTCTGGTGTTGACGTGTTAAGCATAAAAATGTGTTAGGTCAGTAAATGTGGTTCAGAATTGTAGCACTCTCAAACTGCTCCTTGCTGTACACAGAAAGGATGTGAAATGGCATTTTTATCAGTCAGTGAAAGCTTAGTTTAATTGGCTCCAGTCAAGTTTCTGTATTGTTCTGCGTAATCTGAATTAAACATTGGTTTGACTACATATGTGGCTTTATCTTCCTTGAAGACATAGGGTGCTCATTCAGACAGTAGCATCAGCTTTGAAGTTAAGTTATTCATAGCTCAAGGATTGATTCTGACATTAACACTGTTTCCCTACACTCCTTGAAAATGCATCCCACCACCCCATTCTTTCAGTTCCTGCTTTAGTATTAATTTTAAATATCTGCTATTTCATAGTGAAAATAAAAGCTCCTCTCCCACTCTACAGATGAAAGGTTGAAAAGACCAAAACTAGAGGTACTAACAGGGAATGTTGCTTTTTCGAGAGTATCTTCTTGCTCATAAGTTACCAGCTATCATTTGCCTTCATGTAGAGTTGTTTTGCCACCTCTGCCTGTGAAGAGGTTCTGTCACTTCACCCCAGGGCTGGGGCAGAAATTCGTGCAGTAGAAATACTGAAGGCTTAACCATACAAATATATAGCTTGGATCTTGCAAAGCCGTGTTTATTACTGACATACATGCCTAATAGCTTCGAGTCACCCACTTAACGAGCCTTTGCTTTTAGCTGGCAGGTACAATTGGGTTAAGTGACATTTCCTTCTCTCTCTTTTCTCTTTTTCTTTTTTTTCTTTTCTTTTCTTTTTTTTTTTTTTTTTTCAGGGGCATGTGGGGGAGGAAGCATGACTTTATTCTGAACTTTCTTCTTGTTTCTTTAAGGAACTTTTTGTGTGAGAAAGACTTGATGTCAGTGCACAAAAAAATGACTTAAGATTTGCATTCTTTTGCCACAGGAATAAATGAACAAAGTTTGCAACTGAAAAGGCATTTTTACACCTTTTGTTGTTTAGTAACATAGAAATCCCATTATGCTTCATGCATAGCCCTAAGGAATGTGCAAACAAGTATTAGATCAATGGCATGTCTCTGCAGCTTCTTTTATCATGAGTATTTAAAACTGAATATTCAAACATTCATTCATATTTCAAACATCTGTCTCAAATAGTGGATTTGTGTTGGAGTATGTTTTATTGCCAATAGATAGGTTAACTGTAAAGCTTTTAAATGTTTTATAAGTTGCAGATGCTTAGCTATGGTCTTGTAACAGTGTTTGTGGGGTTTTTTTAATGCAACAAAGTGGAAAATCAGCAACAAGCTCTAAAAGGGAGCCGGGGAAAAAAGTTTTTTTTAAAAAAGCTACCCACCTGACAGAAGGTTGGTGAAAAGTTGGTGCGTGGTTCAGAGGAGCCATCTCGGCTTCACTGGGTGATAGTGGGGTCTGCATCGTTTGTGGACAGGGTTAAACATCTTCCTTCCCGGGGTATCCACCCAGGGAGCACCTCCCGCTCGCGGTGCTGACCCCGCGCAGCTCCGCGATCGCCTCCTCGGCGCTGCGGAGGGGACCGGGGGTGGGTACCGGGGGTGATACCGGGGGTGATACCGGGGGTGGGTACCGGGGAGGATACCGGGCTGGATCATCGGGCTCGCTCACCGGCTCTGGCACCTCATGGGCTCATCCTTCCCGGGTTGAGGGGCCTCGGGAGCGCCTTGGTGCCCACCCCCGCAGGATGTGCGGGCCGTGCCCCCGGGCTGTGCTCCCCCCCCAGCGGTGCTCGAGGACCTCCTCAATCCCACTGCAGTTTATTCCTTTCTTCTGGCTCTGTCCTTCAACAGTCCTTCAAAGGGACACAGAAACGGGGCGTGCTCACCCACTGCTGGGCAGAACAGATGATTAAATGTCACGTTAAAAGGGGAAGGCAGGGCAAGGTGGCTGCTCCCCTGTCCAAATGAATAAAATTTCACCTTTTTTGAGCTCTGCTACCTGTTTCACCTGGACTGGTGCCACCCGAGCCGTGGGGGCTCCTGGTGCAGAAGGGCTGCCGTGCCTGAAGATGAAGCTGCCTTCGGTGGTTTCCCCCGTGCTGGAGCAGATGTCACCGTGTGCATCTGTGCTAAGGCTCCTCTCAGAGGAAAACAGCCCCATGCTGAAGACATGTTCAACATTAGAATTAAAAATACGTTACTTTTTGTGGTGAAAATATTTTTCTATGACAGAAAAGCTTTTCTTTATTATTAAGGCATTCCTGGTTTTGGTGAGATTTTTACTGTCTCTCTGGTGTACAGGCTGTAGCAGGGAAATACAGCAAGACTCCAGTCCATTAAAGAGTTTTTCGTATGTTCACGTTGTGAATTCTGACTTTCAGCCATAAAAAAACTTTTGTAGAACTATGACTTTAAAAACAAATTAATATTCAAACAAACCAAATAAAAAGCAAAGGGAATGCATTCCCTTTAAAAAAAGGCACCTCTCCTTTTTTTTGAGCACATTATATCTGGAATTATTATACTGAATACTTCATAGTTCATTTTGCAAAAATAACAGATTAGAAATGCCTTAACAAGGCCTCTCTTCTGGCAGTAATCTCCTGGGAGCTAGTTTTCTTTTTTCTTTTCTTTCATTTTTTTAATTTCTTTTTTTTTTTTGTCTGTCAGGACACTAATAACTGTTTTTGCACCACTTTATATTGTTCTCATCTTGCTTGCAGTTAAACTTTAGGAGTTGACTTTAGTTTTTGCGGGTGTAAATACTTCAGCATCTCAACATCTGGCGTTTACCAAGAGATGCTGGCAAAGTCTGTCTTGCCTGTGGATTTTCTGCATGTATATTTCTACTTTCAAACTATAAAACAGTGTAGAGTGGTTCAGCAAAGTTCTTTAATTTAATCTGTTCCTAATCTGTTTAAAATAGGCTGGAATAAGACTTACTTTAAACAAAACTGGTGTTTGTTTAGCATTTAGCTTTTTGTAGGCTGAACCGATTAAGATGGCACATTGTGTTAAGGCAGTAAAATCGTGTGTATAAACAAGATCTCTACACTGGGCACTGCGTCCATTTCTAGGTGATTTTTTTCTCGGAGGTCTACTTTTTGATCCAAGTATGTGCAAATATTGCAACTCTGTAGTAATCAAGACTTCAGCTCCCTGACAGATTGGATGTGTGTTTCCTGTAATTGAAATCGGACAGATAGAAAGCCAGGTAAATGCCTTCACGTGTGATCTGCCTTGTGGAGGACTGAGACCTTACAGGAACAGGATACGTTTTGCTGACAGAGGAACCTCTGGTTCCATTTCAGTCCCTGCGGCAGAGTGCTCTCACAGCTCTTTGAGCATGGCATCTTTTTCCTGGGTTTTTTGAGGCTTTCCCTGTGCCAGTGCTGCCCTGTGCCCTCTCCTGTGCTCAGGGTACCAGTAGCAAGCCCTGCACTTGCAGCTGTGTGGCTGTGCTCAGTACCCCATCCCTGGGAGTGCTCCAGGCCAGGCTGCACGGGCTCTGAGCCCCTTGGAGGGTGGAAGGTGCTCTGCCCCCATGGCAGGGGCTGGGATGAGCTCATCTTCAAGATCCCTTCCAGCTCAGCCCCTTCTGTGACCTCTGGGCACTTCTCCATGGCACGGTGGCTCTTCCAGCACTGCCTGCATCTCTCTGCCTCACTCAGCCCTCCTCAGCTGATGTCCTGGTCCCAGCAGCAGCTCCTCATCTGCACTTTGCAGCTTCCAGCTTCTCCAGCTCGCTGCTCCTCCTTGATTTGTTCTCTCCCAGATGTAGTCCTCACTGTCTGTAATTTCTGCAGCCTGTTCCCGTTGTGCTGGTAGCAGAAGCAGCAGGATCTCGGGAGTGGTGCCCTCCCAAGCCTTGGCTCCTCTGCCTGCTGCTTTAGGGAGCAGGGGAGGGGAAGGTCCAGCTGAGCCCCTGGTGAGCCAGGCTGGAGTCTGCGCTGTGAACACGGCGTTTTTAAGGGAACGGTGCTGACTCTCTCTTCCCAAAGATTGGCAACCTGGCCAAACGTGATTTTTTTCTCCTTTTTTTTTTTTTTTTTTTTTCTTTTAAATTAGTAAAAGGCACAGTGAAATCCCTGTCACCAGCAAAATCCTCCTGCTGAAGGGTAAGGGACAGTTCTGTTGGGAAGATATCTGTGCCTTGAGGCAATCAGCAAGGGTTTGTTATAATGCCTGTGGAATGATGTATATTCCTCAAGTTCGTTTTCTTAAAAGTGCACTAATATTTCTTGCAGAAACTATCAAAAGAGAACGCAAAAATTGAATCCAAAAAGTACCTGGCATGAAATGTTGTCCAAACTTTTGCAAAGCTGTAAGTAACTGAAAACAGAGCTTGTAAAAGCTGTCATTGCTAGCTTTGTCTTTAGTAGCAGCTAATGCAAACAGAAACTGCTGCAGTGTTGTTGGGAAGATACTCAACTGCTGCTTCAGGTTTTAAGGGATTAGGAAAACACCCATGGTGGGAGGCAGATTATCTCACATCTGTCTCCTTCAAGGCTTCTTGTGTCTTTCTCTGAAACATCTGGTACAGGCTGTTGTCAGAAGAACATAAATTAATTTATATGTGCATGTGTTTTTTATAGCTCATTAGCAGGAGCTGGTACTTATTTTCAGTGAATTTTTGGTGATTTGGTAATTCTTTTTAGGTGAATCAAAACCAATGGCTTGTTGCAACCCAGAACACTTGAAATATGTTCTTAGCTTTAAAAAGATCTGCCTGAGTAACTGTTTTTATTTTTTCATTTGGTAATTACTTGGCATCTGCAACAGCAATTTTTTTTTTCTTTTTTTAAGATGACCTAAACCAAGAAAAATTTGTCACAGCAAGGAGCTGCGAGCCATTTTGTTTTGAAAGAAATAGGTTTATTTTTTCACTAAGACAAAAAGGCTTCATTTGTCTCTTAAATATGTTTTAAGGATCAAAATTGTACTAGAAAGAAACTTTAGGAAATGTAGTGTATTGATGTGTGACTAAGGCCCTGAATTTTTTTTCAGCTGGAAAAGTTAATAATGGGATAAAGTTGGTTGTGCCAGCATTTTGATTATTCTGAAAACCTCTCAGGTCTAATTTTTGAATGTTACCTGGCCTTAAGCAGCGACCATTAGTGATGCACTTCTGCTGGATGGCCACAAACCTTTTATGGTGAGTTTGATCTGCTGAATAAAGGGTGCCCAAGGCAGCTCTGCAGGTCAGGGTCCAGTCCTGTGGGTCAGGGCTGGAAACATCTGCAAATAACGATGCCATTAATGGACAGGACTCAGTGGGGCCTGTGACTGAGGTGCCCACTGAGATGGAGCCTGCTGCTCCTGAGCCCAGGGGAACCCAGCAGCAGCTCTGCAGAAACAGAGGAAAACAGTCCAGGCTCTCAGGTGAAGGAACGTTTTTCACCTGGAGAATGCTGTTGCCAAAAAGTGCGAGAAAGGGTTTTGCAAAGCCAGGCCTTGATGCAGGTATCACCTTAATGCTGGACCCTGCTGGCCTTTGGCACTGTTGCTCTTTTTCCCAAGCAGGGTAAAAACCTCCAACACTTTAAACTTTTGAATACCTTTAAGTATCTTTACTCTCAAGCATCCCTGCCACAACTAAATGGACAAATCAAACATGACCAATAGTGAAGTTAATTAGTCAGCTACTTTTCCACTCTTCCTTTTTGCAGAGAAGTGATAAAATAAATATGAAAGTACAATCTAAGGTCTGTGAATTTAAGAGGAAGAGGTAATTTTTAAAAATAAAGATCTGCTCGCAGTGGTTTTCTTTCTTCGAGCTTTAGTCTTCTATCTGAAACGCCGACCTCTATTTGGATGAGGGAATCAAACTCTTTGGTTAAGATAAAGGGATGAGCAGAATATGAAAGTGATTGAGGGAAGGGATGGAACATCTAAAGGCTACATTGTCATTAGTTTTATTTTAGTGAAAATAATTGTACATGTTTAGTTTAAAATGTAGGGGGAAACGTACTTTGAAATATAATTACATTTAGCAGTCTTGTAGCTTTGTACTTTGTGCTATAAATTGCATTCCCAGCTGTTTTTCATCTCCTGTAATTTAAATAAGTAAACCTTTTGTTCTTAAACTCTCTTAGTTCCTTCTCATTCTGTTGATGGACATCCATTTCTACTGCTTTATTTTATGTTAATATTTAACAATGGCATGCAGTTACCCCCCTGCTGGCACCGCTCCACCTCCTTTGTTTCTAGAAGGCCTCTTTTTTGCCTTGGTCTTTAGTTTTATAGAAGAATCCAAACTTCCTGTCCCTGCTTCTAGCAGGAGCAAGGTTTCTGCATAAACTGACACCAAATCCCTGGGGAAGGGCGCTGGCCCCCAAGCAGGGAAGGTGGTGCTGGGCTGTCAGTCTCTTTTGTTCCTTGCTCAGATGGAAGTATGGAGTGGATGATGCTTTGTGGGCCAGAGCAAAGCTGTGCCAAGGGAATGCAAATCCACTAGGTGTGCCCAGGTAATTTAAAATGCTCACGCTGGCAGCTTTTCTGCATGAGTAAAGCTGTTTAATTAATGCGTTTTCTCCACTTTCTTTTCTTGACAAGTTGATTCGAATTGAAACGGTCCGTAATAAGCTTGTCACGGGTCTTGGGGACAAATAACCCCTCCCTGCAGGTGGAGAATAAAGAGCCCATGTGTTTTGTGTTTGTGTGATCAGAAGGTCGGTGGCAGGTATGGCAGACTGGTCCGGCCGCGCGCAGCCCGCGGGGGCAGGTGCAGGGCTTCAGGCACGAGAGCGGCACGGCTGTGGCTTTTCTGCTTCCCCTGCTTTTGCACAAGGAACTTGAGAGTGGAGTGAGCATAATGGGCCCATGGGCTGAGGCAGTGCTCATCCTTGTCTCCCCTCCTCCACCCCTCTGGAGAAAGCTTGTGTTTAATTTGCTCAGCCTTGCGGTTTGACAGAAGTGAACGTAGAGACCTGAGCCCAGGATCAACAAAGGCAGCACTGGGCATTTCAGCCACTGCCTTTGAAATAGGCCTTGACAATAATGGAGTTGGGAAGCCCCACTGTTCAGCCTTCTTTATAGTGTTAATAACTGTCCAGAAAGAAGAGAAGCAAGAAATTGCTCAGATTTCATCTCTCAGATTTCATCTTGCATCTAGAGTGCCGCAACAAATCAAACTGAAATGGGCCCCATCATGGCTTCTGCACTGCCATGTTGAGCTGCCCTGGGCCCCTTCTCCCCCTGCTTTGCTTAGGTTATAATGCTGAGCCAGTGCTCAGAGCAGACTGCTTGGGCAAACACATGTGCTGCCCAGTTGGGCAGGTGTCCCAATGAGGGTGGACTCAGAACTGGATTCGTTTGTAGGGTGTGAAACTGGAGGCTGAGGCAGTAGCATTTGCCTGGTGACAGACACAGAGGGAGGCCAGAAGAGATGTCTTCTCTCCCTATTCACCCACCAGGACACATCTTCCCTCCCTTGAATGAGCAGGGGCAGTTCTTCCTTAAGAAAAAGAAAATGAGAGTTGGGCTTGGGCAAGGCAGAGTTCATGCCTGGCCATCTCCTCTGGCCCAGGCTTTGTGGGAAGATTCCGACAGCAATGTTTGGGCAGTGATTCTAACAAGAAAATATTGTTTATTGCTTAACAAATGCAAACTCTGATGCTATTAACAGGTAATGCTATTTTTTATGCCTAATAGCATTCATGGAATTTGGAGTTGTATGCCTTGTCCTCAGGGATGCCTTTGGAGGAGTGCTGGAAGTCCAGGAGGACAAACATGTGTATCATGTATTGACTTACACTGTAATAACTGATAAGAGTTGCAGAAATACTTAACTTCTGGGAACAAAACTCAACCAGTAAAATGCACAAAACAGTTCCTAGTTTTAAAGCAGAACAATGATAATCAAAAGAAGTTGCATCTTTTCATGTTCATCCATCTCAGGTCTATGTAGTAGAAAAAAATGTGTCACCTTCATTAATTTAAAAGCTTTTTGGATCAATAATCTCCACCCTCTCTGTACATGGAAGCAGCTGGAATGCATCCTCATGTTGCAATAGACAGTGCATGGTCTTCAGCAGTTTCCTTATTATCTTTCGTAATTAGCAAATCAAATTTTTGTCTTTAATCCTTTTGCATCCAGGGATAGGTTGTGCTCAGGAGGCTGGGAAGTATGTGTGAGCAGATTGTCTTGCTGGTTGGAATTCCCCAGGGCACCGGAGGAAACGCTGAAGAAGAAGGGCAAGAGTTTTGTTGATTGTGTGAGTATTTGGAGCTGCAGCATTACAGCATCCTTTCCCAAGAAGTGCAGCAGGCAGAGAGGGAACACATGCTATTGTGTTCACATCTGGCATTAACATATAAAATTTGAGGCGTATAAAGTTTCTTCCCGTACAACTAAATTAAAAACCTGTGGCATAAGGTAAATTGACAAGTGCAAAACTTCTTGGGTGGGAAATTTAAATGGTTGCAAATGTTTCCTGAAAGCTGCTTCTGGAAGCGTGTTCCTGAGCACAGCCGTCCCCAGGCTCACTGCCTAGCAGTGTCAGGGAGAGCTGTCCTGTTCCCATGATTGATTTCAGTTTATGGGGAGGAAAAGTTCTGTTCTGGTCACAAAGACAGCACCGCCACGTGGGATGGAGTCCAGGCTGCAGAGCTGAGTTGTGCCCTGTAAAATTAGCACGTCTTGGCTCTCTTTGGAGGGGACTGGGAAGGCACAGTTCACTGTGGCTTGGCTGGGGAAGTGGCACATGCTGATAGCTATTGACTGGCAGACCCCTTATCTCTGTGTTGGGCAACGTGTTTCTTGTTTAAATCTGTAGCTCATAGACTGTCTCAGCTGGGGTAATGCACTGGAACGTCCTCCCTGGAGACCTTGTTCCTGACTGAATTCGATGTACTTACTGGTATTTCTGCTGAAACAGAACTAAGTGGTCTAAGTAGCGCTGCCTCCTTCTGCATGGCACTGAGGCAGGTCTGCTGGAGAGCTGCTGTGCTGCCTGGCTCCAGGGCAGCTGGGACTCTGAGGTTTTGGTAATACAGGCTGTCCAGGCTGACTGCAGCTGCCAGCAGCCCTTCAAGGCAGTAGGAGCTGGAGTGCTCACACGTCTGCAGCAGCACTCTCCCATGAGCTGTCCATGCCTGCCTTGCTCAGATCCCGTGTCCTGGGGTGCACCAACCCTCACTGCTATTGTAGAAAAGCAGAAGTTTTGGGGGATGTTGGGAACTCCAGGTAAGCTGAAGTCAAGTGGAGCTGCTGTAGCAGAATGAGACCATCTTGGTGTCTCCAGCACTGGTACTCCACTGCTCAGGCAGGGAGTAGTTTGACCAGTCATGTTTAGACTAAAATTTGGTTGTGGCCCATCTGGTGTTCAAAGAGAAATGCAACTTCTCTCATAATGACCATTCTTGTTCCCTCTTGAGGCTGGCCTCCCCTGGCCTTTGTCCATGCTGTGTTACAACACATCTCTGTTAATATCTGTGCTGATTTGATTAGCAGCCCTGCCGTTATAGTACTTGTGTTGCAAATAGTCCTACATGAAGGCGCTTAGCTATGTTACGGCTGTAGAGACCCAAGTGATCAATAGCTTTTAGATTACTGTGTCACTAAACAGCAGGCTGAGACTTGGAAAGGCACTGTTACTTTAGGGATGAGAGATTTTTAGAAAATAAATCAATAGCGAATACAGGCTGATTGGTTTCCAGTTCAAATAATTCCAAGAAACATGGAGCCCAGGGGAACCCATGCCATTCATACTTGGAAATAAACAATACACGCTTGCTTTCATTTATGTATTTGGGTCAGTACTCTTGAAAATGGAGAGGGAGCTGTTGGGCAGGGTATTAGTCTGGAAATGGGGAACCTGGGTTCTCCTTTAAGCGCTCCCAGAGACCTCTTCTCCCTGTGTTTCCCTCCCTTTGGTACTAACAGCCTTCGCTCTGGGGCATGGGGACTGGCTGGTGTAAAGCCCAGTTGGAGCCCTTTAGGGGCTAACAGAAATGTAAATAATAACAAACATTCAGGGAGGTCTTTCCTTTTTAGTGCTCAAGCAGCCATGGGCTAAATGACAGTAAGTGGCTGTCAGGTGCAGCGAAGGGCGGGGTGGTTTGCAGACAGGGATGACATGAAGCTGCCAGGGAAGCAGATGCTGCTGCCTCTCCAGGAGGCTCCTGTGACCCCTGCCACGAGCAGGGGTGTTAACCTGGCATGGGCTGGCTCTGCTGGTGTGCGAGAGCCCCTGGAGCAAACAGCTTCCTGCAGTGCTGCTGCTCATCCCTGCTGGCTGGCACTGCCCTGGAACACATCCCTGGAGAGCTGGGGTGAGCCTGACAGTGGCAGGTGGCTGCAGGAGCACACCTGTCCCTTGGCAATGGGGAATGGATCTTTCTGAAAGGTTTCCAACACTTCAGGGATTTTGCAGCATTCGCTGCCTGGGAACATTCCTGTGTGAGCTTGAGGTGTCTTCAGTTACGTCTTGTTCTAGGCCAAGACCTGCTAGAGTAGGTTTTATACCTACTGGTTTATTGGAACACTGCTTTTGGGATGGGTTGCTGAGTCCTGGAAAGCAGCCAGTGGAGATGTACAAGTTGTGAGGGATGTTTTCTAGAAGTGCAGCGTAGTTCAGCAGCCAAGGGCTGACTCCTCTTCATCCAGTAGTGGCTGAGGAAGGCCAGTGGCAGAAGACAGGTTGGAAAAACTTATTTGAAGAAAGAAGTGAGAGATACTTGAATGTTGTTTTCTCACGTGGCTTTGTTCCTCTTTGTCCAAACAAGAGAAGGAAACCAGCTGCCCTAATCTGACCTGTGTCTCCACTTGAGAAAGGTGTTTCATGGTGGTGACAAGGTGTAGAATAGTACTTTGGTCTAAGATTTGGGACACTTGGAGTTAAGACCTTTTCCTGACCTGGATATGCATGTGACACATAACTGCATCAGCTGGTCTGGCTGTGCTCTGTGTGCAAAGTGGAGAAAATGGTATTCCTCAGACTCGGAAGAATGAAGGGTAATTATTTTGAGGCACTTAGATAAGGGAAGCTGTATAAGCATCTAAGACAAATAGATCTGCTCCCACTGAATTCAGTGGCAGAACTTTTAATGGCAGCAAGATCCAGGCCCCATCTGATAAAGAATTTCATCTGGATTGCATATGGGGGTAGGCATTAAAGGACCCATCTAAGGATCTCCCCTCTGGAGTACATCTATAAAAGACCCTCTGTAGTTGTGTTCAAAGCTCACAGTAATGCCAGTCTCCTCAGGACCATTCACTTAGATCATTGAGAAACTCTTTCTTGTCTAAGCCCTGATGCTCTCCCCCAGTGGAAGAATGTGGTTGAAACTCCCATGCAGGGAAGACGTGAGATTTGTTTTTTATTTGAACCCAAAACATGAACAAATTGGACACACGTGCTCTAAGACTAGAGCCCGCTCTTATTTAAGCCAATGCAAAACTCTCCTTGATCCCAGCAGGATCAAGGTCTTGAATATTGCTTGCACCTTTTTAGAATATCTGCCTCTAAACGAAACAGACAGTGACAAACTCATTCTGGATTTATCCTCGTCTGATTTGCAGCCAGAGAGGTTTGCAGACCCTCCCTCTTGGAGCAGAGGCATTCGCAGTCTAATTGCTGCCTGAAAGACTGAGGGCAGGTATCATTGTGCCTTCTCTTGTGGCACGTTCTTTAGCATGTGAAGTCAATGCTATGATTTAGTCTTTTTTTTAGCTTTTAAACATCTTTAATGCTCTTGTCAGACTGTTGCTCCAGCTAGCATAGTGCTTCTGTTCACTCTCTGTGATTTTCTTGCTCTTCATGCCAAAGTACTGACAGGTGAGTATTATATCTGTAGGAAGCTGTTCGGCAGAAACATATGCCTTGAATATGTTTAAATTCCTTGTAAGTCACTTGATCAATGTGCAGTATTTGTGTCCCCTCTATCTTTGCTCTAAATTCATATTCATCAACAGAGGTTGCTTGGTACTTAATGGGACACTGGGGCACTGAGTGAAGGGAAGGGACAATACACAAACAGGGTGAAGAATGAGGACAAATGTAGATGAACTTCCTCCAACAGGCACAAGATGCTCATTCCTGAATAAAAAATGTGAAAAGGTCAAGTGCCCCCAGAGGTTTCTATTGTGACAGGCACTTAACCCCTTCACTCCTGGTTATCTGCTTCAGCTGCTGGGCCACTCAGTGCACAAGTTCCATTAGCATCAGTGCAATGTGGGGCTGGGAGCATCGGCAGACCCACCTCCCTTCCAGGCAGCAGGCGCTGGGTGAGCAGGAAATAATCCTTGTGGACACTGACCTTGTCAGTATCTGTGTCTAGAGATAATTATTTCCTAACATGTAACCTTTTCATGGTCAATTGCTCCAGGATATTAGACAGAATTGTGATTTCCTTCTATCTTCAGACACACACAAGATCTTGTCCTTCCTGCTTGGAGGGTGTAGCTCAGCAAGTGCACAGACAGCCCAGTGCTCCCTGAAAAGTGTTGTTTCTATTTTGCTTAAAAGAAAAAGAGTTTTGCTGCTCTTCCTTGCCACTGAGCGGAAGGGATCTGGGCTATATGCCCACTCCTACATTTTTTTGACAGACAGACACTTCCCTTTAAGCATCTAATGCTAACCAGGCAACTGTCAGCATTTACTAATCTTCTGCTCCACCACATTTCTTGCTTGTTGACTGATTTTGGTTCACCTTTTCCTAGCAGTGATGCTTCAGTGTGTGCCCCTTGACGCATCACCAAGGCATCCGAGGAGGCAGGATCAGCAGAGGATGTCAGTACAGCTGCTCCAGAGGCGTCAGGTTTGATACTGTCAGGACCAACGCCAGCACGAGCAGCCAGGGGTGAAGGCAGTTCTCTTGCACAACCCCTGAGCCCAGTCTGCCCCTGCCCGAAGTGCACCCCACAGGGGCTCTTTTGTGGTTGGGACTGAAGAGTGTGAGGGGTTCTTACTCCTCCACCCCAAATACTCCTCCTCACTTACTCGTGTTCAGACACTTGGGCATACCAGCCAGAACCCTTTTTCGGACAGTCCCTTTTGGGAACGTACTCAGCTGACCCCTTGGAGACACCTTGTGTGCACTGAACTGATCCAAACAAAAACACAAACCTAGCTCCTGCAGCTAAGTGCATTTTGTAGGTGATATTTTTACAACCTCCTCTTTGTTTTGTAGCAGTATTTAATTGGTTTTAAAATAAAATTGCAAAACTAGGTCAGTTTGCCATTGGGCCTTGTAAGACTCTTTAGCTAAATCTCCAGACTTTACCTAGAAGTAATTTGAGCCAGACTTAGGAAAAATATATATTAATATACCCAAAGTCTCACGTGAGAAACTTGTAGGCAACGAATTGGGATTCAGAGCCATATTCATATTCCTAAGACTAAATTCAAAGCCATCGTTTAAAAGCAGCCTTGCACATGTGTATGTCCTGATCTTTAATTAGGCAAAACTCCCACTGACATCAATAGGAGTTTGACTTGAATAAGAACTGCAGGATCAGGTCCATAATTTGGTACCTGGGATTTGATTAAGCAGCTAAATTACTAGAACAGTTTCCCCATGTGTATAATTGCCTAATTAATTTTTAAAATAGCTAAGTTCAGCCCTGAATATGGTGTACCTCTTGCCACATGAAATGTACGCTATTTAATCCAAGTTGATGGAGCTATTTGGAAGAGCCTGTAAGAGTTTATTTTACATTTAAGTAGTACTGTTTATTTTAGGCTCAGAAATAGCCACCATTGTGTTAAAATGTCATGTTGCAGACTAGTGCTCTGCTACATCCTAATTCTTGAGTTCTGGCTGCTGTGATTGATATTGCAGGTGAGAAAACACTCTGGAGACTGGGGAAGAACTTATTCTTTAAGATGATTTTTAAATTTAGTGCTTTGAAAAGTGGAGGTTTTTTGTGTGTTATCAATTATTTATTTTTTTGGTTTGTTTTGTTTAGTGCATCAGCATGCCACCTGTGGTAGACTATATATCAGAATAAGTGTATATTATTTGCTTTCTGCTGAAATTTCAGTCTAATACTGTGGGGTGGATTTGATATATTTGCTGCAGAAGGACTTGCTTTCATAACTGAGAGACTTCGTTTGCTTGTTCTTTGTTTGAAACAGAGAACTTCTTCTGTAAGAAGAATAGAGAGATCATATATGAGTTTCCTAAGTGGAAAAATATTGTGGAAGGACTTGCAATGCCAAAAAGTAAAATGTGTTCTCCCTAAATGTGTATATGCATGTGTGTGTTTTGTGTACAGACATGAATAATTAGACTTGTAGCTGGCATAATGCACAGTGCCTACTCATGCTGTTGACAGTTACTTAATAATGCATGTTCTCCCATTCTCTCCAGCTGAATTCTTAAGGCATTACCATGGGAATTTTCCCTTTTTGGGGATTGCAGCAGAGCTCCAGGACTAGCTGGTTTTGTGCTGTGCATCTTGCAGTAGCCCTTGTTCAGGGACTCCATCCAGGCATCTCCTGCAGAGAATGAAACCATCAGCTGTGCTCAGAGGGGAGCTCCACGCTGCAGGCGCGGTGTGAGTCGGTCAGGGTGAGGGGAGCTTGGGTTCTGCCGTGCTCAAAGCAAGGCTGGGAGCTGGAATTCCAGCACAGCACCACGTGCGTGGGATACACTCGAGTGTACTTCTCAGAGAGGCAGGCTCGAAGCCTTTAGAAACCATTCTGCTCCTTCAAGGATCTGAGAATGCTCGATGGGCAAACAAGTCATGGCTCTGAAACTGGCTGAGGTCTGCAGTCGTGCTGACTTTCAAATGACAGCTTTTTGTCTCTTCTGCCAATGCCAGAAACTTGCCCACAAAATCAGCAGTCCTGTACCCTTGAAAATTAGTGATTGGGTCCACCCAAAAGGATGAGATGGTCTTAAAAATAGGAAGATTATATTTTATGTTTAAATTGGAGTCCTTTTGAAGCCTGCCCTGCTGTCTTGGTTTGTCAGGTTTTATTCTGTATTCAGCTCATATTTTGAAGACTCTGTGGGGATTATAGAAAGGAATAGAAGGGATGGAAACTTTCAGCTGTTGTTTAAAAAGAATAATAGGTAACTCTGTCTTGCAGCCGCTTGATTTCTGCAGCTGAAATTCTCTGAATCATCATGATTTAGCATCGTTAGTGATGACTAGAAGTGATGTCTATGGGTTTGGGATCCCTTGGGTTTTAAATAAAATTTGGAGATATCCTGAGAGTGTGTGTCATGTCATTTCCCCCAGCTCCTACTGAATCTCACTAAAATTGAGGAAACTCCTCGGTTACGAAAATGTAAACGCTGAGAAGGGAGAGCAAAGTCTCTTTGTGGCAATTCTGTCTGTAATTTGTCTCCCAGGGCTGTGGGAAGCGTCGCCCCTTCTCTCGGTGGCGCTCTGACCTCCTCTAGCGGTGGCTGGGCCACCGAGAGCCTCTCCCGGCCCTGCCCGGGGACACTGCGGGCTCTGGTCACCTGCCCTGGCAGCTCTGCTGCCTCCTGCTCTGATAGCTTTCCAGTTCTCTCTGATTCGGCCGTGTTTTCAACTTCTGCCTTGATTTTTCCTTTGGGTAAAACCAGAAGTTTCTTGTCAGTGTGTCACTTGGAGCAGCCAGAGAGATGTGATGGTGGGAGACTGACAGCTCCTATTCGCCCTCTTGTTTTCAGTCTAGGTTTCTAAAGTATGAAACCAGCAAGGAACAAATACCAAAAGGTGGGTTTGTTGTTTTTTTTTGTTTTTTTTTTTCCTGTCTTTCTTCCCCCTCTCTTTTTTAAATGCAAACATAGGGAAAAGCAGATGTAGTTAAGCAAAATCCTGCCGAGAAATGGCAGGATTAGATCTGGGCTGGGGTGGGGCTGTCCCTCCCAGCACTTTGGGTTCTCACTTTCAACAGAAATAATGAGAGACCAGCTCCAAAAGGGTCGAGTGTCCTTCTCCCTTAAACCCCTCAAGCCTTTCCAGTTGCTGCCCTGGGCTGGTTTCTTTGTCAAAGGGCTCCTGTCTAGCTGGCAGTCCTTTCTCTTTGCAAAAACTCAATGCTTAGTGGCTTTAGGCTGAAAGGGTAGATTTAGATTAGTTATTAGGGAGAAATTGTTCCCTGGGAGGGTGGGCAGGCCCTGGCACAGGGTGCCCAGAGGAGCTGTGGCTGCCCCTGGATCCCGGGCAGTGCCCAAGGCCAGGCTGGACAGGGCTGGGAACACCCTGGGACATTGGAGGGTGTCCCTGCCCACGGCAGGGACTTGGCACTAGGTGATCTTTGAGGTCCTTTCCAACCCAAACCATCTCACGATTCTCTAGGCACTGAAGGCATTGTTTTAACAGCATAAATATCTCCTGAGGCTTAAGCAAATGTGTGGTTTGTCTCTTTTGGCTAAGTCTGGGTGAAATATTTGATTTATTATGTTTCAAAAAGAATGTTAGCTGCTGATTTGGCTACTCTGTTTTCTTTTACTGCAGATGATTTTTACATTGCAGAAATGCTGGAAATAACAAGAGTGCAAGAGATTTTAGCTGTATTTATCGCTGTGCAGGAGACAGTTTAGTATGATGCATGAAAATAGGGCCCTCACTCTGCTTTTGTTTCTCTACCATTGCAGCCCAGGAAAAGATTTAATCCAGGAATAGAAGCTGCATTTTTTAGTGACCCTTTACCCCACTATTAAATACTTTTCAATTTGATTAATCCTTGTAGTGCAGGGAAAGCTGTGTTTAATTCTGATGTGATCACCTCTCCCAAACAGGCAACAGGATTTCCCTGAAATGAGTGAATTTGTTTGAATAAGGGTGCTTTTCCAAACAATTTGCTTTGTCTTCATTAAAAACTGTAGTGATGGATCTGTGTTGCTGTCACCTGGGCTGAGTGACTTCTAGCCCAGTCAGATTGTGGTTAACTTCAGTTTCTGTTAGGCCTTTGCTAGACTGGGAAACTGTTATCACAGTTTGGTTCCCACAGAGGTGTGCAGGAACCTAGGCTTTGATGGGCTAATTAGACAGAGTTCTCTCACTGAAATGCATCTCCACGTCCTTTAATCAGCTCTGTGACTCCACTCTTGGCTGCTCTGAATTTGAAGAGGTATTTTCTGTCCCTACCCCTCTGCCTGTTCCCTTTCCCTTGCTGTGCTCTGTAGTTTGCCTTTAAATATCTTTGGGGGGTGGAACTGTCTGTGTGTTCTGTACATTATTGAGGATCTGGGAGGGCCTCTGGCTGCTGCCTTAATAAATGTTAAATACTAAAGCTAAGAGGAGATGTTGCTTTAGCAGTGCATGGGTGTGCCAGTGCAGGAATGGAGAGCAGATCCTCTTAGTCTCTCCCTTGGCTTTGCCAGCTGGAGGCATGGGAGATGCTTTGCAGACCCACTGCGGCAAAATCATCATGGTATTTCCTTTATAGCTATATTGATGGTTAGGATCTGTGTCCCTTCGATGTTACGGGGGTTTTTTTTCCCCTGAAAAAATGCTGCTGCCTCCTTCTTGAAAGCTGAGCGAGATCCGCAAAGCTTACCAGGCAGAAAAGCTCAGGGAGCTCTCAAAGGATATTGCTGCTTTTCCCTCTAACCTCATACAGTCTCTACCTTTCCTGTGTTCTTTTTTCTTTCTTTGCCAGTAAGGCGCTGTGTGCAGTCTTTTATGAACCTTTGTGGGCCAGATTTCTCCCAGGTGCCTTTTTTCCTCCTCAGTAGCTGCAGAAGAGGCACTGGATCTGAGGGGGAGATGTGTTTTATGATTTATGACACTTTATAAAGTGCATTTTGCAGCAGGATTGGCAGAGCTGGAGACTGAAGTCCCCCCAGTTCTGGGGATGCAGAGGCAGGTAGGGGATGGATCTGCTCCGGGTGACTGTCCCTGTGTCATGGGCTGGGTGGGGACACCTCTGCTTGCCCAGTCCTTGCTTCCCTGCCTAAACTGTGTGCATCAAGAGCTGGGGGTAGTGCCAGGAGAGCCCGGGACCTGTCTGTGCTGGGAGCCAAGGCCATTTTACACCTCTGGCACCTCTCCAGAAGCCATGGCAGGGCTCCTGCTTGTGGCTGGGCTCCCTTATCAGCTGTTGCTCTGCAGTCAAGCTTCTTTTGACAGCCCTTCTTCCTCCATGGGATGCTCCTGATGGCAGGGGTCTCAGCACAGCTGGCAGTGTGAGGAGCAGGGGTTTGCTCCGTGTTCCCCTGGCACTTGGGTGCTCTGTCAGAGACTTCAAACAGGGCTCTTTCCCACGGTTTGTCTCTGCCTCTGCCCCTTTCTTGCCTGTAGCCTCAGGGCTGCAGCTCTGCAGCCATCTATTTATATGACCCTCATCTGTCTTAGTCTCTTTGGCACTTATATGGCTCCCACTGGCCCAGGGCCTGAATGCCTCCCAATCTTTAATATATTTATCTTCACACATGCAGACACACACGCATACCTGTAGGGTCAGGAAGTACCAGTGCTCCCACTGTACAGATGGAGGACATTAAATGGTAATTGGCTAAACTGGGAGCAGGTGGTGCTGGGGATGGAGGAAGGCTGCTCTCACGTGCTACAGAAAATGGCATCACAAGAAATGGTTCATAAGCCACAGTGCAGCACTGGGAAGATGGGTTTCCTCATTCATACATGAGTCTTGCAGCCAGTGGAATATGAGGTCCTAGTCATGCCCTATCCCTGTTTTGGCCTCTTCATTCTTCAGTCTTGTTTCAAAATATTTTTGTCCCAGTGGTACCACTTCAGATGCAAAGCTTCTGTCAAATTGCCCAGCCAGGATGGGGGAGGGAGGTTGGAGTCCCCTTAGTCTGACAGTGAAAGCAAAGGATCTTTTAGTGGCAGGGTCCTTCCCTCTTCTCCCTGGGTTTACTGTTCTTGGAGGGGGGGTTGGTCCCTTCTTTTCAGTGGCTTCAAGGTGGGGATGGGCCCCGCAGTCCAGGCTCAGGGTTTGCTGTGTTGAGCTGGAGCCCTGTGAGCACCCTTGGGTAGGAATTGCTGGCAGCCGACACACGGCCACGCTGTTCCCTGGCAGTGGCTCTCCCTTAGCCTTTCCCAAAGATGGCAATGCTGCCAAGCACATCTCCAGATGCTCTGCGAACGCGAGCCATCAGCAGAGCCCTCAGCACAGAGACAGCGCTCGCCAACCACACCGCGCCGGGGCTCCGTGCTGAGCCCGTCCTGGTCAGTCACTGCTGCCTTCTCCTGTGCCTGCAGCTGAGCTGGAGCCCCGCAGCCAGAGCCGCTGAGTGGCCATGGCGAGGGGACAAGTCCGGTGGCTGTTTCCTGGGCCCGGGCCTGCCTGATGGAGCACGGTGCCTAATTAGTGTGCCAGCTGCTCCCCGTTAGCCAGGCTTTCCTTAGGCGCCTGCACTAATGTTCTTGATAGCGGCTAAGGAGAGAAAGGAGGAGGAAATTGCATCTATATTTAATTAATACTGCATCCATATTTTATTATGGAGAGCCCTTAGGTGCAGGAAGATTCTCAGTCAGAACAATTGCTTTGGAGGGCTGAAGCTATTGTACGGTGCTGAAGAGATGAACTTCAGTTTTAAAAACAACCTCAAATTCCTTCCAGGGTAACCTGGGAAAGCCCAGAAACCCTCTGCCACTTAACCTCTCAGCCTCGGGCTGAAAAGCAAGTGGCAAATTTGCTGATAATTCATATTTGATTAGCTTTAATATCTTCTAATATTGCAAGCAAGAAAGGTTCAGTGGCTGCAGACAAACACCACACTGATTATTTTTTCCTTTTGATAAGCTGCCAGGACTGGAGAGCTTTCCTTTTCCATTTTCTGAGCTTACTCCTGTCTTCCAGCTGCACGCTGTGCTCCTTCTCCTCTGGCCCAGAATCCCAACGAGGAGTCACAAGGTGTTGTTGGAGTGGCCGTCCCATTCCCGTGGCTGTGGTGGCCCGTGGGGCTGGCAGGGGGGAGCTGAGAGCGGGTCACAGGTGCTGCTGGCTGGAGTGGCCTTGGCAGCTTTTGAGGCCACCTGGAGGCATGGCTCGCTGGCTGGGACACACCATGGACCACGGGGGAAGCTGAGGATGTTTGGGGGTCAGCCTGAGCGTGGCTGGGCAGAGCTCTGGGTCAGCCTGGCCGGAGCGTGGTCAAGGAGGGCTTTGGGACAGCATGAGCATGGCCGAGCAGGGCTTTGGGTCAGCCTCGCCAGAGCGTGGCCAGGCAGGGCCGTGGGTCAGCGTGGCCGGGCAGGGCCCTGGGGCAGCGTGGCCGGGCAGGGCTCTGGGGCAGCGTGGCCGGGCAGGGCCCTGGGGCAGCGTGGCCGGGCAGGGCTCTGGG
>WEKY01039775.1:272107-333401 GCA_013390045.1 Picathartes gymnocephalus | reverse complement strand
CTGGGGCAGCGTGGCCGGGCAGGGCTCTGGGGCAGCGTGGCCGGGCAGGGCCGTTGGTCAGCGTGGCCGGACAGGGCCCTGGGTCAGCGTGGCCGGGCAGGGCTCTGGGGCAGCGTGGCCGGGCAGGGCTCTGGGGCAGCGTGGCCGGGCAGGGCTCTGGGTGAGCGCGGCCGGGCAGGGCTCTGGGGCAGCGTGGCCGGGCAGGGCTCTGGGCTGTGGGGCAGCAGAGCCAGCAGGTGCCCCCGTGGCCGGAGCCCCAGCCCTGCGCGCTGCTGCTGCTGGGTCACTGCTGCTGTCCAGCTGTGGCACAGGCACAGCCTGACCTGCTGCCAGCACTCAGCCCTCTGCCCTCATTAGGGGCAGGCTTGGGCCAACAAGGAGACATTTCACAGTGCAGTCAGAGAAGCAAAAAATAAGCCTGTGTGTTGGAATAGCCTGAGCCTCTTAAAATATTTTGTACACACCCTTCATGCCCCATTAGTACCATTGTTTTGTTCAGTCAGCATGTGGTACAGCCCTTCTTGTACTCTGCAAAACACATCATTTTCCAAAATGTTGTTATGCTGTGGTTTCCGTTATAATAAAAATATGCAAACAATTGCTATCCAAAGAAAACTAACTACAGTTTAATTTTTAAATCCTCCTCCATCTCCTTTCACTGATTCCACAGTTTTTCCTTAGTAGTATCCAAATTCCAGGGAGAAAGGAAAGCTGAAGACAGAAGTGTTTACAGAAAAGAGCATTTCTGCCTTTCCACAACTACAAAAGAAACATTTGTTGCCTCAGATAACTCCTAAACAAACTGCTGCCAAAACAATTAGTGTTATTTTTCTATTATCCTCCTATTCGAGAGTAAATAGCCATTTCATGAATATGTTAATTATCTGGTAGGTGCAAAAGATAAGTGGATGTTGTAGCTTCACAAATGATGATAAGGCTTCTATTGTATACAAAAATTTCCAACAATGATTTTTCCCAAGTATTTGGGGTCAGGCGATTGCAGTTAAACTGCTCACTGCACCCTTTGCTTTGATAACTTAAAGATTTAGCTAAGATTGAACAGTTGAGTAAATGAAGATTTTCTTTTTCTTTTTTTTTTTTTAAGAAAAAGCAGGCACACGAGCAGTAAGAACCAAGTCCCTACAACAGCTGAGTTTTTAAGTCGTGTTCTATTTCTGCATTAAGTTTTAAAGGTTAACAGAGAGGTTCTGGAAAAAAATCGCTTCTGTAAGTACTGCAGGGTCATATGTCTGTGTATATTAAATAGACGGTATTTTTAGAGGTAAAGTGATACAATATTACTCTATTTAAATTGGGCCGTCTGGAGGACAGAAATGATTTGTGAATTTCTGTCAGTAAAAACTTCAGGTTACTAGATAGATATGTTTATGTTTTAAATCATCCAAATATTTATTTTAGTGAGAGTATGTTTGTTTAGGCTCTGGAGAAGCAGCAAAGTGCCGATTTTCCTTTTGGAGATGTGTACATGTGTACATTTAGGAAGAAAAATTCCATATTCTGCAAAGTTGAATGCACCATTGTGCCAGATAATTAAAATGTAAATTTAAGTATCTATGCCTGCTTTGTGATTTTTTTAATACTTTTAAGTTAGTTGTCTTTTAAAACATGTGGTCAGCTGTTGTATTCACATATGGTCAAATGATCAAAGTCTGAACTCCTCTCTAATTGTCCCCTGCTGCTTGTCTGCTCTGTCCATGATCAAGGCCTCAGCAGGTGATAAGAAAGGCATGAGAACAGGCTGGAAGGAGAACGAACTACTGAGGGGCCCAAGCTGAAAGAAATAAAGACTTCCAGTACATCACCCTGACAGTAAAGAACCAAGAAAAAGTGAAGTCTGGTTAGTTCTTATTTTTTCTTTCTTTCTCGCCCTTTTTTCCCCCTTACTCACAAATCTGCATGTATTTTTTTAACGGCAGAATGCAAATGGGGTCGCCTCTGTGTATTCTCAGCTCGTATAAAAGACAGAACCAAACAGCAGACATGTTTATTTACTTGTGAGGAGGGGGAAGCTGCTAAGTCACACAGTTTATAGTATTTCACATGTTTGTGGAAATCATTGCAATTCTTTTCACTTGTGCTTGTCATTGTTTGCCTGGAGTTCACTTTGCCAGATGGTGCTTTATTGTCACTGGTGTCCACACCTCGCTCTTGCATCACTTCAAGACCAAATGGTGTGAAGAGCTTTAATACTTAGAGGATTTAGTAAAAGTAAATCCACACTTTGTGGAAGGTTCATTCTCAGCTATTCAAGCAGGTCTAGCACTGATTCAGAGAGGGAGTAGCTGACCCCAAGAGTGAAGAAAGGGTGAAATAAATGGATTGCCTTTGCCACTCCTGTTTGTCCCCTGGTCTCTTGCAGTCAAAACGCTGATGGAAAATTAAGGATCAATATTAGATTTAGACTAAAGAGTTAACAGATAAAGGAAGGTGCATTGTCAGACTCTCCCCTCCTCCCCCCAGTCAGTGTAGAAAACAGTTGGCTGCATTTCTAAAGCTAAATTTCTTAGGCTTGCAGTAATGTGTTTGTATGCATCATGTTTTTGGAACCATGTGAGGATTAATTTTTTACATGAATTTGCATGCAAATAGAGTACTCCCTTTTGGCTTTTGCAGAGTCGTTCCTTAATGTTTGCAAACACTGTCGCTCAGATGCAAGAAGTGCCACTGCCCCATTTTACAGATGAGGAGGCAGTGGCTGGCTGAGAAGGAAGTGAGTACTGTTCAGACTGTCATTCAAACGTGGGGGTTTTGGGCAATCTATATTTCATTATTTAAAACAGGACCGAGTGCCTGTTTCTGTAATTTTGTAGGTAGCTGAAGTCTATTTGTCCAAATGACTGCAGCAATAAGACTGGACAGAGGGAGTGTGTGTCTCTGCATGGACAGGGAGTGTTTTAGCAGGAGGCAGATGTGAGAGGATTTAGAGGATACTATAGAAAAATCCCTGTGGTGGTCAGGCTATTACGTGGCTGCTGTAAAACAGGCAAACAGGTCAGTGGGTATAACCCCAAGGAAAGAGCCCACATCACAGCTGCAGTCCCTGCAAGGAGGCAGAGCTGGGCTCAGTGCCCCAAGTTGTTTTCTGGGGTCAACTCCAGAGGGTTCTCCTTGTGGGCCATGTGGCTTTTAGGAAGGACATTTCTTGGAGTGGGTTTGTGATAGAAGGGGAGATCTCATAACACTCATGCACAAGGAGGGTGGTGGAGAAAGAGGATTATGATCATGTCTGCACGGGGCAAAAGGTGAGAGAGGCTTGAAACAAAGGGTTTGGAACATTTTGACCGCGAAGATCTGTGGGAGGGAGGGCCCCAGTGCTGCTGGGGGCTCTGCTGAACGGTGCCTGCCTCAGCAGTGACCCACAGAAGGGAAGTGCCCTTGGAAATCTCGGCGCTTTCCTTCCCTCCCTCCCTCCTGTGCTCCCTCCTGAGTGTGAGCTGGTTCCACTTGGTCATGCTCAAGTGACTTCCTGAGCGGGGCTTGGTGGGAGTGCAGGGCTGGGAGTGCCAGCACAAGCTGTGCCTGAGGTGGGGATGGCAGCGCTCTCCGCTCGGAGTGCAGGCAGCAGAGAGGCTGCCAGGCCGGAGCAGCAGGGTGCGTAAATGAGCTCGGGAGACAGCCAGAGGTGGGACTTAACAGACCCGACTATTGGGAACTCACCCTTGCCTGCCTAGGGCATCTCACACACCCCATGTCCTGCTAGATCCATCCCCCTGAGGGCTGAAATACAGCCCTTCTGCCAGGATTTGCCATGCCCAATGATTTCCTGTAAATATTTATTGTCTAGAACATCTAGAAGTAGGAAATATCTGCTGTGATGGCAGACACACGGTGGGAACAGAGGCAGCCAAATTTAACCAACTTACATATTTTATCTTCTGCCATTTGGTCCTTTCTTTCCATCAGGATAAAACTGGCTGTGCCCAAAGAGAGCTGTTGGGAGTCACCTTTGCACCTGGAACATTCTAAGCTGGTGTGGCCTGTCTACCTTCAACACACTCCAGATGTTTATTTCTCATAGAGAATTCCCAGCCTGGTCTGTAGACGTTAATGGGAAGGTAGAAGTGAATTCTGTTTCTTGAATGGTTGTTTTTGTTGAATATGTGGATTTTTATGTATACAACAATTGCATTCAGCAATACATTGAATTCCAAAATTGGGAATGTTGAGAAGCAATGAATGGAAATGCTTTTTATGTAATGCTGCTTTAACCTTGCAGACTGAAATGGTTCAATGTGGAGTTACTGGTCACAGTAACTGTGAATAAACTCACATATTCTTGTTTTCATATTGGTTCAGGTTCCTTTCCTGGCAGAAGCTGGTCTTTCTGCGAGCCCATGGAAAGTTCTTGAGCAGAAACCTCTCCAAACCTGCTGCTGATAGCAGGTGGTATCATGCTGTTTTCTTGGAAAATGCATTTGGATGCTATTTTCTAGAATAAACAGGTTAAAGTGGTCAACGAATAAAATAGATTCCTCCCACTTCTCTCCTTCCTCCATGTGCTCATAATAAGTGGCTGAAGTAAAAAAAAAAAAGGTAAGTAAGTGGTTGATTCTCACTCCTGCAAATGGTCAAGAAAATTACAGAGCCAGCAAAATCAATTTCAAGCCCAAGGAATTCTGCACAGTGCTCGCTGGGCTCTGGGTAGGTGTTTAATCTCTGAAGTTCTAAACAGAGGAGGCAGGTTGAAAACAAGAAGTTTTTGGTGGGGTCACGTGCTTCAGGAGGTTTGGGATCAACAGCAGGTGCATGGTTTGTTTGCTCTCACGGTGGTTTTGGGCAGTAGCTCTGACCAGGGGCTGAGGTGCTGCTGAGCCTGGTTTTGTGCTGCTTTGTGGGGAACTGAAGGGGGCAGGTCCCAGCTCTCCTTCCTTGGCATCCTTATGTGGGAAGAAGAAGAATTTGGTTTATTAATTTGCCAGCCTGTTGTGAGAGCTCTCTGCAGTAACAGATTTTTGAGGAAGCACCCTTGGGCTCAGCAGGGCAGGCCCTGTGTGCTGTGGGATTTATTTTGTGTAGGATGAGATCCTGCAAGAGGCTCCTCCTGGCTGGTCTGGGGGGACAGGGTGAGCCCACCCTGTCCCTGCACGGTGCCTCTGTGGGGTGAAAGAAGGGGTGCTCCCTGCTTTGGATCGGAGTGTGGGGCAGAGGGGAGCAGGAGGCTTGAGCAGACTCCCTGTGAGGATTTTGGGTGGTGGAGGGAGGAAGGACCTTTCTCTGCACGGTGGGTCAGGTGGTGGGGTAATGAGGAGGGCAGCCCTGATGTGCAGAAATGCTGCCTGTCAGAATGACTCCTCTGCAAATCTACTTAGAAATGATTTCCTGTGCGCCACCCTGAAATTCATCTGGCAATTAAATGATAAGGTTAATATGTTACGTGCATGGAGGCCAGAAAATTTGGAGGCGTTGTTGCCGTAGGAATTGTCTCTGCCCTCCTGGGTGCAGGCATCCCTGTGGGGTCAGCCAGGGCACGGTGCTGGGGGTGGGAAATGCTGCCAGCGTGGCAGCAAAGGGGTGGGAAAAGTCATAAAAATGTAAAAATAAACCCAACTCTTTGATCTCGCTGTGTGCTGTCGGTGGAAGAGCAGTAAAAGGTGAGGCTCCTCTCCATCGTGTGTGTCAGGGAGCGCTGCAGTGCTGGCCCCGGGGTATGCCAGGGAGCCTGTGCCCTTGGGAGGGCAGGGCTCACTGCTGCCTGCAGCCTCCGCGGGCTTCAGCTGCCCTCTGTTCTCTCTATTAACTGGGAAAAGGTGTCTTCAGTAAATTCCAGTGCCCTCCTTTGGCTCCCACAGCTAAAAAAACCCCAGTGCATAACCAAGGTGCCTGCTCCAAAGAATATCTACTCCAACAGTCAGATATGCTCAGATAACGCCGTACCTTGAAGGGAACCCAGAAGGGTTCTCTTGCTCTTCCACAAATTTTGAAGCCATTTAATTAAAGTCTGAGAACTAGAGTGCTTGCTTTTGTGCACAGGTGTGTTTGTGAGCACTTTCAGTGGTGCCCAGCAGCTGTGCATCCCTTCAGAGGTGGCAGCTGGAGCTCTGCTCTCTGCCCGGCGCCCGTGACCAGGAGCAGCAGGCTGCTGTCACCACTGGGGACCACGAGTCCTCCGTCCTCGTGTCTGCAGTGGCACTGCCTGGCACTACCACGGCCAAGTTCTGTTGGAGCTGATGATTTTAGGCTATCAGAAACCCCTGTGGTGAATGATGTGCCTTCTCTTAACTACAAAATATAAAAGGAATTTGGTGGGGGAATCAGAAATGATGACTTGGCTTTCCCTGCTTTGATGAACTAAGTGTTCAAAGCTCAGTAGTTTCTCAGAGATTGTGGTTCTTATTTCAGTCTCCAAGCCTCACTCCTGAGTAATTTCTAAGTCTATTGTTTTGCCTTTGAGAAATGGTTTGGTTTTCTGTTGCTATCTTTTCAGAATAGATCTGTGCTTAGGTATTACGACAAAGAAACAGGTAATCTTTTAAACTGAAAAAATGTCAGCTGGTTGCTGGCAGATACCTCTGATCTGGGAAAGGCTCTTGGCTCATATGCTGGTTATCCCTGCTGAGATAAAGCGAGCAACTGGAGCAAGTGAAGCACTTATGAAGTGTGTTAGGGCTGCTCCCTGTAGTATGCAAACGAACTGCAAATAATCTGTGTTCCTGCAGGAAGTCCTTTATGAAAGCAGTGGGATGGAAAAGGAAATGGAGGGCCTTGGCACTGGTGAGGTTGTTTACACGGAGGGCACTGCATTTGCTGTGTGGTTGGGGTACGATAACAGAATTCTGCTTTCCATGGAATGTTGTGGCTCTTGGAGGCAGGAGATGAAAGACATAGAATGATAAAGTGGTGCATCTCAGGGCATTTTATTTTATATTAAAGCTTTTTTTTGGTGGTTTTTTGTTTTGGTTTTTGGTTTTTGGTTTGTTTTTTTTTTTTGCAGCAAATGCATACCAAATGTCAGAAGGAAAGTGTATTGTGTTACCAGACTAACGTTAAAACATGCACAGAAATCATGCAATTGTGTTATTGTACTGAGATTTCATCCTAATATCACTTTGGTTTATTTGAATAAATTACATGTATTTGGCAGTGGTGTCATAAGAATTTGACATAAGAAATCTCACAAAGGTACAAGATGACCATGCCCTGAAAGGCGGTGTTTATGGAGAAAATGTTTTCTACACACCTTTTTTCAAGGAAACATGTTTATTCAATTTACGTTCCTTTATTTTTAAGGGTGCATAATAACTTGGTGTAGTGTTGGGAACTTGGGGCAGATAGAACTGAAGCAGATTTATCTGACTGCACACAATACTTTGGTATTGGATGCAGCAGTAGTTGCCACAGCAACTGCAGGATCCCAAACTATTGTGGTACCTCCAAGAAAGAGGTTGTCTTTTAAAAGAACTGCAAGCAATTTAACTTTATTCTACAACAGCCAAACCTTAAGGGGATAAATGCTATCTTCAAATGTATGCTTCTCTCCATGTGGGATCTTCATGGTTTATTTCAATGATTATATTTTTTCACTTTGCTGTAATTCTTTTCATCATTATGTATTTTTTTCTGAGCTGAAGGAATAGAATACGTTTTAAACTGCTCATCATTATTAGTTCTATATACCATGATATCTAATGACTCTTAAAAAGTTTGAGATCTTCCTGTCTTAAAAAGAGAAAAAAACAGGGAGAAGGTCAGTGGCATTTTTTTCCCTCTGCTTGTTTTGTCATCAAATAATATATCCCAAGTGGAGATGAATTTACCTTCCTAACAGCCATGACCAAGGTATTGTCCCTGTGTCACAGGTGGGTGAATTGCTCCACTGAGGAACTAACAGAGTTCTGTGAGACTGAAGGTGAATCTGTTCAGAGATGGGACAAGTCTCATGAGTGGTTAGAAAAATCATGAACTAAGTCCCTGCAAAATTTCTGATGGGAAGTGACAAAATAAAACATGGAGTTTTTTGCAGCCATGTCCTGCTCCTGCAGCCAACTCAGTATAAATAACCAGCTGCATCAAGGGTAGTCCACTTGTGTATAGTATTTGGCTCAGATGGTTTATTTTTGTGATTCCAGATTTATTTTCTTCCTTTTCTTTTAGAAAGGTCATGGTAATGTATCCCAGCTCCTGAGAGAGTTGGGATTGTTGAGCCTGGGGAAGAGAAGGTTCCAGGGAGACCTTAGAGCCTCTTCCAGTGCCTAAAGGGGCTACAAAAGAGCTGGAGAGGGACTTTTTGGAAGGCAAGTGACAGGGAAGGGGGACGTGGCGTCCAGCTGCCAGAGGACTGGGTAAGATGGGATATTGGGAAGAAATTCTTCCCTGGGAGGGACAGAGTGCCCAGAGGAGCTGTGAGTGTTCAAGGCCAGGTTGGATGGAGCTCTGAGCACCCTGGGATAGTGAAAGGTGTCCCTTCCCATGGCGGGGGGCGGAACAAGATGAGCTTTAAATTTCCTTCCAACCTAAAGCATTCTGTGATTCTATGAAGTCACGTTATATATCACTTGGGGAGCTACAACGTGTCTGTCAAAAGAAATCAAGAGAGTTTCTCAGCTCCTGTTAATAACACCTGCAGAGGATCTACACATCCAGGTTAACTCTTAATAGGTTCATTTTCTTAGAATTTATTACTTGCTGTGTGAGGCCAGAGAGTCTTAGTTGTGCTCTAGGATGTCAGGGAATGCACTGGAACAAACCAAAACGGTTTTGTCCTCAGACCCCTTCCAAAGTGAGCCCAAGACAAGGGGTTGGAGCTGGGGCTGTGTGAGGGGCTGATGAGAAGCTTGGTCTGTGGGTGTCTCTCAGGAAAGCAGCTGTGGAGGTGCTGACAGGCTCGCTGTTTGCTGGGGCAGGACACGTGGAAGGCTGGCTGCAGGACAGACAGCGAAGGCCTTCTGGAGGCGGCTGTTGGGAGCTCTTCCTCGCAGGAGGGGCAGCAGGGGGAGCGCATTTGTTTTTATGGTACGTGTTCTTTTTTTGTACAGAGCCTAGATTTGGGTGAGTCACCTGCCTGCAGGTTCTGAGGCTTCCTGGAAGCCCCAGCTGCTGCCAGACCTGGGATGAAACTGCAGCAGGGTGCAGTGGGTGCTGCTGGTACAAGGAGGCCTTTCCACGCAGCATCCTTTTGGGTCACGTGGGTAGAACATGTGGCTGAATTAGTCTTTTCTTCCCCCCTGACATTTGGGCTGGGTGGGAGGCTGATTCCTGATAGGTCTTAATACAGTGTTTGAAAACATGATTTTCTCTGTGTTTTACATGTAATTTGCCTGTATTATTACTATAATATGGTTTTTATTCCTCTTGTGGCTGTAGAAGTCTTCAGGATACCCTTGATGTGTGTGGTGGGAAATGGGCTGTTTGCAAATTAGTAACAAACTATAATAATTACTTTGCTTTCCCCTTGAAATGCTAATCTGAAGCTTTGATGACCACAAAATTCGCATGTAAAGCCATGTAGATCTTCAGCTGCATTTGCTGGATCTATTTAGATCCCTGCTTGGTGTCTAAAAGAGGCAGTACTGTCCGTGAACATCTTCGGCCACTTCCTCCCACACATTGCTTGGTGTGGGCTCCTGTCTGCTTGGATATCTATATACAGCACAACTGTAGGTGTGAGCTTTTGTGGTTTGAACTGTTTCCATAAGTTAAAGTTGCTAAGGATGACCAGAATGATAATATAATAGGAAGTGCTGAGCTAGTGGTGAATTTTCTAGAAATATCTGCAAAGAAAATATTGAGCATTTGAAAATTCAAGGGCAAAAATATACATTTTGAAGCCATGAGAGGAAAAACAATTTGTAAACTAGTGCTAATCTCGATCAGTATTGTAGAAATTCATGTTTAATAATGATAAAAAAGTCTGTGGTAATACAAAAACTCTAGATGTACAAATCTTGAAGTGATTCCATCCTGTCCACTCTAAGTCCAAGGCTCTGTTTGACTCTTCTTCCTCGTGGAGTACCCTGGTGTCATCTCTAGAAGGCAACTGGAAGATCTCAGGTCCAGCTCTGTCTCACAGCATCTCCAAAGACTTTTTCCTGTTCTGATCTGAAAGCACAAGACCAGTGCAGGCAGGCTGAGTCTAAGGCATTCTTCTCAGCAGTCATCAGCCCTTTTCTGTGTGGGGGAGGAGATGTCAGTGAAATGTGCTGTGTTTGCTTCCCCTGGAGCATGCAAGGCCTGCTGGTTGTGGCAGTCTCCTCTCCTGTCCCTTTTACAGCTGGTGGCTGAATTATCTTTGCTTTCTCCTAATCCCTTTGAAAAATTTGAGTAGATTCTCTTCTGGCAGCCACTGCTGCTGCTGTTTGTCTAGTACGAAGCCATTTCAATATCCTTATTATTGTTTTTAGGCTTTGCCACCTGGATGGAACTTGTGGCAAAGGCATGGAGGAGGAAGGAGCTGCCAGCAAAGGAGCTAAAGGAGAATGCTCCTGAGGAAAGCCCTGTCATCCTGCACCCTCCTTCATTCCTTTGGCCGGGGTGAAGCAAGCTGCAAGAGCGACATGGGAGAGGGCAGTTGCCCACACAAACATCCTGTTCCAGGGGTTTTCAGCCCTTGCTCAGTGTGTAACATGTGCTGGCAGCTGTGAGGGTGGGGATGCTGATCTGTGAGCCGGGACAAAGGAGCCCTGGGGGCAGGGATGCTCGGGATCGGTTACAGCCTCAGTAACCCCCGAGGAAAGCAAACAGGGGAATAAAGGTCACCCAACAAAGTGAGGATATCATCTTAAAGGGAGCCTCTGCTGCACAGGATTGTCTCGTGCACTGCTGCCGAGCATCTTGAAAAGCACACCAATAGCACTAGGGTGGAGGAATTCCCACTGCATCCCCCTCCTCTAGCCCCCTCACCTCTGCCTCGAGATCAAACAGGCAGCAGCAGTGCAGCCTTCTGTGTGCATGAGAGCAGAGCCTGGGGAGGGGAGCTGCCACATGGGACAGCTGCTCTCTGAAGATGCTTGAAAAATAAACAGCGGCACATCAGCACAGTGTGAGGTGCTTACCTGGGTCTCGAGGAGCAGGAGGAAAGGAGAAGCCATGTGTGCTTGGGGCAGGCAAGAGCCTGCCTTCCCTTCCTCTTGAATGGCCAAGTCTCCATTTCCGTGTACTCACCAGGGCTGGGGTGGCATTTCTAGGAAAGGCAGTTTGGCAGAGGAGTTCTGCATGCAGTGCAGCGCTTCAGGCACTGCGCTTCGTCAGACCGTGCTCTCTGTCTCCGGGAGGCTGCAGTGCCCCAGCACAACCCATCTGGCAGCGTGCCCTGGGCAGCAGGACGTTAATGGGACGTGCCAGCCGTGTTTTCTTATCTTGAGCATGTGATGGAAAAGACTGGGAGAACTCTTGGTTTTTCTGTCCCCGAATTCTTGGCATTAGCCTGACCTCTTTCTGCACCCGACAAAATCTCTCTCAGTGGCTTGGTTTTAGTGTACGAAGGTGATAGTTAAGGAGACCAAAGGGGCGAACAGTCCTGAAAGACACACTGATGCCAGGTGCCTGAAAGGGCGTGTGCAGGGCTGTTTTCCTTCTGTCTCGGTTTCCCAGGAAGCTGCTGTGCTGCACGTCTGGTGTTGCTGACCCACCGCATGGGAAGCCTTGAGTAATCCCACACTGCTCTGAGCATGTTTGAGAAGTTTTGTATGACAAGATCGCTGAGTGTCCTGCCCTTTGCTCTGCCCCCTCTCGTGTTTGTCACATCTAATAATGGACAGAAATGTGGTGTGTGCCACTGAACATGGGGAATTTGTTTGTATTCCATGTTTGCCACAGCCTTTTAATTTGAGGAGGGAGCGTGGGAGCAGGGAATGGCTAAGAACACTTCTCTCTGGTAGCTCTCTGCTGTAGGCTGGGCACAGTCCTTAGGGAATGATGTGAACTTGAGCTGAAGTGCTGGGCTTTGGAGGGGCAGTGCTCGGTGCTGTGTCCGTGGCACGGCTTGGTGAAGGCTGCTGAGTGGGCTGCTGTCTGTGCTCTCTTATCTCGGGTGGGGCACTGCACTTTCCAACGGGGGTGTTGTCACATTTTGTTTCGCAGGGGCAATGCTGTAGGAAGATCTCTCAGGCTGTCTGCAGCCCTCAGCCTAGGCGGGTGCTCACACTCACTCTGAGAGCTGTGCTGGTGCTGCTGCAGGGTGCTGGACTGCTCTGCTGCAAGCAAAGTGGGCTTTTGTCCCTAACTTCAGTGTTGCTACATCTCGGGCTTGTTCCTTGCAGAGATCCCATCTGCTTAGGTAACACTAATAAGGTGTAGAAGTGCAGGAGAATCCTAACTTGTGAAATCCTGATGATTTTTCCATGCTTGAATGTGTGACCCTAATTTCTGTGTACATGCTCTCTGTTCCTAGATGTAGCAGATGTTGTTCCAACAACCACCTCCCATCTCTTCTCCCTCCTTTTTACTCCTTTCTTGTATGTTCAAAACCTGGTGAGTGAATAAATGCAGCACAGCAGGTCTTTGGGGAATGTGACTATTTGAAGACTCTTTCCTCATGACATGTGAAACAAAAAAATTAAAGAGGCCTTTAAACTAGTTCTGAAGTCATAGATGTTGCGAAAAAATATTGGTGGTTTTTTATGAGGAGGAGGGGAGAAATTAAGACTTACTTGGAAAGGGTGGAAAAGATACAGGGGGAGATAATTTGTGGCCAGTTTCAATATTAGGCATTTTGGCAGGCTGAGATCAAGATTAAGTTTAAGACTTCTATTGTCTTTATTGCCTAGTCGAAGGGAAAATGGGACTGGTATAGCTGGGATGTTGGTAGGAGAGGAAGGCAAACATAAGAAATTATTTCTCATGAGGCCTCTTTTCCCTCCTTAGCCTGTATAAAAGGGGACAACGTCTACTTTTGGATACATGGGAGTATTCAGCAGTCAGCAGGGAGGCTTCCACAAGGCAAATAAAGTCCCTGACATGTCAGAAAGGCATCTGCCTTGTTCTGTAGACTTTGTAAGAAGTGTGAGAACTTAAATGAGACATGGAAATGAGGTGCATTGTGCCACTAGGATAACATTTTTGAGACGCATCTGGTTCAGGATTGTACAGGGGGTGCTTCCTGGGACAATTCCCCATCCAAGGCTTGGTTCCATTTGCTTTATGTCAAGCCCCTTCCAGGAGCCTCTTGCAGAGATTTCTGGAATGATGGCAGTCAGACAGGAGTGGGATTGTGGAGCACGAGAGCTCTGTCAGTGTGACCCCGCACCCGAGTGAAGGAGCCCTGCAGGCAGGGTGATTTCGCTGCTGCTGGCGCCTGGCCAGCACTTCCAGAGGAGGTTTTGTGTGTGCACTGCCTCTGTGCACAGGAGGAGCCTCCTCTGGGATGGCTGGGGGCAGGATATGTGCCAGGATTAGTGCTACTCGTGGGTAAAACCCGATGGTTACCTACTATCCAGAATATTTTAATAATATCCTTAGGGTATTTTTTCTGAGACACACATTTTGGATGACTGCTCTTACCTTTGTTTATGTTTTCCTAAACATTCCCAATATCCTTCTCACTTCCAGGTGGGAAATGGAAATACAACAAGCTTTTATTTATTTATTTGTTTTTAAATTTTGCCTCATGTGGTTGCTGAGGGCTTTGTCACCTCTGCTGTGCTTTGTGTGCCAATAAGTTCTGAAATCAAGCAGTTTAATGGCAAAAATGAAGAAACAGAAAAACACCACACAAAAGCACCAAAAATATATGGAAAAAGCGACCCATTTTACAGTGTCCCTAAACACCTGCTAATGCAACCTTTGCCAAATGGGTGGGGAAATTGGTGGGTTAAGGAATGGTTAAGGAATGCCATTCCATGGTCCAAGCTAGGTGTTGCAAGTAGCTTCCCTTTCAGATTTCTACCTCCCATCCTCAGAGCTGCCAGGCTGCAGGCACAACCTTCTGCACTGGGCCAGCCTTAGGCAGGGATAATCTGCCTTCACATCAAACTGAGACTCTTTTTTATTTCTGGATGACATAAAAAAAATTTTTTTTTTTTTTCTCTTCAAGAATTGGATCAATATTTTGGAATTTAAAGCCTTTCAATAAAGGGCAAGGGGAGTTTAAAGCTGTGGGAGTGCTGAGGCACTGGAACATGCTGGCCTGAGAAGCTGTGGGTGACCCATCCCTGGAAGTGCTCGAGGCTGAAAGGTGAATATTTGCCATAGCCCGTACAGAGCAGAGCCCGGTGTAACTCGGGTCACTTGGGAGGGGAGGAGAAGGCTGCTGCCAAATCTGCTCTCTGGTTGGGGCTGCATGCTGTCCAGTTCTCATACTGATATATGACAACGCTCACTTTGATGGTTTTGGTACTATCAGCAAAATGTGTCAGGCATTTCGTGGTAAGATGATCTTGGTTTGACCAAATCTGTGGGGATTTTTCACACTGTGCTCTTTCTGCTCAATGTTTCTGTGCCCTGTGGATGCACATGGATTATATTCTGTAAAATTGTTCTAATGTTAAGTAGAGTGTGCATGGGATGAGGAAAGGAAGACTTTGAAGCAATGTGTTATAAGCTCATCAAAAGCTTGGAGCCTGATAATTTCCATCTTAAAAAACAGGGTAAATTCTAGACATTTTATTCCAATTTGGGATGAAACTGTATCAACATTTTCACATTTTCCATGGTGGCTGGAAAATCTCGTTGACCAAAGAAAATGGCCTAAGTATGATGGCATTGTTCCTTTGGTAGGAAGGGAAAGAAAATTAACATTAAATCAAAATTATTGATACTGCAATCAGTATTGCTCCAAAGACCTGATGACCTAATGCATCATCAAAAGGAACTTGGAGAAAGACCTCGTAATTACAATTAACTCTCTGAATCTGTTTCTTACCAGTAGTTTGGGGAAGTGAAGCCAGTAAGTGAGGGTGGCTGCTGGGCAGCCAGTTCCCATGCCCTGCTTTGATTGCATTGCTAATTGGGGTGCAAGAATGGGGCAGCCTTTCCCAGGGAGTTGTGTGAGACCTTTGTGCACCTTTTTTCTTCATAATACACTTCACCCTTTTGGAAAGTAGCTTTTTTTTTTTTTTTTTTTTGAGAGGAAATACAGGTTTTTGGTTTGCATTTTGAAACTTGTCTTCTCTTCCAAAGGAAAACTTGGCCCTGTGAACCTGCTAACTCCAGCAGGCATCCAGCACGTGCTTTGGAGAAGGTGATTATTCCTTGTCACTGGGGCAGGTGTCTTTTCCTGTGAAGATTTTTGCTGCCATTAAGGAGTGATGTCCTAAAGGGGTTTATATTTTTGGCAGCTGTGATTTATGTCGTGCGGGCTTTGTCTTTAAATCATGCCTCAAAGAGGGATGGGTTATTTTACAGAGAAACCCATAAAGTAATATATGCTTCTGGTGTGACTTTCTTTAAAGCTGTGCATTAATTCCTGAAAACCGAGGTCAGCCTGCCTGTGCTGAGATCTGCAGAATGACATTTCCATGCTGGGGCTCATTTCATGTGATGTGAGAAGCCGGAAGTAATATTTACCATATGAAGATACGTAGTACTATTAATAATAATGAAAACAACCAACTAATACTAATGCAGTGCATTATTCAAATTGTTCTTTTTTTCTTTGTCTCAGAGTACTTAAGACGACCTCCAATTTGCAGAAAAAGTAACGGGAGTGCTAATGAGAATTCAGGTTTTGTAGAGATCAGTGTCAGCCTCTGGTACATGTACAAACCTTTGGTTGGAACTTGGTGGAAAACTGCTGGCTTTGGAGTTCTTGCTTTTGACCTGGAAAGAAACGTTCTTGTTCTGCTGCTCTGGAGACACCTCTGCAGCGTGGGGAAGCCTCTGAATTTTGCTCTCTGTGCTCAGCTTCTGCGAGCAGTAATGCAGAGTGCATTACTGGGAGTGCGGAGGAGGTGGCCGATCTGTGACTTCACTGTAAAGTTTCCTTCCTGGGCTCCCCAGTGCCCCAGGCAATGTGATGGTGTACAGCTCTGCACAGGCTGAGCAGGACACAAACCTGCTTCTGTGCTGAAGATCTGGGGTCACTTACAGACACTGAAGCTCAGTGGTGTGTCCTTCGCAAGGGTCTTACCTGGGTGCTTCTGATTCAGCAAACGGATCTTAGCTCCTTCTGGCTTTGGGAGAACGGTGATGTATCTCTGGTGTTAAGACACACATGGAGGAGCCTAAGAAGGTAATTTTTTTCATGTGTAACTATGGAGGCATGCTTTGATATCAGAGAATTGCTTTATAAATGAAGTTGTAAGAAACATTTAAATGTCAAGTATCCTTCATCTCGTTCATTCAAACGCAGAATATTTATGAGGATACTGTTAATAAAGCATCTTTGCCTCTCTGACAGAGACTGGACCTCGGCAGGGTATTTGACAGTGGAAAGGACTAAGAAAGTGAGAAAAGGATGTTTTCAATGAGTTACTTTGAATTTCTCTTGCATGCCCTTTTCCTTTAAGGGTTTTGTGAATTGCTCTGGCAATTTGCTAAGTATTAAAGGGAACAATGAACAGGGCCTTCTTTTTAGAAAGACAAAGAAACAAAGATTTGAAGATTTTTCAGATTGCTTCAAGAATAGCTTGATGAAGATGGACATTATAGCAAATGAAATATTTAACTAGAGTGACCCCCACTGAAGCGATGTCAAGGGTAGTAAGTAATACAATTGTCACATTGTATGTAATCACTCCTTTGTAAGCTACTGAGGCACAATTATTTTAAGTAAATTGAAATGTCTAATAGGGACAATGCTGTTTTTCTTTAGCTAAAAATAGTAACATCAAATACTTATTTAATCTTTAAAATGTTTTAACACCAAGACTGGATAATTTCACTCTTTTCATTTTATTCTTTCTAGCTACTGTCTTTGCTCTGAAGCTTTCTCAGGATACAAGTGTTTACCAGTTTCATCTCAAATGATGGAGTTATTAACCACTTAAGTTGATTATCTCCCTGAAAAGATTAAAGAGGTTTCATTTTTTGAATGGCACTCTTGAGATTTGGCTCAAGTGTTTGTGCTTTGGAGTAGCTGTAAAATTGTTATAAGAAATATGACTCAGGAAAAAGCTTCTAAAATACCCACACATCCAGGAAGCAGATTTAGGTCCTGCGTTTCTTGTGCTGCTGCAGACTCCTTGTCCTGGAGCGGCAGTGTGGTCTTCTGCAGAGCCCTTGGGTTCTCCTTGCATCTCCAGGAATGTGTCAGGAAAAATGTCAAGCAGGTGCCACGTGTGTCACACAGTCAGGGTTTGCTGTGAGAGTCCCTGGCAAAATGCTTGTTCTGGAATCTTCCCCCCCAGAGCTGCTCTTCTTAGGCTGCTCTGTCTGTGCCCTCTCTGGATGGGATTTGCAGGAGCTGAGCCTAAACACCTCTTCTCTCAGAACTCTGGGCTTTACTGTTGTGTGTGGCATCCCAAATCCTTCATCTTCAGCCTTGCTGTTCCACTGGATTATTGTATTTCAGCTGTGAAAGATTTTATTCTTTCATCAAACATGCACAGAAATATTGTTGAAAGTTCCACTCATTGTCAGTGCTATTGGTGCTTCCAGTTTGCTGCCAGGGCTGCAGCACAGAACTGTTTTAGATGGATCGAGGAAGATGCCCAATTACTTGGTAATTTTCTCCTTACATGTTCAAAGATGAGTCCTCTTGTAGTATGTCAGCATAATATAAAAAAATATTTTACTTAATTATTAATTATTCTAAAGCTCTGTTTGCTTATGAAGCTGTTGCTACTCTTTTGAATCCCATCATTCATAAGTGACGTGTTTAGCCTGTGTTCTTGAGAGAACCAAGCCCTGTAAGTCAGATACTGACTGATGTTTTGGTGTTGGTCCAGTGTCTGGTGTCAGTGCCTGTGAAATTGCCTGAAAACTCCTACAATAAATTTCCTGAAAATACCCACAGTGATCTGGGAAACAATGTTGTCTCACAGATGGATTTACCAGGGACTAACTCATCACCTGCCCTCCTCCCTTTGGCAGCAGGAATCAGAACTTTGACCTGTGACTGTAAAAGAAAGAAACATCACTGCCTGAGCTGGAAAAAATGGAAAATCTTAGTGACAATCATCAGAGCATTTGATAGTTTCTTTCCTCAGGGCCCTAACACCAGAGGAGAGGTGCAGTGCCAGTCTACAGAGCAAGTTCTGTCACCACAGCAGAGTCCCTTGATGTCCTTCTGGGGCCTCCATCTGAAGGAAGGACAGGGGCTGCCACATTTGCTCAGTAGAAGAGATTTCCCTTTTAGAATCAAGGGGAATGTGTGGACCAGCAGCTCGCCCTGAACCTTTGCCCCTGCGTCGTGGCCCTTTTGTGATTCCTGTTTCAAGTCAGCCTGAGACCTGCAGGTCAGGTGGGAAGTCCCTTCCCTGATGGGAACTGAGCTGGCAGCCTTTGAGCTCTGAGTACCAGCAGCGAGGTTGATGCTGCTTGCCCAGACTGGGAGTGTCTCCCCTTTTCCTGGGCTCTGCCTGTGGCAGCCCCACACAAGGCTCTGGGGGCTGTGTGTGACTGGCACAAAGGCCCGTGCCTGGCCTTGATGGGCTTAACAAAGCCAGACCCTCTGGTATCTCAGTGTGACCCTGATTTAACAGGGCACTTCTAAGCCCTGCCATCCTGATTCTGACAATGTCCTGACTAATCAGATTAACCCCAAATCTCAAGCTTATTCTTTCTCCTCATAGGCAAAGAATACTATTTTTCCTGAGAGAGATTATTTTCCAATACCCATTTATGGGCATGAGTTAAATACCTAAAAAACAGTTATAGTTTCATCAGACAGAGATGAGCTATTAAGGTGGAAATTGTTAGACAGCAGTATCAGTTGATCGAAGGGCAGTATATGCTGCTAGGTTCTGAGTTTTTTCTCCAAACAAGTCAAAAACTTGTCAGATTTCAGCCTGGATCCTTATTTGTCCAGATGAAAGTCTCAGTCTTATACTACCAAAGCTTTTGCAAGCTTTTCTTACAAGCATATTAAAACCCTAGTGTTGCCATATTTCATTTGGCAATAATTATGTCCTTTGCATCTCTTCGGGATAATATTTAGCTTTATCATCATTATTATTACTTGCTACTGTTCTTCTGGGAGCACTAGTTTGCATTTAATTACGGAGCACTTGCAAATAGCCTATGTGGCCCTGATTCAGCAAGCACTTCTAGCAGGTGTGTAATTTTAAAGCAAGTGAATGAGCCCATTTCAGTTTTCCTGTAGCTCATATCCTCTGATCTATTCTGTGCCTGGCATGCACTGATTGCACGAGCCCTAGATCTGAAAAGAGTCTCCATGCAGGTAAGGACTGTTGTGGCCCCATGAGCTCATAGGTGTGAGGCCTTGGCCGAAGTTCTCACCTTAAATGGCTCTGAAGCTGCACCTGGCAGCCCATTGGCATTAGATAGAACTCGAGGACTTTCAGACTTAGAAAGGGCAACAGCTTTTTGTCAGCTCAGGACAAAGCAGAGCCCTCTATCTTGCATGCTTCCTTGGCTCAGTATAAATTTTAGTAAGAATCTCAACACCAGAAGTAAAACTTGGCTAAATGACCTATCAGGCAGCAGGATATGCCAGGCACATTTACAATATTGTATAATTTAATTGGCTAGTTGGAAATGCATAATAAAATACAGGGTGTTTGAGTTATTACTTAGCTGCCTATGTAATTACTTCTGTTTAATATTTAATTGTGTTGATCTTTCTGTCTTGTCTTTGTTCCACACAGAAAATAGATCCCCCTTTTTGTCTATTCACAGGCACTGGGCTACTGGGTAGAGGGTTTTGCAGCTAATCTTCCTGATTGTTCAAATGTCACCGTAAAATATTTAGCATCTTGATAACTCCAAAGCTATCAAAACAGATTGGATGGTAACAATTAAAATTATGCTAACATCACTAAAACAGATATAACGGAGTGATGCTTGTTAAGCACTTAATGATCCCTTTCTCCAAGGAATTCCATTTCAATTTCTTTATGCTGCCTGATTGCTTTACTGCATCCTGCAGGTTCTGTGCACTGCTGCTCTGTGTAATACATATTCAAACCCTTCTCTGAGCTCTCATCATGCCAATCAAGGATGCAAATGGAGTCTCTATGACTGTGTGATCAGAATTTCTTCCTTGTTTGCAAGCCCGTAAATAATGGAGTGAATAAGGATCTGATGTGTAACAGTATAAAAGTAATCAGACCTTGTATCTGGCTTCTGGTAAACATCAGTGTGGCCCTGATCCAACCACTGCTGTAATCAATGGGAGGCTTTTATTGACTTTAATGGGACTTGAATTAGGCCTAGTGTGAGGCTTGAAAATTCAGCTGCAGCTCTTGGGGCTGATCCTTGGCTGGTGTAACCTGGCTTTGTGCTCCTGGAAATCAGACAGCTGATCTGCCTCACCCTGCCCTGAGCTGCTGCCACCCCACACCCCGCAGCTTTCTGTGTCAGGGCAGCTCTGGGCTCTGCTTCATTCAGATCCTCACTTAGGAGCTTACGCTGCTCTCTGAACAGTGCTTGCAGTGTGTAAGTATCTTTAGAAAAATGTTTTACTTGAAAGGGATTCTAATAATCAGCATTTCAAACTTCAGTCCCCTTCCTGTGTTCATGCAAAATCAAACCATGCGGTAATAAATCAGAGCTCATCTTTCTGCCAGGCTATGCTCTTCTTGATCAACAGTGTATTTGTTCGTAGGTGAAAACTTCCACTGCTTTTTCTTTTTTCTGTAGTGACTTTGGAGTTGCACCTTTTCTCTTATGTTTAAGGGTTCCAGTTCATGGTGATATTTAAGAAACAAAGCTGAACTCAGCCAAAACACAGAAGAATTGAAGAGGCCCAGTCATGAAAAGGGACGAATATAGCCTGACAAGCCTACAGAGTAGGTAAGGTTGTAGAGATGTGTCACTTCATTTTAATTAAACATCTGTGTGTTCTCACCCACTTGTGTTCTGCTGCTTTGCTGGTGAGTAGAGGGATTTCCTCAGTGATGCTGTTTACTTTTTGTTCATTCATATTTGAGCTTAAAAATCGTTTGAAAGCCATTTCACACAGAAATTTGATACAGGTGGAGGATGCTGGGGAAAACATGAGCAGAATTTACATTGCGGTGTTGATTTTAAAGTCCTAGAGTGTGTAAACCTCCAGAAGTGCCCATTGCCAATGTGTGGAGCACTTCTTCCGCCTGTTCACCTTCTCGTTTTCCACATTATTTCTTTTCCCCGGCCGTATCTGTTGTTGCCTCACGTCTGTTTCCTGAGGAGTTCCTGCTGTTGGTGTCCCAGCTCCCGGTGGGACCGTGCTCAGTGCCTGTCCCTGCCCCAGAGCGTCTGGCCGTGCTCTGGGGCTGTTCAGAGTTCAGGCCACGGAGAGCTGCCCTTGTCATGTCCATGAGCAATTAGCAGCAAGAGGCAGCCAGGGCTGGGGCTGCTGTGGGAGCCCGGCTCGGGGGGTGAGCGTTTGGCCTCAGCAGAGCCTTTCAGTGCAGCCGGGCTTGCGAGTAATTTAGAATATTGGATGGACAAACATGTCATGATGAAGTCCTTAGGAGGCTGTAGGAAGCTGGTTTTTCACAGCCATTCCTGGTGTGTTGGCATTAAGCGTCCTGTCACCCTGGGCGTGGGTGCACTTCCAGGCAGGAGCTGACCTCTCCAGGAGCTGTAATTAGAAACAATTTCCAGATTTATATGATGAGTTTTATTTCACAGTGTGCACATACAGTCCGCTCGGAGAAGCTTTTTCTCACAAATTGAACTTGTTCTCTCAAATGCAACTGCATCTCCAGCTGTCTTCAGAATACCCTGCACTGTCTGTGAGAGCTATAAAACAACTGCAAGCTTATAAATTCACCTTTTTGCAGTTATTAAAAAGTGCTTGACTCATTCCAGCCTGTTGCTGTGGAGATAGGTACCATATAGGAACCTTGGCACTATGACAGGCAATTAAAATACCAAGATGTTTAGCCATGTATGAGTATTTTCACACAGTGAGACCTCTAAGCTTAGCCTGCTGCTGACATTGTTAGTTACTGAATCAATTGCATGAGATGAGGTTGACAGGTGTAATTATATATTTCTATGGTGATTATGTATGGCCTGTCATAGAGACCAACATTCCTGTAACTGTGCACTCATTTAGTAGTCATTTATTGAGTGAAGTATTGGAGTTGGCATGCCATTTACAAGGGAAGGAAATGTAAAACAAAACAGAAGTCCATTTTGAAATATAATTGATTCATTAAACCATTTACCAATGCTTCATTTTAGTGCATGGAAATATATCTTCCCGTGTTTCCGACAGATGTCTCACTTATGTAAGGATATTCTTGCACCCTGACTTGAACAAAAGAATAAAACTCATGCAATGAGTTCATGAGAACCTGGGTTTCAGGTTTTTAGCTGCCACATCCTGGGAGAAGTTATGGAGCTTGCTGGAACTGTCTGAATATGGGACCATTTAAAAATATTTGGCTTACTCATTAAAAGAGCTCAAAATCTTTCAAAATAACCTCCTTTCTATGCAAACACATCTGCACAATCTTCTTCTTTGCAGTAGCTGTTCTTCAAAATGTGTTCAAAATTACACAAATATTTTGGAATCCACTGAAGTGAACTTGGGCTGTTGCTGGAATTCCTCATTCACTTTTCCAGATAAAAATTTTTCTGTGTAGTGGCATCACTCCAAACTTTGCTGTAATATTTCCCATGTAGTTCTCCCGGGTGTTTTGTGCCACCCTGATGATACGAATGAAAAGTCTCTGTTTCTCAAAGTGAGAGGAGGCAGAGAGAAATTAAATATTGCTCTCAGTTTATTAAGAGGTCCTTGGACTTGGTTGAAGTCAAGCAAATAATTTGACTTATTTTCCTTAGCCACATCTCTCTGCAATACAACCATTGCCTTATTCACAGAAATTTTGATGTGTAAGATAGTTATCTGAGATGGTGTGGGGTTATTTGGTGGTGGTTTTGTTTAGTTTTTAGAGTTTGTTTGTTTGAAGTAAAAAGAGTGACTGCTTTAATAAAAAGAGCCCACTGTCTTTTGCAGAAAAACAGGACCCATGTGTTCTCTGGTCTTCTAGGATGGGCTGAAAAATGCAATAGGAATTTGTGGATATAAATAATAAAAAACTCAGTTTTCCCCCATTTTACAGGATTTTACAAAAAAAGCCTTTTACATAAAACTTCCATTATGTTCTTAATCAACCATCACAATTTTTTTCCTCTCTGTTTTTAATCAAAAGCTGTTTCTCACAGCTTTTGTGATAGGTATGAGGTGATAGCTATGAGATAGAGAGAAAGAAAGAATAGAGATCGTGGGGATTTAGCCAAATGATGAATATTTAGAAAATTGTCCTTTGGAATCAGTAATTAAACTAGGTTCAAACGCCAAAAAGTGGATGCAAACCGAAACTTGGAAAGTTTCATTCCAAAGTTTGGAAGAACCTTTTTTCCCCCAGTCTCATCTGCTTAGAACACATTGGCCATAAGTTTCTCAGTAGGAAGCATTTGGGTTAATACCTGGCTTTCTAATCATGTGCTTGGAAAGACAGCTTTTGTTGCTTTTCCAGAAAACTTCCCAAGCGTGCAGTAAAATGCATGCTGTTCCAAAAAAAAAATATCCTGAATAAAGTGATGTCTGGTGAATTGCATTTTTGTTTTTCTATCACTAAGCTAGATTTTGAGGGCTTTTTTTTTTCTTGTAATGAAATTCCATTCAAGTAGAAGAAGATTTGATGTTGGAAGAGGTCTCTGGAGATCATCTCATCCAACCTCCCTGCTCAAAGGAGGGTGAATTGTAGCAGGTTGCCCAGGATCATGTCCAGTTGGGTTTGGAGTAGCTCCAAGGATGAGGAAAGTTCACTTTTTTAGGTGTCCTATTCCAGTGATCAATCACTCTTACACAGAAGTTTCTTATGTTTAAATGGTATTTGCTGTATTTTTGACATTGCTGTGTTTTGCTGTATTTCATTGTCTGTCTTTCTTTCACCAGACCCCAAGGAGAAGAGCCTGGCTCTGTCCTTTCCTCCTCCCATCCATTTATAAAAATGGGTAAGATCCCAGTTCTCTCTGCTTTTTCCGTCAGATGCTCCCTTGCATTCTCTGGGACAATACAGAGGAGAAATAGCCATTTTCTGTGTGACTGGGAAGTCTGTTTTCCAGGGGGCTGAAGGCAGGAGCAGGCGGTGGGGCAGCTGCAGGTGCATTTCAGTGGAGCTCCCTGGAGCTGCCTGCACCGTGAGGGTGGGATCAGGCCTCCTTTGGACTGAGGGGAGCTGCGAGCTCAGGGCTGACGAGTGCCAGTGCCCTAAGGCAGACCTGAACATTTCTAATAAACAGCTGCAGTGGGCACGAGGGAAAAAGCAGGGGGGCATCTACTGGAGCTCGCGGGCATTGTGCTCATCTCACCCTGGCAGGACAGTGCCTGTCCCTGCTGCCCTGCTCGGCTGCCTCTTCCCAGATGGGCTGCACGCCCCACTGCCAAAGAAGGGTCGTGTTTTCCTGGTCTGTAGCTTTAGTGCCCTCCTGGGCAGCCCTAAAACCGATCCAGCTCTGCGTGGGGGACAGGAAGGAGAGCGTGAGCCTTCACAGGGCAGCCAGAAGCACTCATGCCCTTGCTGCCACCACAGCAGGGCCAGCTCAGAACAGCAGTGACATTTGCTCAGGACAGGATATGAGCAAAGGGCACAATTTGCTTTTCCCATGTACACTTTCTATTTTCGTACACTGTTTATTTCTGACTTTAAAGTCATTCTCTGTTTTTTATTCCAGTCTTGAACACGTGGCTCCCATAACTCATGTTGCTGATGTTCTAACATGATGCAGCCATAAACTGGATCTTTCTTTTCTTTTAATGTACTTTAAAATTAGCTAAAGTCTAAACTTTTGAATACCACTTCTAATTTGCACGTTGAATTTGAGGCTAGAAGGCAAGTTTGCTTATTTAATATTTGCTTTGATTTGGTGATTAGTCTTTGCTCTTAATTATTTTTTACCATTTCCACATGAGTGATCAGGAAATGAACAGCTGTCTCACACTTTCAGCAAGTTAAAAACAGCCTAACTATGGCATTTCCTTATTGACTTTTTACTTGCCCCCGTGCAGAATGTTTTAAGATGTTGCTTGAGTCACCCACCTCACAGCTTGAGTAATGCCACAGCTTTTAAAAATGTTTCCCTTCTGACTTGCCAAGGTGATGAAGACAAGTCAAGTCATCCAGCATAAAAGGTACACACGAACAAAACATGAATGGAAGGTGTGGGTCAAGTTACAGTCCAAACAAGGAGAATATTGGAAGCAGTTTTGGAGACTGTGGAGACCAGTCCTGTGGCACACATCTGCAATGAGAAATAGTGCCATCCTGGGATCCTGTGTGATGTTTACACACTGATAGCAAATCCTCTTAAAGAAGTAAAAATAAATGGCTTGCTGCCCCTTTTTCTGCTGATGTTTTCTTTTTATCTTTTCATTCCTTTTCAAATTGGTAATGATTGTAAATCACTCCTCGCCACAGAAAGTGCTGTTTTCCAAGAGCAGTGATTTGATTCTTGTAATCTTATTTATTAGTTAAATTCAATAAGTGGCCGACCTATGCTCTAAATGCCTTTTAAAAATACACTAATAAACAGGTCTTGATTGCTTTTTGATTGAATTGCAGATAATGACATTTATATTATCAGTGAGTTAAGTTAATCAGCCTTCCCAGAGAGGCATTTCCAGCGCTGACACCGAGCTCTGCACTGCCCATCTTCTTGCAGACGAGTGGGGGGCTTTCTCTGTGCTCCTGCAGTCTTGGGCTTTTGGGGCTTTAACAGATTCGCTGCAATTATTTGACTGATAGGAGTTGTGTGACAGAGATTTATTTGTGCAAATAGTAAGTGTTGCAGAGTTGGACCAGAAACTGCTGTAATTTCTGGTGCTGAGCATGGAAAAATGGTGTGCAGATCTTTTCACTTCGTGTACTTTTGGTGCACGTTTTTAGATGTGAATTCTGGTTTCTTTGAAGTGGAATGGAAGGGTTAGGATTTGGGCACTGCAAAGCTGCATTGGAGGCATCACTAAATGCCACATGGCTGATTTTGCAGCACCTATATGGGTGCCTCATTTTTGGTGGGTTTGAAGAAGGATTAGTAAAGAACTGAATGGAGCTATGATACTCCTGTCAGGGCTAGGAAAATGCCCAGGAAATATCCTGCTAGACCTTTAGCTTAGCCAGCTGTAGAGTGACACAGCAAGAGAGAACACAGAAATCCCTCTGCTTTACACGAGTGTGTTTGAAAAGGCTCCTGGGCCTTCTCTGAGGCACAGGGCAGCGTTTTCTGCTTGGGTGACACAGCAGCCACAGAGTTCTCCAGGAGCCGACGCCTCTCGCCCCATGCTGGCGGTCAGAGCGAGTGGAACACAGGCAGACCCGCAGACATTCCACAAAGGTGATAATCGCTGGTGTTCGCAGCATGGGGTGCCCTAATAGGGAAACACTGCCATGCTGTGGGCCTTTCTAAACCTTACAGCTCCTGAAAGGTTACATCACTTCCAAAGGAGAAGAAATAAAGTATTTTGCAAATGTTGCTGCAGGCAGATCTTCTCTTAGTAGCCAAACCGAGATGCTTTCTTGCATTTATTTTATTGTTTTAGTCAGCGTATTAATAGCACGGTGTTGCTTATAAAATCTGTTCCTAGCCAGTTGCTTCAGTCTAATTGAAAACTTTCAGTGATTTAAAATCAAAGGGAATCCCTGTTTAACTGGCAAACCGCAGAAGGATGAACTCCTACCATTACCCTGTTACCTCCCCAGCTGGGGTGGGCAGGCAGCTGCACGGGCTCGTGCCTGAGGTGGGAGGGGGTTGGTGCTGCAGCTGAGTTCCACTGATAATTCCTCTTAGTCCAGCTTTTGAACTGAGACTGATAACATCAAACCCTGTCACAGCCTGTAGGTGACATAATACTGTTCTTGCAATTCCTACTCTTCAGCAGAGGTGACCCCCAGGTAAGACCAAACTTGTTTGTTTTAAGGCTGAAGTTTTAGCTGCATCTCTGACTTGCTGAGAGCTGGAAGTGCTGCCTTCCTTCTTCTGATTTAAGGGCTGGTGACTCCCACTTCAGATGGTTTGGATGTGACAGCAAAAGGCTAATGCATTCTTGCAGCTGCCTTGTCTGGCTGCCGAGCTGGGCTGTAATTGGACTCGTTTTTCAGTGGTTCAGATGTCAGCTGGGTGTGGGCTGAAGTTCACTGCCACGATTTATTTCAAAGGTTTTCAGAGCTGGGCTTCTGGGCCTTATTTAGGTATTGAAGTCAGTACAGTGGTTTTTCTTCAGTGTATTCACAGTTGATTCAAAGATCTGGGGGGAACTGCTGGGAGATGTGTGACCTGTGAAGCCCTGGTTCCCTGTGCCTCATGTAGAAGAGCTGGAAGGATTTGTCCTAGAGGTTGGGAAGAGTATTTCTCAGGGCCAAGGCTTAATGCTCCTCTCAGCTTCTTACAAGTTGCAAATGAGGAACTCTGAGCACTTTTATTTCTGAGGTGTATTTTTCAGCCCAGAGTTCCCTCTGCCCTCCTCATTGCTCTGGAGCTGTGTCTGCACTGCTGCCAGTCCCCAGCACACTGGTGGGGCCAGTGCTGCACATCCCCTGCTCCCTTCTGCCCTTCTCTGGCTCTGGATGGACTGGTCATTTCCCTTCCCTGGCTCTGCCTTCCTGCCTAGTTTGGTCACTGTTTCTGACTGTTCAGGCATCTTCAGGTTCTACATTTCCCTGATTTGACAGTAACTGTAAGAACATTTACAGACAGAAAACCTATTGCTTGATCACTTGATTTGGGAGCTCTTGGAAGAAAAGGCATCTTGGTGTGGTGCAGCTCAGGGCCAACATCCAGCACAGTAACTGTGGGCAGGGAGGGTCACCCTGGTCTGTGCAATATTCCTGTACTGCGAGTCCAGGTTACAACCCAACACAGACCGCTGTGTCTGTCAAAGGAGAGTCCAAATTGGGGAATTGCATCCAGCTCATCTGTTGATCTTACTCTACTATTTTTGTGACAAAGATTATTTTGTATTATCATAGGTGTTTGAAGATCCTAAAAGTAGTTTTGTTGCTATGATGTGTAGTGGATGCAAACTTAAATATGAGTTAACTTGTGTGGTTTTCAGTGTTTTCTAACAAAACAGGAGGAGGAGATCCTTGTGGATGACTAGAGCTTATTGAGGCTCTTTATAGCTGTCTGAAAACAGAGGAAAAACTATCTGTGTTTTTCAATCTTATTATTATTAATTTTATATTTATTATTTATTTTTATTTATCCTCCATATATAGGTGACTTTACATATCTTCTTATAAAGAATTGGCATTTTGGGGGTTGTTTCTGTTTGTTTGTTTTTCTATTATAAAAATGGTGGTAGTTTCAAATATTTTCTGAGCCAAAGGTCTTATTTAACTTTGTGACCTAGGTGCAATTTAAAGTGAGTTATGATATTGTGTGACTTTTTAGATTTTGGCTCACAGACTTTAAACGCTTTCATTCCCACACCTGCCATCCATTAGGAGACCTCCTTCTGTGATCTTTCATCATTCAGAATATATGATGATTTTCTTAAACACTTGAGCTAATTGGGAGCGACTCTTGCTTTAAAATATATGGCAGTATTTGTAAATAGCAGACGTGGGGCAGGCTTGAAATAAATACCTGCAATGTGGCAGGAATTGTTAAAAAATGCAAAGCCACTAAACATTGAAATGAGTTCCAAAGGGGCCTGTTGTGCACAGGACAGGCCAAGCAGACCCTGCTCCTTGAATCTCTTGCTGGTGCAGTCCCAAATGCTCCTCGTGACAAGGGAGATCTGTTGATGTCAGTCCTTGTCCTTCAGCCTCCAGACTTTGGTAGCCAAGTACACAGGTTGTAGTATGTGAGAAAGGAGCATCATTTTTGTGTCATATAAATAATTATATTTGTGTAATATAAATACATCCCTCCTAATGTAAGGTGCCAGCTACTGTTGGGTTCGTGTAGGGTGTGCCACAGGTACGAACAGGGGACGCCCCTGAGCTGTGTTCTGCCTTCACACCAGGATTTCCCAGCGTCAGATCTTTCACTCTTGTTTGCAGGGCTGCCCAGAGCAGTGAGTTGGCCCCACTGGAAAGGGGCACAATGGACCTGAGGTGCCCCAGGCCCCCCGAAGGAGCTGTGGCCAGATCCCTGAGAGCTTTTGGTAGCTGGTCTCATGAGGAGCTCAGTGTGGTCATGTTCCTTTCTGGCCTTTCTGTGCCACAGCTCTGTGTGAGCAGAGGGAAGGTGGGGAGGGCAGCAGCACATCCCTGCTTGCAAGGGCTGCAGGAACAGAAATAAAAATGCTAAAAAATGAGGGGATGTCTCAGCTTACATTGGCGTACCTGAGGTACCCAGATGGCTGCTTTTATTGGATTGTGAGATCTGGCAAGTGTGCTGGAACACAGTGTAATTCCAGATGCAATGTGAAGTCATTTAAGAGGTGCCAGAGGCAAGAGCTAGTGTGGGTGATTCTCTTGTCTGGTTCTTGCTCAGGTCAGCACCAGATGTGAGCTCTGTATGAACCCAGAGCATCCTGGAGCTGTGTTGAGATCAGGGAACCAAAATTTAAGTCTATTTCCAAAAAGTAATTTGCATTTATTTTCAGACCAACTTTTGTCTTCCTGTAGGAGGTTCTTGGCCTCCTAAAGACAAAAAGAGCAAAAGGCAGGATACCTGAAATGGGATGTGGGCACAGAAGAACCAAACAGCTGCACAGGGTTGGGAGAGCAGCTTTCAGAGGCTGATTCTGCAGTCGGGGAAATGGAGGTGCCAGATCTGTAACCTTTTGTGTCACTGGGATGAACTGTAATGAGTCAAGGCTCTTTCAGAGGAGGGCAAACGGAGCAGCTCTGTCTGGCTTCCAGCCTCTTTTGGCTGCGTCAGCTTTTAGGGGAGCAGCTGATGAATCATCCCAGTGCTGTGGTGGGGTAACAGGAGAGACTCACTGGGTTTGAAGCTTCAGTAACTCACGCGTGAAACACAATCTGCACAGCTGAAACCTCAGAGCTGTGATATGATCACTTTGGGCTTGGGACTGTGCAAGGGAAACAGCTGCTCTGTGTTTTGGTGGTGGTACTTTGACACATATTTGGGACAGGTTTCAGCAAGGGTGGGACCTGGCGTGCTGTGCTTCCTTTGGCTTCCTGTCCTCTATGCGCAACAGATTTAAAACAAGGCTTGAAAATGGGACATCTTCTCCTTCTGCTTTTCTTTTCCAGCAGGATGCTGACCAAGTGTCCTTCATTCTAAAACACACTGAGAGCTGCATGAGATGATCAAACAACCCTAAGGCTGGGGACACCAGGGAATGGGAGAGCTGGGGCTGTCTAGCAAATAATCAGCCTCCTTGAGAGGGGGATACTTCCATCAGTAGCTCTTGTGCTCTGGGTCTGAAGAAAACATGTGCTTCTCTTTCTCTCTCCATCTTGCCCTCCCTCCTTGCACGATTTAAGAAAAAAAAGTAATTGTTAATAGTTTAAAACAGCTTTTAAGCCAAAACTTTTAAGAGCTGCAAACAGACTTACTGGCAGGTTTTCAGATCTCTCATGGCAATCGAAAGCAGCTGATGCATGTTTTGCAATCTATTTGCAGACTGCTAGAAATTATGACTCAATTAATAAATGTGCCTATCAACTACAGCATAACCCTTTGACCTTGATGAAGGCCTAAACCTTTAGCGAATTTGTTTCAAGATGTCAAATGTACACACAGCTAATATTTGCCCTTGTTGCATGACAGTTTATTGCCTCTCCATGCTGCTAGTGAGGCCTTGGTAAACTTCTGCCCCTTGCCTGCACACACCCTTTCCAGATGGGTGGCAATTTGGAAAACCTCATCAGACAAAAGGTTACATTTCTGTGCCCTGTTCTTTGATGTAATTTCTGTCTGACTAATCGACACCGCGGACAGGGCAAGCTGCTCCCACCCCTCCCACAGCAGAAGCCCCGGTGGCCCGGGAGGTTTTGCCGTCTCTGGTGCCCTGGATGCAGGGGCGTTTCCTCCTCCTGGAGCAGCAGGAGTGCAGGATGCCATCCTCTGCCTGTGCAGGCTGCCAGGAGATGTCTGACTCTTTTAAGGACAGTGTGCTTGATCCCCAGGTTTGCACAGTATTTTAAGTCACTGTGAGAATATTCCCTGTCAGCTGTGATGTTTCTGGGTTTGGAGCCCAGTCTCCAAACTCTTTCTCTGGCTAGTGGAGGGATGGATCTAACCACAGAGCTAGCGCAATGCTGGCTTGCGTTTCTGTACAGAGACAGCTGTAGGTCTTGACCTGAGCATTGCAGGCGTTCAGGAAGGGTTTATTGACATTTTAAAAAGGTACAGAAATGGAGTAAAAAAGGGTAGTGATTGGAACAGCTCCAAGGTTTGGAGTTATTAGTGAGTTTTTGTTACTTTCTAAAATAAGTTTAAAGATTGAGCGGAAGGTCGAGCTCTTTTGAGGGGTCCTGTCAGCCTCCCTTGCTCTTTCAAACCTCACTGCGGCTGTAAGCGCTCAGCACGTACAAGGTGAGGAGCACCTCTGGTGCTGTGTGTCACCCGAGTCCCAAAGCCTGGCAGTGCAGAGTGCTGAGGAAGAGGCTGCTGGAGCTGTCCTTGGCACCCAGGTTTTCAGCAGGAGGGGCCGTGGAGGTTTGTGCTTCCCCAGCTGCCGCTCAGCCTCTCCCTGCTGCGCCCGTGGAGCAGCGGAGCCGCCCGTGCAGGGCCGGAGGCTCGAGCAATCAATGCCGCCCTCTCGTGCTGGCACCGCGGAGTGTCCCCTCCTGTCCCCTCCTGTCCCCTCCCGTCCCCTCCCGTCCGCTCCTGTCCGCTCCTGTCCCGTCCTGTCCCCTCCTGTCCCCTCCTGTCCGCCCGTGTCCCCTTCCCTGCGGGGACAGCCGTGCCACGCCGTGCCCACCCCTCTGGGGCCCTTATGCCGTCGGTTCGGTTCGGTTCGGTTCGGTTCAGTTTGGTGTTCTGGGGGTTTTTGGTTTGAGTCTTTTTGTTTGTTTTATTTTTAAAGGCAGAAGAGCCGGATCCCGAGCGCTCCTCGGGAGGTGTCACAGAGTTCAGCTTCGCCCGGTCCCAGCTCATTCCTGCTCAGCCCTGGAATTTGAACAGTAACCATTATCTTTTTTTCTCTTTTGGCTCCTCAGCAGCTTTGACTAGAAGCCTTTTGGATCTCATAAATAAATGTACACTACCAAGCACAGCGCCTGGCAATTCCAGCTGGGGACTCCTAACAGTCTGGTAATTAAAATACGAACTTGGTCGTGCAATAGATTGATTATATTGTCTTAAGCAGTTAAAACCTTGAGATAGCTTAGAGGGAAGGGCTGAAATATAAAATGAAATCACTGGTTTTCAGACACAGTAAGGCCAATTAATCCTGCCTGTTGTAATTTTCTATAGGTGTCTGCCTGGAAACTCCCTGAGCAATTCACTGCTTCATTTTTACAAGTTATGGTTTCCAGTGATCCTGAACTCTTCTTGAAAGCAGTCTTGCAATGATTTATGTATTGTAATAATAATAATCAGATTTGTAGTAATTATTAGTCTGTGGGGCTGATAATTATAAATTTAAAATGATATCTCACAAACTAAACAACTACTTAAAAAAATCCCCATAACTCTATACTTAAAACAAAAAAAAAGTCCCCTGAACTCAGTATTAAAAAAAAAAAAAAAGTAAAAAGTCAAGCTTGATCCATAAGCTGACAACAGTAAGGAAATTCAGACATGAGCAGGGAAGTGTTCCATATGTTCTCCAATACCTAGGCACAACTGGGTGCCTCTTTAATGATGAGCTGAATGCTCCCTGTTGTGCCTAGGTACTGCAGAACATATGGCGTATTTTCCCCCTTAACTGAATTTCCTTGCTTTTGTCAGTAGGTGTCTTAACTCTGTTGTGTTTTAATATAGTGTTTGTGCCTCTGAGCACAGGCCAGATTTGATCTTAGGCAAATCGGAGGGTGCATACAGCTGTTCATTATCTCATATTCTTCTTGAAACTATATTTCAATACATAATCTATATCTATATAAACACACCTTGTAATTGTTAATCAGGACCCTCAGAGTTTAAAAATCATTCCACTATGCTCCAAACTTAGCGTGGATGATAAATGACTGTTTAGTTGCCAATACAGCACAATATTTCAATTTCCTGCCTTCACAGAGGTATTTCAAAGGTTGAATGGAGTTCATACTCACAGTATGTGTTGCCTAGAACTCTATGATCTCTTGCTGGCAAACTTTAACCAAAACCTTTTCAATTAACTGAACACATTCCTTGTGGAAGTCAGCCAACCCAAAGCTGGACAAACAGTTTCAGTGATACTTTGCAATAACCTCCCCCTGCTCCTGGCTCTGAAGAAGCATAGCCAGAGTGAGTTTATTAGTTGATAGTAAGTTTTGTTATTGATAAAAAGGTTAATGTAACACTGAAGTAAATTTTGCTCTCTGACAGTTATGTAACTCCAGTGTAGTTTTCTTTGGTTGTGCTGGAGTCCTCATTGACGTGCTGTAACCATGAATAAAGTTTAGGCTGCAATCAGCAGAGCAGAAATCCCACTGGCAGAAGCACAGGTTACTGAGGAGTGAGCTTGACCATCCTGGGTCAGCCCGAGGTTTGGTTCTGCTGCTCTCGGGTGATTCATTGGGGATCAGCTGTACTCTTGGCTGCTGGGACTGCAGGCAGGGAAGGGCACCGAGGAATCCCTGTTTCCTTTGGAAAAGCTGGGAGAAAAACCCTGCCACAGCTTTTTGAGTAAAAGACACAGCCTCTGCCACGGGAATTTCCCAAGAATAGTCTTGGAGGAGTATTCTGCATGAATAGCGCTCTGTGCTCTCCCTGTGGCTGGACTCCTGTGTGGCACAGCTGTTGCTGACCCCTCCTGGGGACAAGGGACTGGGCTGGAGGGACCTCCTGTCTGACTCGGGGCATTTTTGTGCTCAACATGTGCTGCAGTGATAGCCAGGAATATTTGTAAAAGACAGCTTGTTCTAGCCACACAGACAGAACTCCAGATTTTCTTTGTGTAAGTCCTGATTAAAGTAATTTGCATTGATATGAAAATGCCAGCCCAAACAGCTCCATACTCAGCCAGTGTACCATGTCTGAACATTTATCAGTGGAAGACTACATGAGGAGATACGGGATTGCGTGCCCTGGTGGAGGACATGCCTTGTCTCCCAAATAAACTGTTTATCATTTTTGCCTTCTTTAGTGTCATAACCTGGATCTACCACAGCTTTACTCCTAGTCAGGCAGTTGATCTCTTTTGCCTGGAACAGGACAGGTAACCTGCAGCTCTCCCTGGAGGGTTCCCAGGCAGTCAGGGTTGTTGTCCTCAACACCAGAGGTGTCTGTGTCTCTGTGCTGAGGCACTTTGGCACTGACCATGAATGCCAGCGTGGTTCCTGGGCCATGTGCACGTACAAGGGTAGAAGTGATTGTCGTGAAAAGCTGCCGTTTGGACCATGAAACAGCAACTGCTTGAACGTGTGCCTTAGCCCCGTGCACCCCCTTGTATAATTATCCCCACCCCAGCTGATTAACTCTGTCCTGGCTGGCAGTTGGCTCCAAGGGAATGTTCTCCAGCTGCACAGCATCCGGTTCCAAAACACTGGAGGGGGCTATTTGACATCTCTTTCCCACTTTCTCTACATTCCTCTTTCATTCTCTGTCTTAACCTGATGCCTCTGGGCGCCCTTGGTTTATCCCACCCCACCAGAAGGATTCTCCTGCATCCTTAGCTGGAGGCTGTGGCCTGTGCTGCTTGCACAGGACTCAGAATGCTGCAGGGTGAGCTGCCATCATCTTCCTCCCCCCAGGCACCGTGGGGCCCTCCCAGCTCGTGGCCACTTTGTGCTCTACTCCCTTCTCTTTTTTTTGTTTTTTGGAAGGCACGTGCCTTTTGAATGGCAGAAATCACCACAGAAATGTGCCGTGTGCTGCAGCTGGACACACCATGAGTCAGTCCTTTAGTATGTGTAGAAATCAATATTTGACCACAAACACCCCCCAAATGGCCCTTGCTTTGCCTACGGAAAGATAATTTGCCCATTTCAGCTGGAGTTTGTGTAAGGCACTCTAATGAGCCATGGCCACCTCCAGTTTTGTGACTGGGTCAGCAAATAGATTGCATAAAAGATGTGAAATATATTGCATTTTTACTGTAGCACCACCATTTCCGTTTTCTTTTAAAGAACCTTCTTGTGGAGCTCAGAAAAGGGAGAAGAAAAGAGAAATACTTGCTTTGCAGCAGTGCAGCTGGCTCCCCAAGCGCTGAGCTGTGTCTTTAAGGCAGCACAGACCCAGTAATCCAGTAAATACTTGAATGATGCAGTGGATAATTACCTACAAGACCACAGGAACGACTGAGGCTCAAGCAGGGTGCTCTGTGCCGCAGGCTGGGTGCAGCTGGGCACGGGGGGCTCTGCTGGAGCCCAGCTCGGTGCAGCTGAGGAAGGCTCAGCCTCTGCTGGCGCCTTCGGGAGCGATGCCTGGCTCTGCCCTGCTCTGGAGGGGCCACGAGGCATTCCCAGAGATTCCAGGGCTCCTCACATTTTCAGAGGTCACTCTGGTTTGCCCAAGACATCAAGAGGCTTTTGATGCAGCACGTAAGAGATACCAAAAGTGTCTCAGTGCAGGAATTTCTCCATTTTCCACATGGGCTCACTGTAAAATCCTGCTTTGTGATTAGAGCCCAGCTACACCACCCTAGGGAGCAGCTGCCTGTTCCAGCTGGCTCCAGGGATCTCTTGGGTTTTAATTCATTTGTTTTTCTACTCCTTGTTTTTTTTTTTAACCCTCCTATTTGTCCCAGACTCCACTACCCCAGGCAGTTTGTATCACAGTGGCCTACCTGCTGGTGAAACATAACTAATTTTTCTTTGCAATCACCTTATTCACTGCCATTACCCATTGAAGTATCCTGGAAATCCCTTTTTCCAGTTACTAATTTTTACTTTCATTAATTATTTTCTCCTTCTCACGCACACACTGCTTCCCTCAGCCCAGACCATTTCTCAGTCACCACAATTTTGAACTATGTTTTCGTGACGGGGAGAACCTTCCATGGGTTGTGTTCCTTCCCTTCAGGTAGGTTTTCACTTATTTTTGAATTCTACCTGTTTGGCTTAAATAACCCCTTGAACCTTGCTGTTTTCCCATGCTAATTTTATTTTTCTTGCCTTCCATGTTTCTTTGAAAAGCTGTGCATTCCTTCTGGGACTCTATTATGGTTGCTTAAGTAGCCTCCATGCTGAGTTGAAGGATTTTAATTTCCTCACTTCTGACTTCAGGGCCTTTTTGACTGGCTTCCTCAATTTTTTTTTTAATCCCCTTTCTAAAGCTTAATGTCACAGTGCTAGGTTTTGTTGCATTCCCTCCCACAAGGACACTGAACTTAATTACACTATGCCCCTTTGTACTTCGTGATTCAGCTAGAGTGAGTTCTTCAACTCTGCATGTCATTTTCCCCGCTAAAGGGGCACTTTGTTGGTATTTTTTTTAAGCTAGAAAGGTAACTTTCAACAGTTACCTTGATTTATAGTCCAAATGGAGCAGTTCCACAAAGAGCTCTCCACCCCAGTGAATGTTGCCCTCATCCAGGGCACTTCTCTAAAATTACATTTCCCCATCGTGGCCAGGGTTGATCGGGAGAGCTGATTCTGCAGGTAGAGTTTGGGGATTTGGTTTGGTAGAGAAGACCAAGGTCTGGAGTACTGGGTGGAGTGACCATGGAGAAGGCTCTCCCGCAGGTCTGTGTCTCAGCGCTGGTGCAGCTCCTTCCCGCGGTCTGGGAGATCTCAGTCTGTCCTGGGGGAGCGCTGGCGCCCGGAGCTGTCCCCGGACTGCAGGGCAGTGGGTGACACCAGGAGCGCCTGCCCTGGCACAGTGCCAGTGTGAGGCTGCCAGTGCTGCCCCTTCCCCCCGAGTCCCTGAGCTGGCACGGTCCCAGGGCAGCGCTCCCCAAAAACAGCTGCACCTCTCAGGAGTGTGCAAAACTCCCTGAGTGCTGGGAAGGCTGCGACACGACTCACCTGCTCCTGTCCTTTTATCTGCCCTCCCCCTGTGTCCCCCATGGAAAGGGTTCTCAGCTAAACCTCACCAGGAGGGAATTGCAGAGAGAGAACTTGGATAATTCCTTATTTTTGTGAGCGTTCCTGGGGAAGGTTGGCCGTCCATGTGATTGCAATCCAGTGAGATCCCATTCCTTGTCTAAGCTAGGCTGGAAAAAATAATTTGCCTGCTTCATATCAGTGGTCCAATTAATTTAATGGAAATTTTGTGCTTATTCAGGTTGGAAACGGGATGGAGTTGTCTCATACATCAGACAGAAGTGAAAGCCAGCAGCAGGAATTTCAGTGTATAACCTGACTTGGAGATCCCACCATGGGCGCTTTGGAAGCAATCTCAGGCTGCTGAAATACCCTTCTACAACAATGTTCTACAACTGATAATTAGTATGAAGGAAATTACTTTAGCATGTCTTTGTGACGTTTTTAAGATTTGCTGTCTGGGGTGTGAAATATGGTCAAAGTAGCCAGCTTGTAATTTCATCTTCATTTTAAAGAATCTGCTGTCAAAAAGATAATTTTTCTAGACTTTCAAGTCGAAAAAATGCAAATTTAGGGTAGGAATAGTAGGAACAAAAAGGTTTGTATGTGAACTTTCAAAAACATTATTTTGGCAATGCCTTACATTTGCAAGGTAATTATTGTAGTAATTTGGTGTGTAGAAGTGAAAAAAGGTTTAAAACTGGAAGACAAACGTTGCTGAAAATCACATTCTGGCCCTATTTTCCTGCCAAAATTGTCTTCCCAAATTTTCAAGATAATTGCAAATGCTTCCAAAACAGTTCAACACATGAGACATTACTTGCTTTTGGAAGGGAAAAAATGCACGTAGCAGTGGCAAACCTTTATTTAATTAGCCCCAGTGTAAAGGTTTCTTGTATTCCTTTGCAGTTACACGGCCATGAGAGACTGTGGAGTACCTGAAGGGTAACTCCTACTGGGACTAATTCAGTCCAGACAGCTCCAAGTATGTTCATTAAGCTCTGGCTGGGTTTCACACAGGTGGGGAAGGTTAGAAAGCAGCAGATAGAGAATGGTCCTGATTGTGTTAAGCATAAAACACCATCTGTTCCACAAGTAAGAAGGGAACCAAATCGGCACGTCCTGAGGAATACTATCCTGCTGCTAGAAGTCAGCTCTCTTTTTTATTTATTTTTTATTTTCTTGCTACATCTTCAAGCTTCAGTGTAAAGCAGCTAGAATGTAGAAACCGTGGGCTCATAAATCAGGGTGCTGCTGAAAAGATGCCAAGGTTCAAACTGCCATGGGGGCTTGCAGACTTGTAATACGTCAGGAAAAGAGGGAATTTTAAATAAGTATTATGGTTGGCAAGAGAGAGGGAGAGAATAGAACAGGGTTTAATTCTGAAGTTTTAAAATAGAGCCAAATAGGCTTGAAAGTCAGCTGGTGTAGCAGTTAAAATGCTCTGCATCGACTAGTGCTTTCTCTTCACTTCTGAACAATTGACAAGTAAAAGAGGAAAAGTGTTGGAATGGCACAGTAGCTGTGTCCAAATACTGGGTACTTCATTGCTGAATTGGAAAATCTTTTGGGGGTTGCTAGTTAAAAAGAAACATTACAAGCAGATGTAAGTGGCTGAATGCAGATGTGTCTGAGGGCTGCAGAGCTTTGTGGGCACTGTGAGCCCTGACTTTGGCCATCTGGGGACTGGAGAGATTGCCCTGCGTGCTCTGCTTGTAGAAAATTCTTGGAAAAGCCATGGGTGGGACCTGGTGGCTGCAGGGCTGCAAACACCTGGTGCCTTGGAACATCAGAATGCAACACCAAGATTTCTGCAGATCCTGAGGGTGGTGGTGCCTCACCCCTTCAGAAATCACCTGTCTGTGCGAAGGGCTTTGCTGTGAACCCAGGGACTCAGCCCCTAAGTCCCATTTTTTATAATCTTGGTTTATTGTATATAATCCCCAAACTCTGCATTAGTGGGACTAAAAGTGCAAGAAGTCAAGTAAACTGTAAATCTCAACTGTCACAGATGTATCAAAGCTTTAGTGGTATTTGATATTTTTGTTAAAATCTCAGGTGCTGAAATCACACAGAACTGGAAATTCCCCCTTTTCTTTTTTGGCCTCTCTCTCACTCCCCCTTTATCCTTTTCATTTTGTTTTCTGTGTTTTTAATATAGTTCCATTACTCGAACAGGACTAATTTCCTGACCCATTAGACCAATAATGGTTTTGCCAGTTCTTTAGCTGTTAAATGCTGACCTAGCCTTGACTTGCGCCAGCAAATTGTTCACATTAGAAACAGCATTTTGGGATGTGAGGCAAAGTTTTTACAGGGGAGAGTGAAGATGAGTGTGGGCACATCTGTGGCCAGCAGAGCACTGGTGGAGGTGGAAACAGTCGACATCTAGGCTGGCATGGGTTCCTCTGGCACACGGGTGATGCAGAGTGGTAAAGTCCTGTAACAAAGGTTTATTGGGTGCTTCACCTTCACTTTCTGGAGGAGAAGCATCATAGATATTCACTTCATAACCTTCCCAAAAGCCTGTGCTCACCTTTCAGTATTTGTCTTGCAACACCAGCAGATTGAAAGGCTTGATTTTTTATGTTTAGAATAGAATTTTCTAGACAGCTTAGCTCCCATCTGATGCAGACCCTGAGATTAGCTCAGGTGATGAGGGCACAGTGCTAAAAACCACCAGGGTGGTATGCTTGATTCCCATATGGGTCATTCACTTAAGAGTTGCACTTGAGGTTTCTGTGGGTCCCTTCCAACTCAGAATATTCTGTTATAAGAATTTGTGATTAGGTGACCCCCAGAGATGCTTTTAATGGTGTCAGCCTAGCTGGAATGTGAGTTTTGGTTGGCTCTCTCTAAAACAAAAGGGCTTTTGTTACTGTTTTAGAGCTCAGGGTTGTTTTTGGTTTACAGAACATTTTAACCATATGTGATTCCCTTCACAGGTGGGCACCTGGACACCCTTTGCCTTTTCAAAGGATCTCTTGAAGTGCTCCCAAACCAAGACCACGTGTCCTTCTCTGCAGGGTGGGTATCTGCTTGGGCTGACTGAAGATGAACCTGCTGAGGGCAGGACTGCCCAGGTAGGACCTGTCAGGGACCTTTGGCTTGCTCTGTGCAGCAATGACGAGGTGAAGAAAGGAGACAGCTCAGCAGCTTTGCAGCCACTGAAGAGGGTTCCCAGGGAGAAGGTCTGCGCTTACTTTTCCAAAAATTCCCGTCTTGTACTGGGTTGAAAGTGAGGTCCAAATCTCTTTGCCTCCTCCTTCTGCCTGTCGCGGGTGCTTTTATCCAGGGTTAAAGGCACGTGAAGCTGGACTGAGAGCTGCTGGTGCTTTTGGACCTCCTGAACTTCCTGTTCAGCTTTATTGATGTGAACTTTCCTACACTCCTCATCACCCACTGGTTTCCAGCCTGGGTATTTGGGATCAGAGGTGAATGAGGACCCCTCAGTGTCCTCATTGCAGTGAAGCTTTGGTCACATTGGAGGTGCAGTCAGGCATCACCTTCAGAGAGCCCTGCTGTCTCCAGTGCCCTGTGCTGGGGCACTGCTCAGCTGTGCCGGGCGTGGTGGGGCTGGAGGGGATGGATGGCTCCAGGCTGTTGGCATAGAGACTGAAACATGGGTGGAAGAATGTCAGCCCCTCCGAAAAGCCTGGGCTGTGCCACAGAAAGTTCCAGTCAGTTTTGCAGCACCTTTATCTTGTAAAACTCCCATTTCATCTCCAGGTCAGGCGATCGTTCTGTGACCTCCGGAGTTTATGACATAAAGTCCAAGGCATTAAGTTCATTACCCACTGTAAGGAATTTTAGCAAACAATAATTAGCAGCACTTAAAAGATACTCTGCAGCCTGAAGCACTGAATCCCAGGGCATACAGAGCCAGCCGTGGAGCACGTGTGTGTGGAACGGTATCGATACTGAAAGCCCCCACTGTGAGGAGCCTCAGCAAAGCATTTTTAGTCGACATACTTGTGGGATCGCTGATGATTAATTAGTGTGTATCATCATGTGAAGCAAATGTCACCTCTGCTGCCCGGGGCTGCTGTCACCGGCGAGGGGAGCCGTGGCTGGCAAAGGGAAGAGCAGCTCCGCCTGCCACCTCGTGGGCTGAGCCCGGGGACGGACCGCGCCTCGCCCGCAGCATCCCCGGCCCCGGCACCCCCCGGGAGCCGCAGAAAGCATCCCACAGCCGAAAAGCCCCCAACAGCAAATGTTGTGTCCTCCATCCCTGTCTGGAGGCAGCCGTCTGAAAGGGAACGACCTCAGAGGGTTGCTAATAACACACAGAGATTCCTGACTCCGCGTGGCAGAGCTGTGTAAATAAAAAGCCGGGATTAGGTGCCTAAGAACCAGATTATTACTGATGATTTCTTAACTCCCTCGTTATTTGAAGCTGTTGCAGTTGAAGCAGTTTGCAAGACAGCCACAGAGCAAAGGCTTTTTGCCTTTCGCTGGGGGAAGTCCACGAATTTTCTGTGTATGAAAATCACATTGCACTTACTCTTGTGTTAATTCACAGCATTTTGTGTTATTCCATCCCTTTCTTTCTTTTTATTCCTCAAGAGCTGCAAGTTTTCAGCATAAATGGTATTATTTTATAAATATTTGTTGCTCATTTTCAAAAATAGCTCCCAGGGAAATTGTTGCTAACCAAGGGGAAACACTGCAGATTTAGTCCCACAATAAGATCTAGAAAAAGAGATTTTTCTGTTTGCAATGAGAGAGTGCCAAGGTATATCTCTTTGCAGGCTCAGCCTGAAAATGTTGGTTTACTGATTTTTACAAAAACCAGGGTGTCACAACTGAACTTATGAACATTTTCTATTCAGCACCATTTAATGCAAAAGGCTGAACTGATGATTTCAACTAATGCATTTGTCTTCTAAAACTGCAGCCTTACATTTTGTAATCCTACTGTCAAAAAAAAAAAAAAAAAAGCAATATGACACTACAGCTGTGGATCCCTAAATACTGTAATCAGATATCACTGATCTGGACAATTTGTGTGAACTCAATACAGTTGCAGTTCAATTTGAAAAGGGGGAGATTTGTTTGATTTATCACATTTTTTGTGCGTGCTAGTTGAAAAGCGTGCTTGATTTCCGCTATAAATTGTATCCATGCCTCATCACTCCATATTTTTAGAGGTATGCTGACATCCTAAGCACAGTAGGATCTATACTTGACATTTTAAAGGGGCTTTTATAATTTATGTGGACGTTGGATACAACATATTTTTTCAATCTGTAGTGTGGGAGGGTCATGAATTTGAGCTTTCATTTCCCATACATTCTAGGAACAGCTAATTTAAAAATGTAAACTGCATAACTTGCATATGTTTTCCAATTCTCTGCCTAAACTATATAATGGTAACTTACTGTGTAATTGATAAATTTCTTATGTAAATAATAATAGCTATAGTGGACAGAATTGTCAGACTTTTATCTAACTAATTGTCAGCATGGGTTTGTTTAGTTTTGATCTTTTTCTACTTATTGTAGCAGATTAAAAAATTTACATTTCATGTTGCTATTTTTTAGCAAATAAAATTCATGGAAATATTCTATTACATGTCAGACAATACCATGGTTGTCTGGTAAATAAATGATACTTAAAACGATTTTCTTGTTACTGAGAGATACAGAGAGAATAGCAAGGGGATGGGAATTGATGTAGCCAAATTATAACCGTCTCTTCTTTGATAATCCTGACCATAAACAGTGAAATTTCACTTAAATATGTATTTCAATTTATTGAAAGCAACTACTGAAACATTGCTCAATTTCTGTGTGTTTTTACTATTTTATTTGATTTTATTCAAAATTCTCTTTGTGTTCTGCTTTTATGTTCTTATTTCAGCAAGAACTTGGCAGCCTGGAAACTGCAAAGTCCAACGGATCCTTCCTTTTCCATCACATCTCTTAATCCCTTTATGGAGGGAGAATGCGTGTCTTGTCTAATGTGTTATTTCACAGGGTAGATTTTTTCTTCTTACAATAGCTGAGATATTTCTTGCACTAAAATCTCTCAGAGTGCAAAGGAGAGCTCCGAGAATTTCATAACAATTATGGACTGTCTAGTTATGGTAACTCTGAACTCTTGACACTGTTTATCCTGTAATTTAGGTTTTCAGAGGCAGATAGAGGGTTTCAGGAGCACTTTTGAAATCACAGCACCAGGACAGGAAACCACTCCCTGGTTGTGCTCGAGATGGAGCAGGGCAGTGCTGGGAAATGCTTTTTGTTCCTCCCTCCAGGGCTGTGGGGTCCCTGGGGCTCCTGGGCACTGCGGGCTGAGGGGGCTGAGCTGTGCTGCTCTCTCCAGGTCTCTGGGGCAACCAGGACCTGGCAGAGGGAGCTCCTGTGGCAGGGAGTTGTGTTGGTGATCCCAGGCAGGACCTCATCCGGCTGGACACACATTTCGTGGGAATAATCTCCTCCAGAATCGGAGTTAGAGCCCTGCTCCGCCCCTGTGCTCGCCTGTGGGCTGTGAGGGAGAAGGTCCGGAGCCGGAGGGTGCAGGGAGAGCTCAGGGCAGGGACAGCGAGGGGATTCCTGCCCTGGGAGCTGCTGCGAGGCTCGCCTGCCCTCCAGGGCTCACCTGTGCCCCGGGGCTCACCTGGCCAGGGCTCACCTGTGCCCAGGGCTCACCTGTGCCCAGGGCTCACCTGGCCAGGGCTCACCTGTGCCCCGGGGCTCACCTGGCCAGGGCTCACCTGTGCCCAGGGCTCACCTGTGCCCCGGGGCTCACCTCCCCTCCAGGGCTCACCTCCCCTCCAGGGCTCACCTGCCCGGGGCTGCCCAGGTGTGCCTGCCCAGGTGTGCCTGCCCAGGTGTGCCTGCCCAGGTGTGCCGGCCCAGGTCTGTAGTGCCGTGGAGTGTCTGCTGGGAGCACAGTCTGATGTCGTTTCCATGCCCAGCCTGTGATCTGCTCACAGCTACTCTGCCTATTCCATTGATGTTGCCGGTGTAATTATGTTATTAATGCATTACACACAGCGCAGCGTTAGCTTGTGTTAACTGGGTGTTTTCTCCTCCTGAGCACTCAGCCAATCTTCCCTGGTCCTGCCATATTCCAAACACGGGGGAACACGGATTTCTCTCTCCAAAGGCCAGCTTTGCAGACGGTGTCTGTGTTTAATAAAGTACACTCACTGATTTTGTGAAGACACTACACAAGGCTGAATGCTGAGTTTCATAGACATATACTGCTAAAATTGCCTTGCCTTTTATAAAGATAAAAATATCTTTTTGTTCAAATGTTCTGCTTGCTTCTTTACAAATGAAGGAGTTAAATACTGAAAGGCAGGTGGATGCTGTAACTACTTTAGAAACAGATGAATAGGGCTGATGGCTAAAGCTACAGGGAATCTATTGAAGGTCCAGATGTAGACGTGGCTCTTACTCTACACACAGTTCAAAGTGGGGTGAAGCTGCCTGGTTAATTGGCTATGAAATAACTAACCTCTGGGAGAAAATTGCCTCGTAGTTAATTGCTTGTGTTCAGGGTAACATGTAGCCACCTGGCTGATTAGTGCCCTCACCTATATTTACACCCGCCCGCCTCTGAATGACGGCAGCATTGTCAGGCTGGCTGTGTGCATTCATCCAGTGGCCCTCGTGGATTAAAGAAAATATGACTATCGAGGTCAGTTTTTCTTTTCATTCCTCTTTTATCTCTGTCTGAATCCCCCATTTCTCACATAAGAAGAGCAAATTCAATCCTGAAGTAAATCCGTGGGCTTTAGCAGAACAGTAGTGGAATGGATTTTGTCCCAATTGTTTAGCTTGGTCATATTACAGAATCATCAAGGCTGGAGTGGGGAAGTAAGATCTGACAGCCTGATGGAAGGCAGAAGGCAAGGCTGGTGAATGAGTGGAAGGAAAGCAAAGAGTTGAAATAGAGACAGGAAGCTGTGGTGGTTTTGCGATGGAAAAATTTGTGGGAATAGGTAGGACAAACACCACTCAAAGAAGATATTAAGCTTTTCTGAGGTGGCGAGATGGAGAGGAGGGGTTCCCACTATGTGGTAGCGTTTATGTTCAAATGTTCAGAGTCTTAAAATGTAAGAAAAACCTTGCTTAGTGTAAAAGTAATCAAACGCTGGGACAAGTTGCTCAGAATAATGGACTCTCTATCCCTGGATCTATTAAAAACCTGACTGGTCCTGGGCCACCTCATCTAGCTGGGCTTGTGTTGAGGAGAGGGTTGGAGAATCCACAGACATTACTCTAACCTCAGTCTTTCTGTGCTTTTTAAAATTCCATGCCCAGGTTAATATTTGTCATTATCTCACTGCTTTACAAATATCTTTGTTTTCTTTGACTGGTAGGTAGTTAATTTACATGGTTTCCTAATTAGATGTTTAGGTTATTTAGCATTTATGTTTTCAAGCTCAGGTTCCAGATGCTCATGAAAATTTTTGATTCTGCTGATGCTTTGACCTCAGTCAAACTGGGGTGGCCTTATAAGGTGGCTGGGTTTTCCACAGCCCAGTGTTCAGTGAGGTTAATTTGTCCTAGAGGATTCATCTGTCCTGCAGCTCTCTGACTGGGAGAGACATCTCCTTTTCGGTATCATAGAGGAGCCCTTCTCGTCCTGCTTAGATTGGTCGTTTCCAGCCACTCTGGCTCTGTTTGGGGGGATCAGAAGGTTTAGGTGAGGGGTTCTGCCTCGTGGAATCTGAATCTCTCATGCTCTAAATCCTGCAGAAGAAACTTCAGTTTAGCATTCTAAACCTTTCTAATACTTCTCTGGTTTTTTTTAATGTGAATGACTATTATTTCACTCTTTCATTTACTTAGTTGACATGTAAACTTTGTAAAGATAAATGTGCACTATTTCTTTTGTTGATAAAGATTGTAGTAGAGTTGAAGGTAGAGGGAAGTGAAATGGAAACCTTGCTCCAATAGGGTGCAGCGGATCTGTGGGAATTGTGACAGGAGAGGGGAATTAACACATCCCAGCTCTAAGTGATAAGGACCTGACGGGGTAATTTCCTTCCCACGTTTATACAAGGATCTGTATACACAGAACTTGAACTTGAGAGATAACACAGACGTAAAAATGTACATAAAAATGGTGTGACAGAAAGAGATTATGTTAACAACTATTTCCCAGTCTGTAAAATGTGGGGAAAGAGCATAAATTCATGGGCTGGTATGAGAAATTGTCTCCCTTAAGTCTATTGTGTTATAATGAGGACCTTCCACTGGCATTAAAAATGGAGTCTTTAGAACCTAGCAACAAAAAGGGTCCATTTGTATTAAAGATTTGTTTAAGGATGGACATTTAAAATCGTTTGACCAATTTGTAGAAGATTTTAATACTCCTGGAGCTCAGTTTTCCCGTTTCCTTTGGGTAAGACATACTGTTCTTTGTGAATTAAAAGAAGGTATAGAAATGCAAATGTAGCAGATTGAAAAATTGTTGTACAAAGAGACTGTCTCACTAAATTGATTTCAAGGCTATATAGGACATTGTCAGTATCCTTAGACAAAGGCAAATTGGAAGTTAAAGAGAAAAATGAGAGAGATTTAGGTAAAAATCTTAATATACAAGAAGGGAAACAGACAGTTTAATAAAATGGATTTGTATGAAAAGAAGACATCAGATTGTTCAATTTAATTACATCCTGTTCAGAGAACCTATTTATGCCCTCTAAAATGGCAGAAATACATAAAGAGATTGCTAGTGTGCTATAATAACAGCGAGGTTCTGCATAGGGGGTAATGTATACATGTACTTAGGTATTGTAGGACATCAGATGTTTTCACAGAAAGGTTTCAGGAATTCTGCTACACAAAATGAGATCTTTTGGTGTGTTTAGACTGAGTTTTAAAGACTTGTTGATTACACCAGTGGGAGAGAGAGATTCTTGATGTGTTTCAAGGGGCTTTTAACAATTTCTTCCTTTATTTTAACAGGAAGACATTAGAAGGCCAGAGGAGAAAGATGGTCTGTGTTATTTGTGGTAGAATAGTTAATTCATTCTATGCCTCAGCATTTTATTATTAAATATTCCCAAGAGTAGTGGACAGAGTAAAATAAGCTTAAGCTTGTGAGGTGTATGGGTCAGGTGGAAGTGAGGGCCAAATGAGCAGGCAGACAACGAAGGCACCGAGATGTGGCCAAGGCACAGCATTTCCTCCATAGAAGAATTGTTCCGCAAGGGCCGTGAGCGCTCTGGCCCCTCGGCAGGGCGCGGGTAGATCTTCACAAGCCCGGCTCTCAGCTTCACTTCAGGGATGCTGTTTTGGAGTTCTCTGTGCAGTTCTGAGATCTGTCTGGTTGAAAGCTAAATTTTGCTTTGATATTTCCTGCTCGTGGCTTTTCCCCAGTGAAATTGCAACACTGCAAGGGATATGCTTTTCAGCCACCCAGTTCAGCAGATGACAGTCCTACTTCATAAACTCCTGTAAAATAAAAGGGGATTTTAAAATGTTCTATAAAGTTTTTTACTCTTCAGCCAAAGTTGGCTCATTCTTCTCAGTCCTGGATAAATGTATTTTCTTCCTCCAATAAATGAAAGACCAACATAGAAGGAAAAAAAAAGGGATGACTTTAAATGTAGTCTTACTAATGAGTTAATCAGCATGTTTGAATGCTAATAAGCACACGTTGATAACTGGATTATCTCTTTTCTATTGTCCACCAGGAAGCTACATTTAGGAAATTAATTCAAAATTCATATTTAATTCACTTTGCTTATGAATTAATGTACATATTTAAATCTCCCATGCAACAGTATTTTCGGTATCTGCTTGTTTGGCTTTTTTTTTTTTCTGTCTCCTTCCTTTGTTAATAATTACTATTCTCTAATAAAAATTAGAGGAGGGAGGAAGTCCTACTGATCCTGAATTCTAGCACTGTCATGCAGAGATTGCCTCGAGAGCCTGCTGTTTAAATAAAGGCCTGTCATTCTTGCCTTTGCATCTGGAGCATCTGCTGTCCCTCTGTGGCACCAGGAAAGCCTTTCCCTCTGACTCAGGTGTGCCTTGCAAGAGGACTGGCCTTGGTGCCTGAGGAGTGCCGGCGATGCTGGGCTCGGGTGGGAGGGGAGCCCGGCTGCTCTCGGCTCTCAGCAGATGGAAATGCGAGTCACGGCACTTGTGGCATTGGCAGGACTGACGGAAAAACCTTTGGTGGTTGTGTCTTCAGGGCTGTGCACGGGATTGCCCAGGAGGCTCTGGAGAGCCCCGGCAGAGCCGCCCCGAGAGCCCGAGGCTGCATCCGACTGCTGCTCCCAGGCCTGGAGCTTCCTTCCAGCCGGGGGGCTCGGGGGTGCTCTGGGCAGGCACAGGGCAGCTCGGGGGTGCTCTGGGCAGCTCGGGGGTGCTCTGGGCAGGCACAGGGCAGCTCGGGGGTGCTCTGGGCAGGCACAGGGATGCTCGGGAATGCTCTGGGCAGCTCGGGAATGCTCTGGGCAGGCACAGGGATGCTCGGGGGTGCTCTGGGCAGCTCGGGAATGCTCTGGGCAGGCACAGGGATGCTCGGGGGTGCTCTGGGCAGCCCGCAGGTAACCGTGAGTACAGCGAGAGAGGTGAACCTGGGAAGCAGCTCCTGCACCACAGAAAGGTAAAGGTTCCTTATTGCGAGGGGTGGAGCAGAAGAAAATCTCCCGAGTACTAACCTCGTGTCCGTGGAATAGGTGGAATCCCTGAGTGATCCCAGGAGCTGCTGATCGCCAAAGCTCTTGATCTGGCTCCCGCCCTGCTTGGCAATAGAAAACTGTTTAGCTTTTCCTGTTAATTTTTGTAGTTACCATTAACGGCAATACCACAACTAACATTATATCAGGCCAAATTACACTAGTGTGGGGCTTCTATTTTTTTTTTTTTTTCTTTCATGCTGTGGCATTTCCTTTCCCTTGAAAACACTCTTTCACTCGGTCTAGCAATTAACTGCTTGAACAGTATAATAAGGAAGCAATTAAGAGGTGACAGAGAAAAATTAACACTCCATTTCACATTAAAGGCCAAGTGAGTATCCTGGCCATTGTGAGTTAAATGTGTCTTTGAAAACCCGTAGTTTGGATGTATTTTCCTTTTGAATAAGAAGCCAGCTCCATGTTTTTTAGTCTAGAGTCCCAATCTGAAAATGGATGATAACTAATTGGGTGCTGTCTGCCTAAACAGGCTATATTAATTGCGGTTTGTTCTCCCGTAAGTGTCAAGGAAAACAAAATCTTTGTAATGCGTAGGCACAATGTATGCAGCCTTCATTTGAATATGCATGTATCAGGGCAAATAAAGCAAACTACTGCATGCAATGTTGCCATGGCAGGCAGCATTTGCATAATAAATAACAGCTATCATGAGACTTTCTTGATGAAGTTCTCTCCCGTGTTGTCAGCTGTAAGAGGCGGCAGTAAAGGAGCCGATATTGAGGAAGTCAGAGTTGTGTTTTGCCTGCAAATGCAAGGGCCCGGCCGATGGACGCTCTGAGGGAGCTGCAGCTCCGGCGCATCGGCCCCGGCAAATGCGGCTCCGGGAGCGCTCCGGGCTGGCTGTCGCCTGTGCCGGGGCTGCCGCAGGGCTGGCACGAGGTCACTGGCGCGGCCCTGACCAGGGAGCCCTGCTTCTGGCAAAGGCTGGCCTTGGCCATCTCGGAGGACTTTTCCAGTCCGGGTGATTCTGTGCTCTGTGATTTGTGGCAACCGGACAGGGGGACACAGCGGAGAGGTCCCAGTGGTGATGCTTTGAGTTTTCTAAGCAGCCTAAGGCTCCAAACTTTCTAAGTTTTTCAGCAGTCGATAAGATCGAGGTGTACTGTAAAAGCTCTTGAGCTGGGATGTGCCAGTGAAATCATGGATGTGTCGCTCTTGAAAGGAATGAGGGACTTGTCTTTACAAATCAACTGTGGCTCTGCTGGTAGATAAAACTAGCCCTGAGAGATAAAAGAAACAATAGGAACAATTCCACTGATTGATGGATGGAATGGAAGAGGTTTGTCTTTACAAATAAACTGTAAGTCTCCTGGTAAATGAAATTGTATATTGAGAGATGAAAGAAACAAGGGGAAGAACCACGAATTCCAGGAATTAGAAGAAAAAAAATTAAGGAGGAGTTATACATTACAAGGGAATGTTGGGTATCAGGCGTTCTGGGCAGTCTGTGCCTCTCAAATACCTCAGCCAGTGGGGAAAGAGAGAGGGAAATGCGGCCGGGAAATTGGGATAAAAAGGAGGCTGCACCCTCCAAAAATGTGAGAGATCCCAGGGGAAATGCCCCGTGGGCTCTCCCTTTATTGGAATAAAGTAGAAGGACTCCTCTGTCTCCTTTTTGGACATAAACCTCTGGTGTTGGTGGATAGGTTTTCCTAACACTCTGATTCCAGAGGAACTGAGGTTGGTTCCCTCTCTCAGAGATGGTCCTTGGCTTTGCCATAACTTACTGAAAAATAACACAATACTGAAGCCTCTAAGAGGCTTTTCAGAGTGACTGCCAGTTGCTAAATGAAGCAGGTCCCTGGTTTAGTTTGACTTTTGGAATCTGCATGGGGATTTTTGTTTTGCTTTTCTATATGAATTGTATTTAGTAACAGATGTAGTCTTTTCACCTTGTTTTTGCTTTTTCTAATAAGTTGTAAGGAATAAGCTGGCTATGAGTATTATATAAAAAGTAAGCAGTGATTTTCAGGTTTTATTTTGCTCTGAATGTCAGAAATTGTGCCTTTATCTGGGTCTATTTTTTAGCTAATGGATGGATCATGTAATATCTATAGTACATAATATCTTCTCCTAAACAGAAAAGAAAAAAAGTCTCTTCAAACAAGTAACCCCAGATCTCATACAACAGCACAGCATGTGTCAATTCACACTGTGTCATGTGACATGAAACTGCTTAATACAACCTGACTTGGAGTGACATTTGTATTGCCCATATCATAGAATAAAAAAATAACACTTCCACAAGTGTGGAATTATCTTTTCCAGTTGATGGTATTTTGCTATTTGCAGGTAAAAGGGAAAAACAGGTAAGGGTTAGTGAGCTACCTTGAAAAGAAACGTTACAGCAGAGCAGAGATTTGATAAGGGCCTAACCATGCTGGCAGGGCAAGCAGAAGAAATGGTTCTGTTCATGAAAGGATGGCTCTGTCTTTAGATGTGATTTGAACTGGAGCAGGGGAAAACCCAGAGAGGAAATCTCAGCTTTTGAACAACAGGCTTGTGGGCTAATTAAGGCTGAAATACAATTTTAGGGAAGGAAAAGAAAACATTATCTATTGCCAAGGACTGAGGGCAGGTTTTAATCTCACACCTCACACTGCAGGGGACGGGTAATGCACAGACACCCCAAAGATGTGCAGGGCTCTGGGGAAAAGGCACCAGTGCTGGGTGTGCTCCTCCCCATGCCACCTCTGCTCCGGCTGCTCGTGTTGCCTCTGCCAGGACAGTCCTGGGCTCTGTTCCTGCCCTGGAGACATTGCATTTTATGGTTTATTCATAAAAATCCTGATTTAATCCACAGCTACGAGCAGTGAGCTTTGTAAACGCAAAGGAGGGAAGTAGCTCATGAGCAGTGAGAGTCATTCACAGGCTCTGATACTTTCTCTGCTCACAAGAAAATCCCCAGTCCTTCTGGAGGCTTTTGTGTTTAGACTGGATCTTCTTCATACCCACAGGAGTCCCTTTGCAGTAGCATCTCATGGTGACACGCAGTTGTCCCCATCTTCCTGTTGCCCTTAAAGCTTCTCTTCGTTGTGTATTCCCCAAAAACCATCAGTCCCACAGCGTGGGCCAGCTCACAGCCCTATTCCCCAGCCTCCAGCTGCAGGTGATGCTGCTGGGTATTTTGCACAAGCCCTTTCCTGTAGCCCAGGAACTGCAAGTGGATGTTACCTTTGAGAAACGGCCATGGAAATAACCTGACGACTGGGAGGAGAGAGGGCAAAACCATCCTGACCGTTTCCCTGTAAGAATTTCTGTGGAGGGCAGCAAATGTCCCCATTTTGGATGAGACTGGCTGATTTCTGCTCCTTGGAGGAATCTCCTCCTCTGGTAATTTCTTAATCTCTGAACAGCAAGGAACACATTCACTCTGTGATATTTAAGATCCTTTTGGACAAAACCGTGTAACCTCATTGGTCTCTGCAAAGTTACACAGCTCAGAGCGAAACTGCACCTTGCCCAGTGTGCTGGTACCTGGGTGATTCTTTGACTTCAGAGTATGGAGATCTTGGAAAGATTAATTGTAAATTTATTGCAGCTCTTTTCGCAGATTTTTTTTTTTAACGAAGCTACACAAACAAGCTTGCAGTGAATATTTGCTGCTCTCCTGCCATGGCCCCATGCTGCCACTGCCATGGCAACCACGAAATCTCCTCTCCTTCCCCATCTCATCTGCACGCCTGGGGAGCCTCTGATGCCACAGCCGTGGCAGTGCCTCTTCCCAGCACTGGGGCCACTTCTGTTTCCCAACTCTTCACTGCAGGACCCCCCTGTCAGCACCTGGAGATGGGAGCTGGTCTGCCCCCTGCAACCCCGCTCAGTCCAGGGCAATATCCCAGTGCTGCTGTGGGAAATTAGGGAGCAAGGACACAGCAGTTCCGGTCTCCCCCTAGTCAGGGCTTCTCCAAGCAGTGCTCGGGAGGCTCTGGGTGGTGCTTTCTGGACATGTTTACATGCATGACCACTACACATCGTTTCTTATTGAAAATGGACACTTTCAAAGGTCTTAATCAAATATTGAGCTTTAAAAATGTAGCGCATTTTATACAGGGGATGTCTTTTTCTTCACAAAGGGAGGAAGGCACACATCAAATCCTAGAAATGAAAATAACATGACAGTCTTGCAAACCACCATGAAATAAGGATTTGTGAGTTTGTTGATCTCCCCTGGGGACCCGAGGGCAAGAAAAGCAGGAATTGTGCTGACTCGGTGGAAGTGAGGAACATGTTCAACTGGGAGGCAAATGGTTTTGTGGCACAATCCGGGGATAGAGGCTGGATGAGCTCAGCTGTCACTCAAACTGTTAATCCCTCAAATCTTTAGCGCTTGAGGATTAATTTCTCTAAATATTGTGCCAAATATAATAGTCTCTCTATCTCTCACACTATTAGACAGCTATGAACTACAAGGAGCCTTTTGTCTCCCTAATAGGATTCATCCCTAATTCCAAAGTCATAAAGCATGAGTTTAAAATAAAAAAAACCCATAAAACATTTTCCACAGGTAGAAAGATAAGAGTGGGGCAGCTGCAGAGCTGCAATCCCGGGCTCTGCTCGTGCCCTTCCCACCCGTCCTACAGCAGGAACAGGCCAGGGGCAGCAGTGCTCGCCTGCTGCTGCTTTATCTGGTACAGGAGATTTCCAGGGTGACAGAAAGGGGACAGTGATTCAGTGCCAGCCTGTGCCATAGTTTCATTTGGGGGTATGGGTGTGTGCTGAAATGAGCGCACTCCAAATGACACAACCAGTGTGAAAATAGTAGAAAAATGAAAATTGAAGTAGTGGCAATGAACACGATTCCATTTTCAGCTCTGAAGGGCCTTTTGTTTTGAAATATTAGCTCATTTTTACTTTCTGAGAAGTCAGACTTGAGATACAGCATTCTGCTTTCATGGCTTCAAAGCATTTGAGGTTAGTGAGTATTATTCTCATTATATGAACTTTTTCTTCCAGTCTGGGATGGCAAAGAATGCAAAATTAAAAAAATAACTAAAGTAAATAATTAGGTTATTAACAGCTTGCATTCTGGTCAGAACTCCTGAAGTCCAGTATATGAACATTTTCATTATAGCTGTTAAACATGCCATTTCACTCCAAATGGTAATTAATTAGCTTTGAAGGTGTCAAGTGAAATCAAAATCCAGAGTGAGTTAAGACTTTCACACTTTTGCTTTTAGGTGGAAGTGAATAAGAAACCAGCGGAACACTGGATGCAAATGGTTTCACTGCTGTAGTTCCTAGAGTCTAAGAATAAATGGATATCTTTCTGTAAAAGTGATCTAATGGGATTTTGAAATGAAAAGGTTTTCTTTATTGGAACATTAACTAGATTCTTTGAAAAAATGGAAAGCTGAAAATTTTGGTCTGTCAGCACCCGAGTAAAGATAGAAAACCTGTTATATCTGTGTTAAAAGTATAACAAGATCGTGTAACCAGAAATGGAAGAAGTCAGCGAAAATTAGAAAGAAAGGAGGTTGGTTTTAAAGTGAGATTAATTAACCATTGAGGGAGCATCCCAAGGGCCACGGTACCTTTTCTAGCACTCAAAGTCTCTAATTCATGATGGGATAGCTTTTCCAAGAAAAGTCTGTACCAGTACAAATTGTCCAGCAGGGTCTGGGGGTCACAGGGGAAGGCTGGGGGCATCACGGGGGTCTCCTCTGCCCCTGGCACCTGTGGGTTCAGCCCGGTGGGGCACGAGCTGCAGGTGCCTGGTGAGGGGCTGCAGATGTGCAGGGTGCAGAGGTGCAGGGTGTCCATGTGCAGATGTGCAGGGTGCAGATGTGCAGGGTGCAGATGTGCTGCCTCCTGCAGCTGGAGCACAGGGCTCCATGGTGAGCTCCCTCTGCAGTAAAGCACTGCAGGGCGGGGCAGAGTTTGCCTCGCGGTGTGCATCTGCCTGCTTCTCCTTACCCCTCCCTGCCGCTCCCACACCTGTTAAACTCTGCTGCTGAACCCCTGCTAACCTGAAGGCATTCGAGAAATCGTCTGGAAAGCTCAAATCCTTCTAGGGGGTCAGGAAGAAGAGTGTTACAAATGACAAAGAAGAAAATAGGAGTCGATGAGACACACGATGGTAGGGGAAAAATATTCTCTTTTACAAAATCCAATGGCTGAGGAAATTCCCCAGAGGAAGGAGAGTAAGGTGCTTCCCACATGACAGTGAATGACAGCTTTTTAGTGCACTGTGCCTTGACAGTTCCATTTTCTGAGATGCAAGTGAGAAAAGAGACACTAACTCTTTTCCCAGAGTTATTGCTAGCTCACATCGCACCTCTTCTCCATTTCCATGTTCCCCATTTCTAATCCAGACCTTCCCCTGCCTCCACGGAATCCTGCACTTTGCTGCACAGTAAGATTTGAATGGCTAAAAGACCATGGAAAGAAGGAATGGACCATCTTCCTGCTCCCTGCCCTAAAACCAAGCATTCCCAGCTCCCTCTGAACCACCTGCGGCTGCAGTGAGGGATCATCAGCAGGGGAACCACAACTCCCGGTGGCACCAGGAGGTTCAGCATGGAAACACAGCCATGTGCCCTGGGGGAACCGAGAGGGCTTTGCTGTTTGATGGGACGATGGGCTATGGGTCTGCAGTCCTGGCCACGGGAAAAGGGAACACACAGCCTAAGGCAGAGCCCAGGGTGCTTTGTGGGGAGGGAGTCCCAGCCATCCCCTGAATGCCAGGCGCTCCTCAGGCCCCTGGGATGATCTCTGGGTTCCCAGTGGCAGCCCTGCCCCAGGGCTGGTCCTTTCAGTGCTGTGCTCTCTCAGCAGAGCAGCACACACTGCACCCTCACAGCCCAGGGGATGCAGCAGGGCCGTGCCAGGCTCCCCATCCCCCTGTGCCAGGCACGGGGCACTGCGAAGGGCCAACGGCCGGCTGCAGCGTCTGGTCCTGGAAACTCTGTGTGCCTTTGTGGATTCTGTGGGTTCGGGCCACACTCTGCAGCCACTGCTGTTCCACTTGCTGTCACTGTGCAAGGATGGGATTTATCCTACCTAACACCTGCTGCAGAATTGTTCTGTTTCCTTCTGATGAAGGAAAAAGGGATCTCAAAGGAGCAGGCTAAATGGAATATGCACTTTTGGAGTGTGGGAAGCCTCTTGGGCAGCAGTTACACAATCTCAGAGTGGGGTTTGGTGGAAGAGTTTGTGTTGGTTTCTTGGAGGTTCCAGCTCCCTGGATTTCTGCCTCCTTCCCTCGACTCTCTAGTTCGATATCATGTTTGCTTTAGTCTTGTCCTATTTTTCTTCCCTTTTTCCAGGGAGCCTTGCTGGCTGAGTTCCTGCTGGTTTTGATGCCTGGTTCACAGCTTTTGGCTCGTGAGGTGCTGCAATGGGGAGGCTGATGTGAGTCCAGCTCTTGTTCTTTAATTCTGTTCTCTAAATTCAGCTTCACGGGGTAACAGATAAAAACCCCAGCCCTCCCTGCAGGTCTCGTGATGCCCTTGATCTTTGTGTTTTTTCAGCTCTAGCCCTATAAACCGTGGAAGCTAACCTTGCAGCTGCATCCTGCCAGGCTCTCCCACACAGGTCAATCTCATTTCTAGTTTTGATTGTTACAGTTTAAAGATAGAATTTCCCTTTCTTGCTTCACAGCATTCAAATGCTAATTAGTTCCCTGAAATGTCTAGGAAGTTATCCCAGTTTATATATACCACATAGATGGTTTATTAACTCATGTTCGTTTCAAACCTGTTCTTTGATGTAGGCTAATGGAATTATTCTTTTAGAATCTCTTTAAAAGGTGACTTCTCTTTCCTTTTTGTTGGATGGTGTTTCTCTGAAGCACATTTGTGGGTGTTTGCCTTTGGAAAAAAATACTTGCTTTTCATGGGCTGATGCTGAGTACTCCTGGACGTGCATGCAACAGATAAACATTTGTTTTCTGTTTGCAGCAAGTTACTTTTTAGAGTTCACACTTTTACTCTTTGCTGGAAAAAATATTTCTTTTACCTCCCTTTCCATATCTGCACAGCTGATAAGATGGAACAGAGCAGGTTTGCAGAAATACATCTGCCTAGAGAATATGGCCGTGTGAGCCAGCATTTGTTTCCAGCTGTTTTCTTGTCATTAGCTTTTAATTTCAACAACTACCTGCTTGTGCCTCTCCTCTTTTTTCCCCAGTTCAGGTATTCCGTGCTGTTATTGTGATTGTCAGTTCTGTTCTGCTTGAAATGTTTCAGGATATGTTGCCATGGTTACAGGTGCCAGAATTGGAAATAAATGGAGGGGGTATCAAGGCACCGGTGTGACTCTGATGGAGGCTTAGCACTAAGATGTTAGCTATTATTTTGCTGGATTCCATGATATTTGATGATGGATCCATTTTAATAGGATATTTAAATGCTTGCTTGAATATAGATTGCACTAAAATGGAATTATGTGGGACTGGATTTTAAATAAGTTAATTTTTTTCTTTTTAATGAGTACATAGCCTTTGGGACAGTCTGCAAGCGAGTGAACAGTGTCTAGAACATTTACTGCATAAATGGTATGAACATATTTGACTGTATCTGCTACTGGAGTGTGGATGAGTACTGAGTACAACTCTCCAGAAAAGTTCAAAGAGATAAGAGAAGAAATCTTTAGGAAGCAGAAGGCTGCCTCAGAGTGGTTTCTTGTGGCTGACTGAGGGAGGTACTTGGAAATGAGGTGGATGCTGTCTCTCTTTTATGGTCTGTGTAGCAGTAACCACTGCTTGCAAAGTCTTGTGGGAGCCTTCTGGGGGAGGTGATGTGAGGGTTTCTGCAAAACCAGAGTTCTCTCTTCCATTTCTCATGGTGATAGTAACATGAGATTTAACTAAAGATTGAGGTTTTTACAGTAATTCAGTTCATCTTGTCAACTGCAGGACACTGGAGCAAGTGAAGGCAGTTGCTGTATTCATCCTTTCCCTAGATCTGAATCTTCATTTCTCACTAACCCTTCCTCTAGGAAACTCTCACCCCGAGTATTCCACCTTCAGCCAGCCCCGAGCCTGTCAGAGTGCAGAGGTACTGAGGTTCTCCCTGGTGCATCCAGTTAAAAATGTAAAGTTCATCTCCTTAATTCTGGCTGTGGTCACCTGTGGTGTCCCTTTGGCATTTCTGGCAGGGGCAGGGGCTGCTCTGCCTGCCCTGCCTGGAGGAGCTCCTGCCGGGGCAACTCTGCACGCCACAGAAATATGCTTTGCAGCCACCCCTGCTCCTCTCTGGGAGTTCTGCTCCACCGCCTGGAGAGCTGGAAGCTGAGCACTTTTAAGTGCTTTGTCCCCTGTCCCTTTGTCAATGGGGCCGAAGTGTTTAACTCTCTGAACTGCAGAGACTGTGGGGGAAGCTGGGGAACAGCGCCTGCTTTGTCTGAACCCTCAGCAAACACACCCAGCTCCCCCAAGCAGGGTGTCATATTTGCCTGGGATTTTGCAATTGCCTGTCATCAAGTGGAGGGACACTCGTGGGCACAGGATGAAAGGAGCTGCATCAGAACCCGTGTTTACAGAAACTCCACCAGCACAGCAGCATCTGTTTGTCTCTCTGGAGCCTTCCCTATGCACTGCCATCCCTAACTGTTGTCAAACTGCTCTGTTTTCCTTGACACCGATTATAATTTAGAGGAAGAGGTAAATGTGACATCTCCCAATGAATGAGCAGAGCCACCGTTTTGTGCCTGACTTTAGAATTTTGGCTCTGCTTTGTACCTGGTGCAGGGCAGCTCGCAGGAGTGCTTTGGCACAAACTCCAGGAATTGGAGCTGCACAGGGCAACAACGACCGCTAGTGGCTCAGGGTGTTCGTCCCAAAATTGCTGAACCTGGAAGGAGAAGCCGGGACTCAGAAATGCCGTCCATGTCTGAGCTGCTCCTGGGCAGAGGACTGAGGTGCAGAACTCTGCCAGGGCTCTGCCAGCCCAGGGCAGGCTCTGAGTGCCCCTGCCCTGCTGACAAACCTCTGCAGTGAGGCTGAGGGTGGCACTGCTCAGGGGAAGGGACACAGCACCCAACGCCTTTTGCCTTTCTTTCAGTGACTGTGTACAGTGCAGGGCAGTGGGGATTGCTCTTTGTACATCACCAGATCAAACTTCAGTTCCTGCTGCCCCCCCAGGGCCCCTTTTTTAAAACCCTGTGTTCTTCTGCGGTCCCACATGGCGGAGGAGGAAGAGGACTCAGAGAGCTGTTTGTGAGTAAAACTGATGGAGTGTGGTTGGCACTGGTCCCCCTGTGCTGTCAGTGACACCAGGGCAAGCTGAGTCAGAACAGACCAAAGTGGCACAGCTCAGGTGTAAAACAGTAATAGCAGAATAAAATATCACTGACTGGTTTGGGTTGGAAGGGACCTTAGGGATAATCCAGTCCCAACCTCCCTGTCATGGGACACCTCCCACTGTCCCAGGGTGCTCCCAGCCCTGTCCAGCCTGGCCTTGGGCACTGCCAGGGATCCAGGGGCAGCCACAGCTGCTCTGGGCACCCTGTGCCAGGGCCTCCCCACCCTCCCAGGGAACAATTCCTGCCCAATATCCAATCTAAACCTGCCCTCCTTCAGCTTAAATGCATTCCCTGTGTCCTGTCCCTCCATGCCTTGTCCCCAGTCCCTCTCCAGCTCTCCTGGAGCCCCTGCAGTCCCTGCCAGGGGCTCTGACCTCGCCCTGGAACCTTCTCCTCTCCAGGGGAGCACGCCCAGCTCTCCCAGCCTGGCTCCAGAGGGGCTCCAGCCCTGAGATTCCTCCTCTGGACCCATTCCAGCAGCCCCATATCTGGACTGTACAGAAATGCACTCAAGAGCTGAGTTTTCTCTCCCATAAGCTCTTTGTGGTTCCAGGATTACCCAAAATCCAATGTGAAATTGTGAGTTTTCACTGGTTCAACTGTGAGGAGCCTTGAGCAAGGACAGGGAAGTCACTGGATTCCCCCAGCCATGGAAATGTGGGCAAGGCACATGGTTGTTAACGAGCTGCAGATGGGACTGGAGGGGGATTCTCTCCCAGCTCACTTGATGAGGCAGCGAGGAGTTATCCTGGATGGCCTCTGCAGTGTGCAGCTGAAACCAAGCCAGGGCAGGGTGCCAAAAGAAAGGGAAATCCTTCAGGCAGACAGGTTGCCAGCAGCTTAGCAGCTGTCAGCTTGTTGGTGCAGGAAGATAGAAATATTAAAGGTTACTGATACCTGGCTCTAACTCTTTCTGTGCATTTGGTGTCTGTGTGCTGCTGTGTGATGTGTTGTATGCAGGCAGGAACTGCTCAACAGGGTGAGCAAAAAGAAGATCATCAGCTCAACGCCAAATGCAAAAGCCACATCTTGTATTAACAAGAGGTTAAACCTTTCCTGTTGGCCATGAGATAAAACAAGGACACTTCTCTGGTCAGGGCATCCACTTCGGCTCCAGGGGTCTGCATTGATTTCTCCTGTGGGAAAACTCCAGGTAACCCCAAACCTTCCAGTTACAAAAATGCTTGGTTTTAGATTCAAAGAAGGACTGTGTAAGGGGGTAATGCATAGCTGGGTCCTACATGTGAGGGGAAAAAAGAGGAGTTTCTTCATCCTTAAGGGGACTATTAGCATATATACAGCAGGGTATCCTGTCAGCAAGGTCTCCTATCCAAATGAAGAGAAAAAGAAAGATGCTTTTCATGTTAAACAACTTTACAAATGCAATTCTGGGGGTGATTGTCTTCTGTTCTGTTCATTTCTGCCTGCAAACAGGACACGATTTTGGTCATTTCAGCTGCCTGTTAGTAGGTGGCAGTCTTGATCCAGTTTTGGAACAGTGAAGTTTTTCCTTCCCTCCCTGCTGCCCTCCCTGCTGCCCTCCCTGCTGCCCTCCCTGCTGCCCTCCCTGCTGCCCTCCCTGCTGCCCTCCCTGCTGCCCTCCCTGTTTTTCCAGCACAGAGGTGGCCCTGGGGACCCCCTGTTCCCTGCCAAGAGCAGCAGGGTGCGCGGCTGTGGTGCTGCCAGGGTGGGCTGGGCAGCACCTGGGACACAGAGGGCGAGATTTGAACACACTGCCCCGCTTTGGGAGCCCTGGGCTGTGAGTGGCTCAAACCTGGACAGCTCTGGACATCCCCAGGGGGTTTTTAAGGGACCTGGGGAAACTGGAAGTTACACAGAGAGGTGACATCCCCAGGGTTAAGGTGTAAATGGCAATTTTTAGCTGCAATTACTCCATCTGAACCCTTCCTATAAGCACCTCACTGATTCTGACCCTGACTCTGCCTCTTGCCTATAAAAACTGGGTAAAATCACATCCCTGATTTGAAGGCTGATCCTGGGTTTTGTGGCACTGTGGGCTGTGGGCTGCCCTGAGAACTGAGCCCACTGGGCAGAGCAGCTGTCCCCTGGAAGGGGCCTGTGCCAGGGGAGGGCTCGGTGGACAGCAAACACCCAGGGAGGCACTTCTGCCTCTGCTGGCCCGGCAGGAAGGCGAGCTGTTCTGCAGGGGCTCAGCTGCACACCCAGAGAGGGCTGGAAGCTCCTGGAGCGTCCCTGCAGCTGCTGGGGGTGCCCAGGACCAGGGCACGCAGAGCTGTGCCGGGGTCACCGGGGTGAGGGAGAGCTCCCCGAGTGCCGGGGCTGGGCTGCTCTCGGGGCAGGGCCGGGATGCTCTCGGGGCGGGGTCGGGATGCTCTCGGGGCGGGGTCGGGAT
>WEKY01039775.1:138421-271755 GCA_013390045.1 Picathartes gymnocephalus | reverse complement strand
GGGGCCGGGATGCTCTCGGGGCAGGGTCGGGATGCTCTCGGGGCGGGGCCGGGCAGGATGAGCAGGACTGGGGCCTGGCAGGGATGTCGCAGCAAGCCTGAGATGCTGCCCTTGGCCATGGCAGGGGGACCAGCGCCTGTCCCTGCCCAGAGCAGCCCTCAGACACCTCTGGGCTTTGAGCTCAGCCCTCTCTCGGCTCTGTCACCTCAGCTCCGGGCTCTCTGGGCTGACCTCCATCTCTGCAGGAAGGGAGGGAATGCGAGGGAGGGATTTCTGCTCTGGGTTAAAGGTTCTGTGCTTCTCCTTGGACTGTCTCCAGTTTGATTTGTCTGTATCAATAGACAGGTCACCTTTCCTGGCTCTCAAAGCTCGTGGCTTTGTGTTTATCATCCCAACACATCTCTCCAAAGTCTTAGCCAGGAGAGATGACGTGCCTGTGAGTCCACCAAATAAAGATATTTTTAAAGTAATCATTATAGATACACAGAGTAGAATGTAGGTGCTGGATTTCTTTCCGAGAAACTTCCTGTGAGTGGAACATCACTCCATTAAACGGCACTGGCTGTCATAGCACTCTGCTGAGTGGCAGAGGAGTGCTATTTTCAGCACAGCATTAATCTAAATGGACACTTCCCCCAGGTTTTAAAATATTTATTCCTTTGTGCTGTCTCCAGTTCAAGATCCCCATGGCTTCGGGAGCTCAGCTTTGAGGCCCCCCACGAGGGGAGGTTTTGGGCACGGCTGGCTCAGTGGGGCGTGAGGCTCAGCAGAGGAGCCAGCCCTGCCCTGCGGGGAGGGAGCCACGGCTGCTTTGCTCAGGGTGCGACTGCTGTGCTGAGTGAGGGAAGGCAGCTCAGGCTTTGTGTTCATTCCTCCTAACAGAGCCTCTTCTTGGAAGCTCTGTCAGGAGAATGGAGTGACTCGTGTCTCTGTACACACAGGCTGTCCATAACGATTTCAAGGCACGAGGGATTCCTGCTCCGGCCTTCCCTCCTTGGTCAGCATGAGAATGGGACTTTGCCCGCTCCTAAATTCCCCTCCCCTCAGCTGGAGTGGCTGCTGTGTGATTTTTTCTTCTTAAACAGCTCCTGAGGAATTTCGTGCCATCCTCTGACTACTACAAAAATTCGGAGTGGGGAACAGAGGGTAAAATAATAATGGACAAATGAACAAAAAATATAATTATAAATCGTTATCCTTGTTGGATAAATGTACACAGTGCAATCTCACTTTGCACAACACTGCAAAGCTCTTCGCATTCCAAAGGGTTGATGGAAGCTAACAGATCTTGAGGCAGATTGCAGAATCCTCTGAAAAGGAAGTATTTTCTTCTGAAAAAGAAGACTCCACTGTCAGATTCTGCCTTGCTCTCTTTGTTTTGGGGAAGAGGTACAGGAAAGGTTTCCAACAGAAACATTTTAATGGAAATAACTATTGACCTGCCTCAGCCACCAGTAAATTTCTTCTTTTTTTTTTTTTTTTTTTTTTTTTTTTTTTGTGGTGGTGGTGTTTTTGTAACATGACTGTTGATGGCAGGAAAATCTGTTTCCAGGTGTTTGTTCTCCTGGAACTGAGAACTTTACTTGAGGATGGAGTTGGTCCCTTGAGCAAAGGAATCACGTCCTTGGAGTGACCCCCAGAGTGGCCAGTGTCCCCCAGCAGTGGTGCAGGCCCTGCTGCCACCCCTGCACTCGGCTCTGCCCCCGGGTTCGCCCCAGGGCAGAGGGACAGGAGGGACACAGGGAGCGGTGCAGGGCAGAAACTCTGGTTTCTGGCTGGAGATGTCAGCCCTGCGCTGTGCCCTTGGCTCTGAGCAGCCCCGGCAGGGAGAGACCCCTGCTCCCACCCGGAGCTCCTGCCCGGCTCAGCACCAGCGCCCAGACTGGGCTGTCCCTGGTAAGACAGGCAGGATTCATGGCTCTGACGCAAGAGCTGGGTGCTAAAGGTTTTATGGAGTTCTTGTGGGAGCCAGAGGCGCAGGGAGGGGGTAAATCGTGAGGGCAGAGTCTCCAGAGGGAGAGCGCGTCAGGGATTGCAGCAGAGTGAGCTCTTTAAATCCCAGCAGCGGTGCCCTCAGCAAAGGAATGCTCCCCGCATCTGAGAGCTCCCGAACCCTCCCGCAGCGCCGGCAGGCCTGCGCAGAGCCCCTGGAGCCACGAGATGGCACTTGCTCCTCGGATTGCTCGGGATTTGCTTTTCCCCTGCTCCAGCTTGTAGCTGCTGTAATCGGCAACAGTCTGGATGGCCTGGGTGTTACTGGTTTCCTTCTGAGTTAATAACTTCCCATTTTAATTTGCTATTAATTTGGGAATTTGGTAATGCTAAAAAGCCCTGGAATTAATGGAATAGACTCTGCTGTGACCTGCACCTAGTGTTATAGTTATTTGTAAAAACACCGCTTTGGGAAAGAAAACTTGCACCTAATATATAAATATTTTAATGGCTTCTAATTGGATTTTTAAAAACTTCCAAGTGTGTTGAATTCCTGCTTTAAAATCCAGCATCATTAAATGTGTGTGATTATAGCAACATCTATAAATCCAGAGCGATGGGGAATTATTCCAAACCATTCAAACCTCCACCAGGAAAACCTCAGCAGAGAGCTGCTCCTGACTCCAGCCTGGGCTGGTGGGGACTCTTCTTTGGGAACCCTAGAAATTATAAACTAAATTGCAGTAATTAATTCAACAACACAGGCTCATCTTCAGGTACACATGATAAAATACATGTGCTGCAGCAAATGACACAGGGTGTGGGAGAGAGAAGGGCCTCTGTTGAATCTATCCGAACTGGCTAGTCTGCATAAAAGTACCTCGAAATTTCAGATTTTCTTCCATGGGATTGTTTTTCCAAATGACTTGTTTTTCCCTTCTGGGGGATCAGAGGCTGAAGGTGGGCATTTGCAGCTGAGACTTCAAAATTTGTTTTCTTCACACTCCAGGGAGTTACAGAGGGAAGAGCAGTGTCTGCTCTCGGCAGTCCTGGCCTCAGCCCTGCCTCTGGCTGCTGGCCCTTAGTGCAATGTCCCAGCATCATTTCCCCGCCGTCTGCTCCAACTCGTTGGCATCTGCTTGGCTTCCTGAAAGGCAGCTGTAGCTGAGTCAGTCCTTGCCTTGCACTGAGTGTTCCACATTTACACACTGAGCTCATTCATTGCTAAATTCTTGCTGGTTTTTGCACAAAGATCTCTTTTCCCTGGATTTAGTTCGGCTTTTTTTTTGCAGTCCTCTGTCATTTCAGAGTTCCTTTTCAGGAATTTTCAGTCTGATGCTACGGGAAAAGAGAATTTTCTGTGGAAGAAAATGGTGCTTAAACTTGTAGATGGCTTCACTTTCCCAAATGGCTCCATCCAGAGCGGTGCAGGGCCTTTTGCCACTGCCTGCAGGTCCTCCAGCAGGAATACTGGAGTCTGGTGTTGTCTTTCCCCACCTGATGAATTTCCCAGTTATAAATGGCACTGTTGGCTGTGGGAGAGTGTCCACCTCCCGCTGCCAGCGCTGCTTGAGACAGACATTGAGATTACTCTGAACTGGAATCAAAGCTTTCTGCCTTACAACAGCAGCGTTTTTATTGAAACTACAAATCTGCAAAGGGGTTTGCAGTGGCCAAAATGTCTCGTGCTGCTTTTCATTTCAGCTCAGGCCAACAAACCCAAATGCCAGGCCAGGCTGGAGGGCGGTGTTTTAATTTCTAACAACTTCCTTCCATGTTAATTGGGAAATTTCCTCCTGTAGCTTTAAGAAGCTGTCATTAAATGTAAAACATCATAAGTGTTCTGGAGAAAAACAGAGGGGCAGGGACACAGAGAGGGGCAGGGACACAGACAGTGACCCCGAGGGGCAGGGACACAGAGGGTCAGTGACCCGGAGGGGCAGTGCTCTGGTGCTGCAGAGCACAGCAGGTTCTCTCCTGGGCTCCAGGAGCCTGTGCTGCTGCCAGGGCTGTGCAGCAGTGCCTGCTCATCACGGCTTTTCCTCCCTGACTCTTGACTTCCCTCATCCCACCTCGGCACCCCCGGGGTGATCCCGATGGCTGAGTGAGCTGGCAGCCACGGGGGTGACCTTGGGAAGGAATTTCCCACAGAATAAAGAGAGGCAGCTGGAAGGCTGAGCGGGGCAGGGAGCACTGAAGGGGCAGAGGACAGGATGAAGGTGTGAAACCCCCCAGAAGAGGGTCCGAGTGGCCGCTGAACGAGATCAGCTGGAGAGATCATTTCCAGCACCCCGCGCTTGGGCAGAGCCCTGCAGCCAGCAGTGCAGGGCTGCTGGAGCTGTGCCCAGTTTTTGGTTTTTGGGTGGGCTGGTGAGGCAGGGAAGGGCCGTGGCCCTGTGGAATCCGAGCTCCTGGCAGCTCCTGCTGCACCCTCTCCCATCCGGCAGGGAGTGCAGCCCGGAGCAGCAGGGCTCCTGCCGGGAGCGCAGCCCGGAGCAGCAGGGCTCCGGCAGGGAGTGCAGCCCGGAGCAGCAGGGCTCCTGCCGGGGAGTGCAGCCCGGAGCAGCAGGGCTCCGGCAGGGAGTGCAGCCCGGAGCAGCAGGGCTCCTGCCGGGGAGTGCAGCCCGGAGCAGCAGGGCTCCTGCCGGGGAGCTGGGGCTGTGTCTGACGAGGCTCCCTGCCTGCATCTGGGCCGGTGTAACCGCTCGGGAGCACTCTGCATCAGGAAAAGCTCCCTGCAGAGGAATCTCCAGGCCCCTTAGGGTCTCAGATTGCCCTCCGCAGGGGATGCACCGCAGGCCAAGCTGAGCACAAATCTCCAGTGGCACAAGCAGGTTGTGCCAGGTCAGCAGCACCGGCTCACCACGGGCACTGCCTGGCTGGCACCTCCAACAAACCTGCTTTTGGGGAAAAAGTTAAAGCAGCCACTTGGAGTTAAAAGAGTCTTAAGTAATTGCAACAATGGCAACTCAGGATCTACATGTCCGGCAAGTTTTATCATGCCAGAGACATCTGTGTTTTTCACTCTACTGGGTTTTATTTTCAATCATTTTTCTCATTAAAAAAATGTGTGTATCTCATTATGTCTTCATGTCTGAGCCAGCATTTAATTCTCTGATTACATATGGTCGGTACAGCATGTGCCATTACACCCACCGAAATAGTGAAATGACAGTTCCCTTTGCAAAATAGAAGACTAGAAATAACTTTCTGCTGAGAGATGCTATTAATTTTTCTCTTTTTTTTTCTAATAAAAGCGAATATATAAGTGGCCGTGATTCAGATCTCAGAAAGTGTTTTCTGACTAGTCTGCGACTTGTCGTATAAGGGCTGCACTGCAGCTTTGATATTTATGGTATATTATACCCACGTAAGAGTTATTTTAAAAAGCTACAAGATCTGCCTCGTTTTATGTATTATTTATCAGCCTCCTATTCTTTCCTTTATGCCACAGATTTTTTTTTTTTTCCCCCCAATCTCTGCTCTTGATGTTACAGAATAATCGGCCTGCTGCGATTTGCAGGGGGGGATGTTTGCAGGCTGGGCTGTGCCCCCGCCCAGGCTCTGCTGCTCCGTGAGCTGTAGATGGCTCTGTCAGCTCTTCCTGGCACAGCCGGGCCTTTCCCCGACTCTTCCCAGTCATCTCTCAAACTTTACTGCTGCTGTTCACCTCGTGTTAGTTTCTTCTTTCCCTTCAGCATTTCCTCCACCTTAGGAAAGCTCCCTCTCCCTCCCCCAGGAACTCTCCCGTGGGTTGTGAGAAGGACCCGAAGGGGCTGTGGAGGAGGGGGGAGCAGCTGCCTTCCTCCCTGGCTGGGCAGCTGCAGGAAAGCAGCACTCCTGGCCCAGCAGCAGCAGCTGTGAGGGCCAAAGGAGCTCCCAGCAGCCCAGGGCAATAAGTACCCATTTGCCAGAAATGCTGGCAAATGCACACAGAAATGTGTGCAGAAATGCTGGGGATGCTGCAGCAGTCCCAGAGATCGAGGAGGGGGTCTGGGGGTAGACGGTTTCCCTTCACTTAGGATGGAGGGAGGAATATTAAATAGAAATACAGAAATAAGTTTTATAAAAATTCAGTCTCTTATTTCTTCATTCTCCTTGTTAATTGTGTCTCCTGGCGTGCACTTGCAGGAGAAGCCAGTCTGTCAGCCCTGCATGGGCTGCTTAAATCCAGGGAAGAGATGAGTGCTGCTCATCCCAGGCACAAAACAGCTCCTTTGGGGCACGAGCTGGTGCAGAGGAGCCAGAGCACTGCTGCTCTGTGCCGGGGAGTCCCAGCAGTGCTCTGGGGCTCAGCTGGGCCGCTGGAGAACCAGGGACCCCTCCTCACAGTGCTCTGTGCCCTGCCCTCACAGTGATCTGTGTGTTCTCTCAAAGCTGCAGTGATGACCTGCTGTGTTGCCTTTATGTCCCTGCTGCAGTCTAAGCATTGAATGTTGCTCCTAGAGATAATAAAGAACCAGCTCTACATTCACCCCAAAAGGTATCAGTTGCAGTTTAATATGATTTTTCCCTTACGGCTTTTTTCCTCCCCTTTCCACATGAACTCTGACAAAATCCCCTTGAGCATCTGTTTCCTTCCATCCCCATTTTATCAGGTCCCCTCTTGCTGCAGAGCAATTCTTTGCCATCCCATTGTGCTGATTTCCCTGGTCTGCCTGTGCTGGTGGCTGTGCTGTTTGGGCAGGGATTGAACAGTTTTCCAATGGGCAGGCTCAGTCACCAGCATGAATCACATGGAAAGCACATGTGACAAGCAGCCCAAAAGTCACTGCAAGCCTCACCCTGCCAGCAGTGCTTGTTCCCATTCCGTTTGGTGAGGGGATCTCCACACGTAAGACAAGCCCAGGAAACGGGTGGGTGTTTGTGCAAAGGAAAGGAAAGGCCAGGTGTGCTTGGCAGCAGGGTTCACCTTGCAGGGTGTCACTTTCTGGGCTCTGTTCTGTAGCCTGGCCCTGCTCTTTAAGCTACAATGTTCTGGTTTTCCCTGAAGCCCACGATGTGCCTGGTCCCACATCTGCCACTTCCCGTGTTTGGTACAGTCTGCAGTGACACACCCTTTTTGCTTTTTCTAGCAGGTATTTTTTAAATTGAAGGCAGACTTCTTAGCAGAGCTTGGTTATTCATCAATATTATTAGATTCTCCCTTCCCTCTCCTGGTGCTAGGAATAGAAACCTATGAAATTACTGTGGAGGATGAGCTGTTAAACCACAGCGCCGAGCAAGGAGGATGGGAAAAACCTGTACAGCTGAAATGCAGGAAGGGATTTGATGTACCAGTGTAGGGGGAATGTTGCATGGGATACTGGGTGTGTGTGCTGGCAGGAGCCTGGCAGGGAGAAGCAGGGACAGGCAGGGAGGGGATGCCATGGCCTTGCCCCAGGCCGGTGCTGGGGGCTCCTTTTGTCCCTGCACGAGGCTGGAAGCACCTGGCTGGGCCTGACCTGGCAGGGAATCACAGGAGCTTTTGAGAAATATATCCGATTTTTTCTTTGCTTCCAAAGCAGAGGCCTACAAACACCATGGGAAAAGGCCGTGCCTTCTTAAAAGCTTGGAGGAATATTTTTTGTCCCATTGCAGGGACACAAACACCTGGCTCCTGTACAGTTGTTTGTACACGGTGTTGTGTTCCAGCTGGTTTGCCCAAAAGGACTGGGGAGTTCAGGCAGCTGCAGAAACCTCTGCACTGGCAGCCCCTTAACGCTAAGGGCCCCCACAGGCAGGGTCATCCTTCCTGCTTTTATCCTGGAGCGTGTTTGCTTGCTCACCCAGCCTTGGCAAAGGAGCTTGGCACTGGAGAAGTGCTCTCTTTATGTTCTGTTTATTGTTCATTGCTCCTGGTCAGGCTCACAGGAAACTAAATCTGCCACTGAGGGATGTGCCCAGACTGCTGGGAGTTTCAGCGAGAGCTGCTGGAGAGAGAAGTCCCTGTCTCTCCCAGTCGTGGGCACAGTAGCTGCCCAGTAAGGACCTGTCTGTGTCTGGGATGTGCTTTTAGCCTCGTCCCAGCCAAACACAAGCCTGGCAGCCTTCTTGTGCAATGCCTTGTCTCTCATTTAACAAGGACAGAAACAGAAATGCAGCCCTCACTCCCAGCCCATCAGAGCTACAGGTGGGAGGGGTTCAGCAGGGCACTACAGGAGGTGCCGAAGAGCCTGCAATGCCACCTGTGTGCAGGTACACATGGATGGCTCTTGGGCATGGAGGAGGAACAGGAAAACCTGCAAAGTGCAAGTGCCACCTGCAGCAGAAGCTGCTGCTCCAGGCAGCACAGGGAGAGCAGCTTCCACCCTTCAGCTGCGACTGCTTTGCTTTTTCACCAGCTGTGGCATCGTGGAAACACAGCTGCTATTGTGCTCCTGCTGCAGACACAGAGCTTGCAGATGTGCCACTGCCCAGAAAAGTCCTGGCCTTCCCAGGAAGTTATTGTGCTGGCTTTCTCCCACCTTCCTGGTGTGGGTTAATGAGGCCACCGGGTGCTGGATGAGAAAATACACAGCTTTTCTCTTCGCAGTTTTCACAGGCACAAGGTTCACCTGTGGTTCAGTGTTTAACTAAAATTCAGGCTGACAGCTTTTCCCTGTAAATTAAATTAATGAGATGTTTGTATTACTGCTAAATTACTCGTGCAGATCTTTGCTGTTTGACGTTGTCTCTGGGCTTCCTTCCCACAGCCACCCTCTGCAGTTCCCCTCATGCCCTTTGGCCAGGCTGGGATTAGAGGGCTGGTCATTGCTGGTGCTGTGTGTGCTGGGAGAGTGGCCACACTGAGCTGTCACAGGCAGCCACTCCTGCAGGGGAGAGAGTTTACTTACCTACAGAAAAAGAGAGAAGAGGCAGTGTTGCCTGTGTAAGGGGCAGGATGTTCTGTTGTGCTGCTCTGAGGGCGCTGCACAGCAGCAGAGCTGCCCCTGTTCCTGTCCCGGGCTCTCCCCTCCCTGCCCACGTGCACGAGCTTTCCCCTCAGACCTGCTGGGCTCACAGCCACGTCTGGCAGCAGCTCTCACCTGCACCTGCCACCAGCATTCCGTGCTTTTGCAGCTAGAATGGGCTGGATTAGCAGAGTTGATAACACTAATGAGTCCATTTAGCCCAAAGGGATAAGGGCTGTTGGTGGGCAGAAGCAGGAGCCCCGAGCAGAGCTGTCCTGAGTGGGGGCAGTTTCTCTGAACCATCAGCTGCTGGAGCTCAGGGGCTCAGCCCAGTCTGCAGTCAGCTTGGAGAGGAATCAGGACCCTGGCAATTGTGGGAAGCCTGTCTGGGGTAATTCTGCTCCCTGACTAACTCTGGAAGGGTAGGAAAGCTGGGTGGGAGGCGAGGCTGTTTCCATCTTCAAGAAATGCAGGGTTTAAAAAGGAGCATCTGCTTTGTGGAGCAAGCAGAGCAAGTTATTTAATAAACAGCAACCTTGTAGGAGAGAAGCTTTGTAAGAGCAGAAATTGAAGCTGGTTTGATTTGGTAAAGCTCCCTGAGTGCTTCCTTTGCTGTAGCTTTGCAGAGAAGGACTTTTCTTCATTCCAGCACAGTTCCCCGAAGCAGAGGAAAGAGGCATTGTGACCTGGGAGCTGTGGTTGCCCAGCTGAGGAGAGGAGAGAGCACATTAGCTCTTTGTTGCTTGAAAATTAATCTCAGCAAGTATCATGGGCAGAGGAGTTGATAGCTGCAAAACAGATGAGAAAGCTAAATGCAGGTAGTGAGGCTGTTTTGCACATACACCACCAGAGAGTTTTCGCTGTGGTCTGATACCTCAAGGAAAGTATTTCAGTGCTGCTTGTGGCCAAAACGTGTGTTTCATAGTTAAAGCTGTGCTTGCTTGAAAGCATTCCACGTTTCTTCTTGTCTCATCGTCCATCCTACCTGCACAGCTTCTCCACTGCAGTTCAGGAAGGGTGTAGAAAGTGATGCTGAGTAAGTTACCCTCTTTTTCTGCCACCTGACCTCTGGTTGCATCAGAGGGAACACCCCCTGAAGGTGCCCAGTGCAGGCATGGCGTGAGGTAGGACAAACATCACTTTGGAAATGCCCGTGGGTTAAAGCCAATTACTTGACTGCATCCCAAGATTCTGTTCCAGTAAAGGTAAGGCTCTTGACCATTGCTCAAGCAAATACAGGATTTCTTGTGCCACTGGCAGATTTGCAAGTTGTGCTGGGCAGTGAATTTCCAAACAAGGCTGAATTGTGACCAAGTAGAGCCGTTTGCCTGATGGATCAGTGTTCTGGCAGAGTCATTTGTCATCCAGGGCTCCCCAGCTCCAAGGGGCTGAATTGGACTGAATGCAGAGTTGTGTGTATTTGTAGTCTCTTTGCAGCTGACATTCCCATCAGATCAATGTTTCCATGGGGAATCCAGATGTTGTTTTATAATAAAAGCATTCGATATTCCTTGGGAAAACTTAGGACTGTTTCTTTCTGAATTGTCGAACAGATAGTTTAGTCATTAAGGTGTTTTTTAAAATAGGAACTTTTTCACTTTCTCTGGTGCCATATTCTATTTATGAAATGCAGACACAATGCAGGGAATGTCAAAAGAAGCAGATTAGAGGTTATCTAGGGCAAAAGATGACAAAAATGACTGTATCATATGGACATGGCCTATAAACCTTGCAGCTCTCTGTTAGGCTGAGAGAGGCTGAGAAGGGGGGAGATGAGCAAGGTAACAGGGACAAGGAGAGAGAGGCCAAGGCAGGTGGAAGCACATGTGAATTCAACTCAAATACAGTGCATTTACTTGGACTCTGTGAGTTGCCTCTCTCTGGGATGTCCCGTTTGAATGTCACTCCATCTTTTTGAGCTGTCCGGCTGCTGCTTAATTACTGGCATAAGGGTACTTCAGGCAGACTTGGGTAATCTTGGCCTTTTTTTCCTCTGGATTACCAATGAGTTTTGTGTCCTTTCCTGTTTGCATTTTCATCTGAGATTTACAGCAAACAACAATGAGAGATGCCAGAGGGCAACTTTTCAATTCTTAGCAAAATAAAAATATGTGCCAGGATTCATGCATATATTCATGTGGACACCTGTGTTATTGAAACACATTTCCTTTGCTGTTTGTTATCTATTTACTTGAGCCACTCTAAAATTCAACTAATGCATAATACTGAAAAATCTCCTGTGGAGCTGGGTAGAAAAGATGAAACTTATTTTGTGCTGGGCAATTCTGCACTATATATTGCCTCCTTTTCCCCTCAAGCACTTCCAACATGAGGCCTTACCCTTGCCAGGCTCTGGTGCAAACCCAAGGAGTCTCAAGAGGCTCTGGCCAGAGCAAAGCCTTAGGGGTCAATATTTGTTTATAAACCATATTCATGGGCAATTCCATTTTCCACCTAGTACTGAGTTTACCTTAACGTCTTGTCTGGTTGTTTAATATTTTCCAGTCGACCAGAGGAGCTTACACTCCTGCCAGGCTCACGTTCTGAGCGGATCTCCTTCCAGGGAGATCTCAGCCCCCCAGGGACCTTCCCCTGGGACGCAGAGGAGCTGGGGCTTTGCTGCTGTGCAGATCTGACAGGCTGCTGAGCAGAGAAGTGCAGTGGGGAGGACTGGGACCTTGCTCACTGTGGGATGTTTGGTGGGAGCTGTGGTGGGGTCCTGACTCACTGCTCTGCCATGCTCCTATTCCTCTCCTCCTGTCTGAGGGATGTCTGAAGTGCAGCTCTAAGGCACGTGCAGAACTTGCTGCTGAAACCAATCAGCCTGAACGGGGTGTGAGAGCACGAACAGCAGCGGAGGCTTTCAGGTCAGGGAAGAATACCAGAAAGGATTAATAACTCATGTCTGGAAACGTCTCTACTTTGGGGTCACATTGTCACCCGTGTCCTGCGGGCACAGGTCCCTGGCAGGAGGGTTTTGGTGCAGCCCAAGCTCACACTGGTCAGGGCTAATGAAGATAATCAAGAGTTTCCATCCTGTGGAATTGCTCTGAGCCCTACCCAGAGATGGGATTTCAGCCTATGGAAACTTGCCCTGTTTGCTGCAGAGAGGTTGAGGCAATGGCACTTGTTTGATCTCCAGCCAAGCCTGGGTTTGAGGTCTCTTACCTGCAAAAAATAAATAAGTCAAAATATTAGAAGGTGCCATGCTGATAATTGATTCTTCTAAGAATATTTTCCCCAAAGCTTAAACCATTTCTAAGAGCAAGAAGTTATAATGAAGCCTAAGTGTATTTATGAAGTGAAATCATTAACAATGGATTAGTCAGTAGAATCCAATTTCCTTTTCCATCAGTGATGCCAGCACAGACTGGAATTTCATTGATGTATTGGGCATCATCGTCATCCTCTTAACTGAGAGAAAAATTGTATTTGCCGTTCTCCAGTGGCTGCACTTCTCGGGAAAAATGGCATCTGATACAAAGGATCAAGCCAGAATCTTAATGGAGAAGGTATTTACAAGAAAATAAATGTGCACATAAATATTTCACAGGCATCTCATACGTGCACTGTGTTTCATTATGTTTAATGTATGAATGCAACTATTTTACTTGTGTGGATTTTTTTCTCTTAAGCAATGACTTGGGGAGCTAAATGTAGAGAAATGAATTTGTGTGAATATCTGTAGTGTTTTATAAGATAATATATGGGACAGGTAGAGGAATCCTTCTCCTAGGAGTTCTTTTTCTTCAAGAAAAGAGCTTACCACTTTGTAAGGACTGAGTACTAAAATCGGGGTGTTGGAAGTTGTTGCTCCCTGCTTTTATGCTCCACACTCTGAGCCCTGCTGCGCTTTCCCTGTCCCCTGAGCTCGCAGCCGTGGGCTGCAGTGACAGTGACAGGGGCTTTGGGTAGGTTTGGGTAACCAGTTCTAGTCCAGCAGAGCAAACTGCCTGAGCAGGGACCTGGATGCCCCTGCCCAGCGGGCTCCCTGCGAGGGTGGCTGCCTGGCAGCTCCTGGCCCTCTGCTCCCAGCCGCCCAGAAACACAACAGCAGAGATCTCCCGTAGGGATCCTCTCTCTGGAGCAAAGTCTTGGCTCCAAGTTCTGCTTCTTGATGTCTGAGTGCTCTGCACCTTCTCCCTGCCCCATCTCGATCAAATTTTAGAATTCTAAAGAGTCTTTCCTAGGGGCGAGATGTCCCCAGGTGGTGGAGGTGTCCCCAGGTGACGCAGGTGTCCCTGTGCTGTGTGCTGGTGACAGACAGGCTGCAGAGGGGCCGTGGCCATCAGGGTGGGCGCTGTCCCCACGGGGTCACTGCTTTACAAGGAGAGGCTGCAGGCTGTTGTGAACCTCTGCCGACAGTGTTTATTCACACATTGTGCTGCTTAAGCCTTTCCTCTCTACATTTTGTCTCTGCCAGAATAATACGATTTAGGGAAAAGTCCCAGGAGCTGCTGATGGCCAGGAGAGTCAGCTGCTGAGCTCTTGGGGGATGTGGTGCTGTTACTCCATGTGCAGCCAGGTGGGTACCAACTGCCTTTTGCTGAGCTGTTATCAGGGCTCTTGCCATAAAGAGAGCATTTCTACAGACATCAGACCACTGTCTCAAACCCAAAATGAAACACCAGATTTTGATCCTAGTGATATAACAAGACAGTGATTGATACCAAGGAAAAAAAAAAACCCAACACTTTATTTAGGGAAAAGTAATTTTAGGAATGTTATTTTAAAAATGAAGGCATGGAAAGTTTAAATAGAAAGCAAACTGCAGCTTTTAATGAAATCAGTTTCTCTTTTACTCCCTACTAAGAATCCCCAAACCAATCCACTTCTGAACCAGCTCAAGGTGACCAAAGGTAATTCAAATCAAAGTTTAGATTGCATTTGGACTTGTCTTGAGTATTAATACATACAACCATGATACGTTCTCATCATGTGAACTCTAGAGAGAAAAGATAGGCTGTTGGGGTTTTTTTTAATGCTGGTGCTAAAGTTATCTGGTAGTTTTGAACATTTCTGTTATGATAGTTGCAGTGTTAACTCCCACAGCCCCCTCTCCCACCCCCACGGGAGCTGGGGAGCCACGTGGCCGTGTTTGTAGTGCCCCGGATCAGCTCAGACTGCGCACGAAGGAGCCTTTGCTCCAAGAAACCAGAGCTCGCCTCTGTCACCCACGCCAGGAGAGGGCTGACCTCGCTGGAGGAGATGGTGGGCAGAGGAAGAGTCACTGGAAGAGGTCAGTCCTTGGTGCTTCTGCCTTTGGGCAGGGTGACTAAATAAGAACTGGAGCTCTAAATCAGGTTTAGCAGCCAACAGGAGCTTCATGCCTTACCTTCCCTCATTGTACGATGTGATCAGCGTGTGATGGCAGGTAACGCTTCCTTGGAACAGCACTCCGGTTTTGTTTTGCAGAAATCCATAAAACTGAGTCAGGACTCAGCTTCACACTCTGCTCTGCAACTGCTGCTCAGATGCAGTTCCTGCAGGGCTGGGGTCCTGCATTACCCCGGGGCACCAGAGCAGCATCCCCAGCAGGAATTGCAGCTCCGCTGGAATCCTCAACTGCTGCATTTACAGCGGGGCTGGGCCAACTCCGGCGCTGCAGCCGTCCTGTTGGGAATACGGGATCACTGGGAATACGGGAGTCCTGGGCTCCAGCGAGGCTGCGGAGGGCACAGCAGGGGCTGGGGTGGGATAATGGGATGGACTGGGATGGGATTCTGGGATGGGATGGAATAATGGGATGGGATGGGATTGGGATGGGATGGGATGGGGTAATGGGCTGGGCTGAGATGGGCCGGGCCGGGCTGGGCCGGGCCGGGCCGGGCTGAGCTGCAGGTGGCGATGCTCGGCAGGGAATGCTCAGCTCCATCCCCGGAGCAGGCTGCATTCCCAGCCCCGTGCTCGGACTGGGCTGCAGATGTGCACTCAGAGGGGACAGCGGTGTGGCACAGGCGCAGTCAAAGAGTGGAAGAGAAAACTCTGCAAGAAGGAGCCAGTGAAGGAGCAAGAGGCTCTCAGTGCACGGGCAGCTGTGGCTGAGATGTGTTTTTCCGTCCAGGTGGTCGGGGGGCACTCAAAGATGGGGCGAGTGGGCTGCCACCAGTCTCTGACTGTGCTGGGATGCTCAGGAGAACCACGGGGAGCCCACGTGCGGTTCTGCCCTGGAGCAGCCCCTTCCCAGAGCTTAATGGTGTGCTCTGGGGATTGAGGCTTCTGGCTGTGATTCCCTATTTCTCCAAAGGAGGCTTGGGAGCCTTAAGAGAAAAACCAGGTGTCTCGAACAGCCTGTCCTGCAGCTAGAAAAGAGATCTATTTTGTGATTAAGTTATTCCAATTAGAGTGTGCCATATGCAGCTTTTCCCAATGGGATGCAGCCAGCAGATGCATTGGCAGTCCCTTGTCCCCCACCCCCCTCCAGCTCACACTGGGTAAAACAAATGCTCATAAACCAAATAACAACCATTCTTTGCAATTTGGGCCGGTCTCTGCTCTGCCTGTACAACTGAGGCTCTGGATTGTGCCTGAGAGGAAATCTCAGACCACAGGAAATCTGCAGGGCAGGGACTTGAGTTCATGTCTCTCCATTTTATCGTGGTGCTGTAACAAGTGGACCTTTCTGGAACAAGAGCAGTGAAGTAGAACAATATTTAAATGTATGCTCCACGGGGGTTTGAATGTATGGAATTAGGGATTGAGTTTTAGGAGAGGGTCCATGGCTAAAGGATGGCGTGGTGAGAGTTTTCTGATACTTTTTGTGTTCTTCCATCCCCTACAGAATATCAGAAGGTCACAGGTAGGAGGAATTCTCAGTGCTGAGGCTCAGCTCTTAGTGTGATGGTTCTGTTTTGCACATCAATACCAAATACTATGTGGAAAATTTATTCTGTTTAGAAAAGCATCAAATCTGTTTTCAAAGAACAATGCATCAAGACTGTCTCCGTGCTCTGGCATTTCTGAAGTTGCCTTCATGCTCATTAGATTTTAATGATACAAGTGACTTCTTGTCTATCAAATGCTGCAGAGAGTTCTCCCTTTGCACCCTGCACATCAGTAATGGCTGGCTTCTCTTTTCCTCCCTAATGCATTACATTTTGCTTGGTTGCTTTTCAGCCTTTACAGAAAATGAGGACTATTGCTGGGCAAGCTCTGATTTACAAATTCTGCAGGCTTTGTTCATTTTCAAATAAAAAGGATAAATGAAATTGGAGTGGGACAATAAACATACAAGGGATGGTGGAAGACAGCATCCTGTGAAGCGTAGCTTTCCGCTGGCTGGGCTGCTGTGTGGCAATGCCCCAAACCAGCTCAGTTTGCCAGAGTTCTCCAGGGTTTGTGTGCCACAAACCAGCTCAGTTTGCCAGAGTTCTCCAGGATTTCCTGTGCCACAAACCAGCTCAGTTTGCCAGAGTTCTCCAGGGTTTGTGTGCCCCAAACCAGCTCAGTTTGCCAGAGTTCTCCAGGGTTTGTGTGCCCCAAACCAGCTCAGTTTGCCAGAGTTCTCCAGGATTTCCTGTGCCACAAACCAGCTCAGTTTGCCAGAGTTCTCCCAGGATTTCCTGTGCCCCAAACCAGCTCACTTTGCCAGAGTTCTCCCAGGATTTGTGTGCCACATCCCTCAGTGCTGCTGCAGTGAGCGTGAGCTTCCCACAGGCCCACCGAGTTCCATCTTTAGCTGGTTTTATGGGAGGTAACAGATTTCTGATTTGGGCAGCTGTGTGGTTTTTAAAACTGGAAACCCTCCCAAAGTACATCTTTGATGTGAGAGTGGAGGAGATGGAGATGAAGGACAGGACAGCGCAGTCGCTCTCCCCTGCTTGCCTGCAGCACCAAGCAGAGTGAGGAGGGGTTATCAGGGCTGTGCTTTTCCTCTTTGCATGCTCCTCCTCTGCACGCCGCATGTTTTGGCTGTGTTTGAAGCACCTTACAGCTCTGTGCTGCTGTCACCTCTCAGTGTCACAGTCTCCCTATGCTTTCCACAACCCAGTCGTGTTTGAGGCTGGTGAAAGCACAAGTCAGGTTTCACAGTCTTGCTCCTAAAATGTTAAAATAAACGCAGCTCTGACTGCCCGAGAGCCGTCAGGAGCTGGCCCTGCTGTGCCAGGGCTGCAGCTGCAGGGTTTGGAGCTTTGCTCTCAGAACTTCCTGTGCAGCTCTGGGAGCACCAGCCCCCTCTCCTCCGGTGTTACAGGGAGCATCAGAGCGCTCCACACCCCGTCTCTGCTTGCTGCCCTGGCAAATGCACTTCTTGAAAACCTTGCTTGTTAAGAGATCATGTTGGAGGTGATTGTCGGTGCGACACCCACTTTGTGGAAATGCTTTTGTAATAAAGTCATGTTTATGAATGAAACCAAGCTGGAATTAAACATTTGAATTGCTGGAGTAAATATATTGGCAAAACAATACGGAATTAACTGATGGAGCCCTGGTGATATGGCATTTATATCTTGTGGTTTCCATAGATACATGTGACAGTGTTTTACAAACACGATAGACCACCTGAATTATATTATTCAGGAATAATAATTTCATTTAAACATGTTCTGCACAAAACCCCTCCCGAAGTATTTGTTGAGTGATGGAAACTGAACAGGTTTTCAAAGGTCATTGCAGCTTTATCAAATCTAATCTCAAATTTTTCCCAAAGTCAAGGCGGAAGGAAAAGGAGGCAGAGAAAGCCCCGGCCCAAGGCCTGTGCCTGTAATTCTATGATCTGGTCCAGTGAGTGCAGCTCAGCCTGGGGCAGGGCACTGGGATCTGTGCGTGCACCCGAGGTGGGTGAGGGAATGACAGGCTGGTGGGGGAGGCACAGCCCTGAAAGGGGCCTGAGGAGGAGGGAAAGAGAAATCCAGGAGAGAGCAACTAAGGAAGGTGAGCAAACAAATGCATCCGTGTCCAGGCACAGGTGTGCGAGGCTGGGGGTGGCTCCCTGCAGCACAGACAGCTTCCCTGGGAATAAGGAGCTGCCGGGAGGGGGACGTGCAGCCTGGAGCAGCGCTTTGATGGGGACCAGTTCCCAAGGGCTGCAGTGTCCAGGTGAGACAGGAAAGGCTTTGTGAGCAGGACAAAGCCAGGGCAGAGCCCGGGGGTGGCCGGAGCCCCCGGCACAGCCAGTCCTGGCCGTGGGGGCTGAGCTCTCACAGAAATCTGCCTCATCTTGGGCAGGAATAATTGAAACAGAATGATTATTCTCCCTCCCCAGCTCTTCTTCGTATCAAATATGCATTTCCCCCCTCTATGCTCTAATTAAAAACCAAATGAGAGGGAGAGAGGAGGAGGAAACTAATAATGCCAGTTACACATTTGGCTCACAAAAAAGAAAAGCACACTCTAATGCGTTTGAGGACAATAAGGAGGAAATGATTCACGCTTAATAAACCTCTTTGCTCTTAATCTCTGTTAACCTAAGGGCTCTGTTGCTTTATTGAAGAGTCTCCTCACTTTCCGTTTTGTCATTGAAAAGAAAGAACTTTTGTTATTATGTTTTGCAGGGGTTATTTATTGAACCTGCTGCCTCTGGAGCTCCGGGGTGTTGTGGAAACTGGGCAGCCTGGTTTCTGTCATGGTGAGGATGTTTTCTCACTGTCATGATCCCTCCCCGTGCCCGCTGCAGCACTGGCAGGTGCCACAGCAGTGCCATGGAAGGGTTGCTCACAGCTTCCCAGGCGCTGTTAGGGAAGGCTGCTGGGCTCACCTGCTCGTTAAGGTGATGGAGACCTGCTGCCAGAGGGGATTCTGGGTGGGTTCCTGCCACCTGAAGGGCTGAGCGTGAGTCTGTGTTGGAGAGTTCCAGGAAGGAGCCCAGAGCTCAGCATCCTCGTGCCACCCCACCGGGGAGGGGGCGCACAGCGGGTGGATGTGGTCAGCACGCGGTGCTTTGAACCCCATCTTTGTGCTGCATGATGCACAGCCCTCCGCAGCTTTCTCATCCCATGGAGCCGTGCCCAGGAACTGATGCTCTGCTGTTGTCCTCGGAGAGGAGCGGGGTGTCGCAAGGGGCAGGATGGATATTGCTGACAATCCCTCACGCTTAATGATTTTCTGTCCAGCTGCATCATCTTTCACCCTCCCCCTGGTGCCTGGCCTTCACATATCTAAAGGTTTGGGTTTGTTCCTTTCACTTACAGGCTGTGGCATTAAAAGCTGTCCCCGTTTTTCTGAAGCAGCTCTGTTGGCAGAGGCTGGGGACTCCTCCTGTCTGTGACTGATGGCTCAGGGGCACAGATGCCATCACGTCCCTGGCAGCTCCAGGTGAGCCACCCACCTCCTGTGGTGCTGCTCAGGTGGCTGATTCCAGGTGAGTGAAGGTGTGTTTGAAGGCAGGAAGTGAGGAGGAAGAGCAGGCAGAGGATGTATAAGAAGAGGAAAATTACATTTTTGGGAATATTTAGTGTCAGGACCAACGTGTAACACAGCAGCAGGATGTGCCTTTGACTCCCGAAGCGATTCCCAGGAAATGTGCTCTCACTTGGTCTGGGTGAGGGCTCTTCCCTGTGCTGTGACCTGCAGGTCTCCCTTCTGACCCCGCTGGACCCCAGTGCTCAGAGCCAGCCAGCGCCTCTGACTGAGCTGTCTCCAGCCTGGGAGGTTCACAGGGGGGCCAGCACTTGGTTTGACATCAAATCCTTCAAAGGAAACTTCCCCGTGGTTTTAATACATTGGGGCTTTTAACTCCAGCAGGAGTTTTGTCTTATTATTTCTGTGAATCAAACCGTGTTTCTGAAATGTTTTCATTTTCTTTCCAAGGGAAAGCTGTTTTAGAGTCGGAGCTGGATAAAAATTAAAGCATGAACATTATCTGACTGGACTGTAGTCCTTTATAGGATATTCAGAGTGAAACCAGTACAGCTGCACAGCATCATGCCCTGTTGATGCAATCAATACCTTCCTCTCCCAGTGTTGTTACAGGCACATTTCTCTGGTTCTGGCCAGTGAATTTTGAAACACTGTTTGCAAAAGTTTGCCTATTTCTCACTGCGTTTATTTGACAATTATTTTAGTTATCTCAAAATCAGATTGTCAAATAAAGCAGTTCTTCCCCTCTGTGATTGCTGTGAAAATTACACTTGGAAAATCAAAGCTTTCAGAGGTCATTTTACTTTCATCCCTTCTTTTTGATGAGGTCCTAGCACATCAAAAATCCACACTCAGAGACATCCATCTCTGCTCAAACATTTAAAATACCAGGAGGCCTTCATGGCACAGAAGGAGTGCAAGCAGAACCCTCCCACCCCAGCACTCAGTGGAGCTTGGGATGAGGACCCAAATCTTGTCAAAGCTGGGGATGCTTGGCTGGAGCTCTGCCTGTCTGGGCACCACTGCTGGGACTGAGCAGAGCAGAAGCGTGTCAGGCCTTGATGGAAACTGGACAGAAAAGGTCCTGTAGGAGCACATTTTCCACAGGAAGAACCCTGAGATGAGAGGATTCAGTGCTGGGTTGCCAGCAGCCAGAGGTTACCAACCCTCTAAAGGCTTTCTGTAGCTGGGGGCATTAAATAATTCAGTAGTCTTTCCATCCAGCCTCATGGAAAATTTTCACATATGCTGAAAAATTCTCCAGACCACCACCAGTAACTCAAATGATGAGAGAAACCCAGCCTGAGTACTAACACTGTGCTGTGGCAAAGATGAATAAAAAAATGGCAGGAAGAAGCAGCCCCTGTGGCAGAACATGACATTTAAATGTATTTCCCTCCTTGGATTTAAAATGCAAGAAGGGAGGAGGTGCAAGAAGGCACTCACTTGAGGTTCAAAGAGCTGCTCATGTAAAGGATCAATAGCTCCAGCTCTGTATTTAGTGTCATGCTAAATGCTGGGCCAGGCAATTATTTTGATTCATCACGGTGGTAAGTGAAGCATCAAAATTCTCCTATTTTCTTGTTTCTTATGTAACTGAGATATTTCATCTTTAGAGGCAGTTATGTTATGGATTGATATTCTGCTCTTGACAGGCATTGCAGATGCTTTGTGAGTTCAGTGGGCTTGGGAGTGGGAAAGGTGTCAGAAGGGAGAGGGCACCAGCTCAGCCCCTAAAAACACAGCAGCCCCTCTGGGTGTCTGCTGGAGGCTTTCAGGAAAATTCCTGCTCCCAGGAAAGAAGGCCTTTGGACCGGAGGAGAGGCTGCTGCTTGCAGCTCTGGGGTTTGCTCCTTCCAGCTGCCCTGTGCCTGTGCCAGAACCTGCTGCTTTCACCCGCGGGGTGGGTCCTGTCCCGCACGTCGCAGAGCAAGTGTTCCCACTTCGGGTGAGTACTCCACTTCTGGGGCATTTCTCTCCTCGCAGATCCTCCTACTCACTATGATTTGAGCAGGCTGTAAAAAGCACTGGAGCTCTTCAGTTCCCTGTGCTGGTGGATGGCCAGGTTTGTCCTGCCAGTCCTGGAGTGTGAAACGGATAAAAACCCCAGGTACCCCCTGCTGCTGTTACCCTGAACTGCTGCTGGAGCCACAGCTGCTCCAAGAAGTAAATTTGTTTCTCAAAGAATGTAAATATACCATATTTGTGTATTAGTTTCTTTTGAAGTAATTCAAATTCCACTGAAAAATTCTGCAGCAAGTTCTTCAGGTAACTGCCAGCTCTCAGACTCATTTATGCACTTTTGGTTGATAAAAGCACCTTTCAAGGAGCTGTGTGTTGTTGGTGTGTAGTCAGAGGTGTTTCTGCCTGCTGCCTGCTCTTGGCAATATTTCTGCCTGAAATCCTTGTGCAGTCTCAGGCTGAAACGTCACTTTGGGGCTTCAAAAATCAGCAACAGAACAGGTCTGGCCTGCAGAACACGGCAGGCAGAACCTGAATTACTGGAAGTACCAGTGGAAAGCTCAGAATTTATATCAGATAGAAGGTATTAGGAGTGAGATTTATAACAGGATTACAGAAAGCAGTTAGCTAAAGCTTCTGGCAGTAAACAGGGATTAAAATATTTATCTAGCTGTAAAAATATGAATAATGGAGTAATTTATGTAGTTATGTAAAGAAGATGTGTACTTTATACTGACAGCAAATAGCACTCCTAATGTCACTAATATTTTACAATGTCCATGTGTCAAAATCCTTCCGTGCCTTTCACTTCCAGCCCAAATCCTCTTGTACCTAGTCAGTGTATAATATGGAATTGCCTTGAGCTCAGACATGCTCACAAGGGGTGGATCACCCAGCAGTGCAGTTCTGCCTCCCTGGACAGCAGCTCCTTCCCTGCCTTCCCTCTGGGAGGGTGTGTGATGCCAGTTACAAGGCAGCTGGCTGCTAATATTCCCTGTGCTTTTATATTGCTCTTCCAAAGATTGCGTTATTCTAATTTAGCTCTGTGTGATCAGTGTCATTTTACAGGAAGGTCTGGGCTTTCTTTGCGGGAGTAGTTGAGATTTTAGACTTCCACAAGTCCAGTCTAATATTTTAAACTTTTTACATAGAAGAATTCTTCTTTCTGACCCAGGTCCTGCTGCAGTTACCTGCTGCAATATCCCTCCAGCTACTTTGATGTGTAGTCTGTAAAACAATTAGTAAATGGGAAGCAAACACTTACTGCCTCAACAAAAATGTATTGGTGGCCACGAAGAGCACCAGAGGTTTCACTTTTTACTTCTTCCATCACCTCCTTGCCAGGATCAGCTTCCAGTCTGTCGTACATCTCCAGTGATGCTTCCCGGTGTGCTGTGACATTTTATCCTGGACAAGCTGCAAGTTCCCCTGTTGTTGCAGCTCTGTAAAACTGGGCTTGAGTCTGCCTGGGCTGATGAAACCACCTGGTGGGGGAATCTCGGGATTTTTATGGGAGTGAGACGCCTTCACTTAGGTGTGCTTTAAAGATGGATTTATTACCATGATCTCTCAGGAGCCTTGCGGCCCGTCACAGAGACTGATGGAAGGCAGGCATTACAGAAGAAGGAGAAAGAGAGTAAGAGCGCACTGCAGGTCACAAGGATTCTTAAAGGTTAACTGACCAATGGATAATTGTAAGGTACAGTTGTTTTTACTTTTACACCCATGGCTGTACACACCTGCATTCCCAAGTGCCACATTGGGGTATTTTTCATCTAATTACACACTGTCCCATAGAAATTCACTATTTTACCTTGCACGACCACACCCTGAGGTTTGTAGTTTATTCCATAACTACTTCTATATTAAAACTTTAGGTCAAATGCAATACACACCTCACACTCAGAATAAACACACCTAAGGTTCTAGGAATTTTCTGTGTTTTGGATTCTAACATAGGAACATCAGCTTCCCCTGGGGGACCTGTGCCACCCTCTGAAGGTAAAGCACAGACCCTGGGCTCTTCCTGAGCCCCCTCTCGGACTCCAGCTGCCAGCAGCACTCCCAAGCATCCTGTTCTTAATCTTCTGGGTGAGATTAAAATATTGTTCATTGCTTGTTTAGGCCTAAGGAAGGCAAGCTCAGTGGTTTGCTGCTTTCTGCTCTTGCTCTCCAGTCAGCTTAAATTTCTAAAATATTCAGCAGAGAGGATTAAGCAGCACAGCTGGCCTTGATCCTGTGTCTTGCTGAATTCCCCAGGTAATTGGTCATGCTGCACACTGAGTGTCTCCCAACAGCTGCTTATTTCCTAAGCTGTCTTCTGCTGACAGTAATAAATTCAGCCCGTGGTGGAGGTCCAGGAGATGGGAATTAATGATGGTCTTTGGGTGGCCAGTTCCTTTCCCTGCTGGGCCAGACCACCCCAGTACTCTGTGTGCTTTGCTGCTTTATTTCTCTGCAACAGATTGGTCTCACTACACTGCATCAACACAAATTACTTAGTCAATTTTGGGCTTGAACTCTATCTTTTATGCATCACTTGTAAGTCTTATGTGAGCTGCGTTTTTGATTTTTGTTGTGCTCAGTGATTCATCCCCTGCTGACATTCTGTGGGGCTGAAGTTTGCTCTTCCTCTCAAACAGTGCATCCCCAAGCGGAGTTTCAGCCTTTGTGAGCCAGCACAGGGCTCGTAAAAAATGATAATTTAAAGAGTATGAGCAGTGGCAATCAAAGAAAGCAAGACTGATTTATCAGAAGAGTGAGAGGTGCTGAAGTTACCAGGCTTCCAAAGCAAATGTGACTCCAGAACAAGTTCGTACCAAGCACTGGGACACGGCCAATTCCAGAGCAGTCCTCGGGCTGGTGTCTCATGAACCACCACGAGCCGTGAATGTTTTACACCTCTGGGAAGCTCTCGGCCAGCTGGCCTGGGCGCCTGTCCATCTCCTCGGGCGCCGCAAGGGAAGCCGGCGCTGCCGGGCGGCCGAGCTGTGGTGCGGCACCGGTGGCACCGTGGGGCAGCAGGAGGCCGGGAGCTGCTGCTCTGGGAGAGGGCTGAGCTCCGGCCCGGCCTCCGAGGAGGCTGCACGGGGCTGGGCCGAGCTCTCACCTGCTCACCGCCATCCCATCGCACCTCCGCGCGGAGCAGCTCCTGCCCGCGGCCCCTGCCCAAAGCCCTTCCCCACGGGCGGGGCTGCACGGGGAAAGCTCACCGTTCCTCCGTGTCTGCGGCTGAAGAGGGAGGCTTTCAGTGCTTCTTTCAGTTTGTTTTGTTTTTAAGCCGGGGCACACCTTTCTGTGCTGAGCTCTCTGCTCTCTCCCAGCAAAGCCACGAGGAATGCCACAGAGCATCAGAGCAGTCCTACAGATGTCGTGCTCAGTCACTTTTTTGGATCAGACTGGAGCACTCTGTGCTTGCTCTGGCAAGCTCCTTTTCCACCCAGAGAGAGCTGCCTGGGGCACTGTGGGGGCACATCGCCAGATGCCTTTTTTCCTGGGAAGTGGAGCAGAGCAGCCCCCATACAATCCCATTTGATTCTTAAGGGGGAGTAGTTCCCCCCAGTGTAAATCCCAGTGTGTGTCTAATCACAGAAATCCCAAGCCAGCACCCAGCCCTCGGGGGAGAGGGAAAAGAGGATATTGGGTAGGAGGTGACTCCGGCAGAGACAGGCGCTTGCCTGAGAGAGGGGTGGGTATCACGGAGCACTGACATCAGCTCTGTAAGAAAGGAGTGCTCCTTCAGTCCCAGCCTGGGGCGGGACACAAATCCCTCTCGGTGCCCCGGGAGCTCTCCAGAGGCTCCTGCAGGCCCCGATCTCAGAAGTGCCACCTGCAGTGACTCAGCAGTGCCGCAGCAGCGGCTGCTCAGCAAGGACACGCTGTTCTCTGTGTCTCAGCACACTGCTTCCTCTTTTTCTTTTTTAATATCGCCTAATTATGTTCTCTTTGGTATTGATCCTGTGCTCTTTTAGAAGCCAGATTCATCCTTTGCTCTTAAGAAGCAGAAAAGAAAACATTTGGAGCCTGAGCTGCTCCGTGGTCCCCCAGCCGTGTCTGCTGGGCTCGCTTGCTGGCTGACAGTTGGTTTGGGACTCTTGATTGCATTTTTTAGGGATGTGATTTTACAATATGTCAGAATCTCGTGTCTGTCTCTTTTCCCTGCAAACCACTTGTGGACAGTTGGCCAAACAGAAGTTTTATGTTTAAGGAAAAAAAAAATCATTTTTTAAGTGATGAGATTCTGTTGCCAATTCTCCTGTCATTCTCCTGTCCTATTTACTGCTTGGACTTGAAAAGCATAACGATTTTTGAAGGCTTTGTTTTTAAACTCTGCTCTTGCTTTTCCTTTGTGGCTGCTTTGACAGACTCCTCTGATGTATATTTCAGTATAGGTTGATGTGAAGCTAATGAGAAGGCAGATGTTTATTTACAGAAATATGGGTTCCATTTGTAAAATTATTTCCTGGTAAGAAGAACATTGCTTTCCAATTACCTTACATGCTAGGAGGGCTTTTTTATAAATTTCTTTACAGCTTGGTCTTTAAATTGTATATTGCTATAGGCATGTAGAATTGCCAGTAAACCCAAATCCCACAACTTTAGCAATCATTATAAAACACAAAAAGATTCAAATGTTATTTTAAGTCAAGAAACGGATTTACACATCATAAAAAAAAGTGTATAAATATCACTACCAATTTACAAATCTGACTAATAAGTACTAAACAGAAAAAGATTAAGTTACTAAATTCTCAGGCTCTACTTTGAGTTGTCTGGTGCCTGATTTACATGAAATAAAACTTTGTGTAAAATTAAGAACAACAGAGCTGCCATCTTGTCTCCCATACAAGCCCCAATCCTTGTTATTTATGTCCTGATTAGGCTTATTTTTATCACTTTATCTTTTTGTTATTACCCTTGGCACTATAAAACAATTGTATAAATAGAAGCAGAGCTCTGTGGTGCATGGCCACATGTCCCTTGAGCTGCCCCTGCTAACTCTCCTTCCTTCTAATTCCATAGAGCTGATTGACCCCAAATGAATGTTTTCAGCTCTTTTTGTGATTCTTCAGTGTTGCAGTTCTGAGGGTAACTGAAAAGACAAAGCCTCTTTTTTCTCCTTATCTGCAGCTCCTCTGTTGTTGGGGTGAGTCCCATGGAGAAAAGTGCCCTGATCTTCCTGCACCCAGCTCCTGCAGAGAGCCAGGCGTGTGTTTTCCTGACTTGTCTGTGGAGCAGTGAAATCCCCGGAGGTTTTTTCCTCTGCTGCTTCCTCCCTTCCATCTGAGCTCGCAAAGCTGAGCTCCTCTGTCCCAGTGTACGGCTGCAAGGGCAGGATTGCCCAACCACCCTTCAGTCACTGGGGCTGCCTGGGGCCGGAATTACAAAGTTACAGCCATTATCTCCAGATCTACACTCTGCAGTTGTCCCCTAAATCTTGGAATCCCCGTCGATAAAAGAAAAAAGTAAAAATAAGCATTCTCAGTAACCAGTGTGCCCTCTCAAAGAACTTACTGGCACAGCAATTGGTAAAACCTGGCTGTGTTCCTGTACAAGATAAATGAAACATGTTATTTCAATTTTTGATTCACTTTGAATGAGATTTGTGCAGTCCCATTACCTTGTCTTCAGAGAACTGGTTTCTGAGACTTCACTCACTTGTTTACTTCTAGATTCCATTTTATCAGGCTTAGTCTTGTCAATGCTTTTGAGGAAAATTCCTTTTCTTGCTCTTTTATATAAGATGAAAAACTGTTTCTCTCTTTTAATAAGGAAAAAAATCAGCATCCTGAGTTGTACTGTGTGACTTAGGTGGAAGAGGAGTATTTTTAGCCAATCAGAACTGGAAATCTGACTTAGAAATGTGTGCAAATGTGTGTAAATTGGGATCCAGAGTAAACCATCTGCAGAGCTGCACAGGTGGAGCACAGCCCCTCCAGCTCAGCTCCTGCCTTTGCGTTCTGCTCAGAGCTGGGCAGGAGCTGCTGCTGCTGCTGGAGGGGGCAGCTTGGCAGCCAAATGCTCACAGCCTGTCCAGGAGGGCTAACAGAGAGCAGGCTTTGGCCGCTTGCTCTCCGTTCATCTCTCTGTTCAGAGGAGCTCTGTGTTTGTCTGCTTGGCACGAGGATGGTCAGGAGCTCAGCACTGCCTGTGAGGATGTGACCAGGCTGGCAGCAGCCCAGAATTACTGAGGGCCTGGCAGCGCTGGGGATAGATGTGGCAGCGCTGGAATGCAGGGGCTGCTGGAGTCATGAGCCACTTGAGGGTGTCTCAGCACTAAAATGAGACTTGGTGTGACTAAAGCAAGCAAACACTTCAGAGCAGGCTCAACACAAAGCCTGTGAGATGTGCTGCTGAAACAGAGGGGTGTGTCAGGGTACTTATACAAAATTATCGGTGCTCCTGAAGGCTTAAACATCAATCCAGTGTGAGGATTAATTTATATTCCCTTTGTGGCGTGTTAGTTTATGTAATTATCCATGCTCAGGGTATCTTTACCCACCTAAGCCAGCGTGCATTGTGATGTCAATGCAGAAGCTGCTTGCACTTGAACCATGAAGGCTCCTTTTCCTCTCTTTGTGTAAAGGAAGCTTTGAGACAGACAGTAGATGTGGTATTCCCGTGATATTCTGTTTGTTTATTTATTTATTTATTTATTCTGTTGGATTTATTGCCATATTTACATTCTTTCTAAGTGAACCGAGGTTTTGGACCATAACCCTGTGAGGGTGGAGGAGGCAGGTCACTGCAAAGCCAGCTCTGTGTTATGGGAGATGCTGCATTAGGTCTGTCCCTTCCAGCGTCTCCCAGAGTTTCAGCTCAGCAACGCTGTTGCTTTAGGCTGTCATAATTTGATTAAACCCTGATTTGTCTGGAAAGGTGAGTCACCTGTAATCAGCACATTAAATGAAAGACTGACACAATTTGCTACTGAAAAATAATCTCAAATTCAATAAAGGTTTAATTCCACACTTACAAGCCGTGATGCTTTCAGCTCTCTAATCACTGTTTCCTGTCAACCACGAAAGCCTTTTCATTTCCTGGAGTCTGAACACAAACAGCTCTGTGAGAGCTGCAGGCAGGAGCCAGGGCTGGGCTGCTCCATGCTGGACGCTGCACATCCAGAGACCGTCTCCTTTCTGTGGGAAACCTGGCATTTGCTTCCAAGACATTTTACGCAGTAGCACTGCTTAGCAGTCTGTTGATGTTCAGAGATTTGACCAGACAGCAGGTGAAGTAAGTCAGCGTCCACCAAACTCTGGTGGGCTGTGTTTGGTGGTGTCCAGGTGTATTTGAAAGGAACTTAATTTCCAGAATAATTCTAGCCCTTAGGAAGCTTTGGGGAATATGCTGCTTTATCAAATCCTATGGCTCCCTTGTCTTTGAGGGGTTTGTCCCCAAGAGAAGCCTCATGGCGAAGTCAGGAACATCGTGGGGCAGGAGGAGCTGTTCACCAGCTCACCCTTTTTTGTCTCTTGTCTCTACAGCCAGGGAAGCAAATGGGAACTGCAGAGCTTTGTGGTGCTTTCCTGTACAGGCAGAATCCTCCTGAACAACTCAACAAAAACTAAAAAGAAGAGCAGGGTTATTTCACAAGCAGATTCCCTCAAGAGTGACTTTATTATACACCTCTGCAGTTTTGGAAAAACATCAGCCAGACAGTGAATTAGCTTCTTGGAGAGAAAGGATTTGGCGTGTGCTTTCTGGTCAGCCTGAAGTGCACTAACAGTAGCTCTGAGGTGGGGAAAAAAAGGCCAGAACGGTGACCAAAGTGCTCTGGCTCTGCAGGGGCAGTGGTCCCTGAATTCTGATTTACACCTGCCAGAGGCAAGGTTCAGGCCCTGGAAGCTGTGCAGGAAAGGGAAGAGAGGCCTCTGTGGGAGCTGTGATCACTCCCTTTGCTGTGCAGCTCAACACTGGTGTGTTTGAGGAGCTTTTTGGGGGGAGGGAAGATAAGAAAGAGATTGGACTGTCAGCTAAGGATCGATGCTGCTTGTATGAATTTACTAACATGCAGCAGTATTACCTCCAGAAATATTCCTAGAGCTAGAAAGTCCAGCACTTAAAGGATTTGTGGAACAATGGTTTCCTATAAAGACAGACAGGCAACCTTTATATCAAGGATGCTTGAGATTTTTTTTCACTTGGCACATGCAGAGTCCATTAAACTCAAAGTGATCCAAGGATGATGATACCAGCACAAGAAAAAAAAAAGGAAATTGAGGGAAGTGCTTTTAACTCCAGCGATCTGAAGTGTCAAAGATAAATAATACATAGGTTGGCATTGCTTTCTAAAGCTGACTGCTGAGCCTGATGGAGATTTTAGTGCTCAGAAAGCACGTGTGCCCCACGGAGGATTCGGAGCCAGGTCAGCTGTGCCGGGAGAGCTGAGGTGCTGGGGAGTTCCTCTCCTCCGTACAGCACGGGGGAGGCTGGGCTGCTCCTCTGATGACGGCAGGTGCCTCCAGCACCCTCTTTTGTCAGGCTGCTGTGTTAGCCCTGTTTAATCACCTCCGTTCGAGAACGGCTGGAGTCTGCTCGTGCGCCAGAGCAGAGGGGAGGGTTCCCTTCGTGAGGCTGAGCTCTCTGTGCCGGGGAAGTGAAGCGGCTTGAAAGGGAGGGCAGGGTTCTCCTCTAAAGGTTCTCCCTACATGGAATAACGTGATCCTGTGTGACTTTTTCCAGGCTTGTTGGTGGCAGGAGCTGGCGTGGGGGTGGAATGACTCAGTCTAAAGGAGACACTGTTGTGGCACTCGTAGGGCACAGCCAGTGTGGAGATGTGCTGGCACCAGGGACCCTGGGGGAAGGAAGGAGGTGAGAGAGGTTCCTGTGGTAGAAGATCCTTGGAGACAACCTGCAACAAGGAGGAGGAGGAGGAGGAAGGGGAGCACCAGAGAGAGTGGGAAAATGAGGGGGAAGAGAGTGCCTGGGAGGGGCTGTGCTGCCCTGGATGGGACTGGGGAGCCCAGGGCAGCCAGGAGCAGCAGAGATCCGTCCTGCTCACAGTGTGTCCTCTTGTCACCTGGACCTGCCTCGCACAGCCTCAGCCTCCCCCTGTTCTCCCAGGGGAGAGCCCCCCTCGCTCTGCTCTGCTGCCCAGCTGAGCAGCCCCAGCGGCTGCAAAGGGCCAGAGGGGTCTGGAGTCTCTCCCACCGAGCTCCTCCAGCGGGGTTTGCTGGGCTGCAAAGGGGTTTCGGAGTCTCTCCCACCGAGCTCCTCCGGCAGGCTTTGCTGGGCTGCAAAGGGGTTTCGGAGTCTCTCCCACCGAGCTCTTCCAGCGGGGTTTGCTGGGCTGCAAAGGGGTCTGGAGTCTCTCCCACCGAGCTCCTCCGGCAGGCTTTGCTGGGCTGCACTGAGGCCCCGCTGCCTCATCCATATTCATGGCCACGATAGCTCTGCATTCACAAAGAGCTGGATTGCCTGGCTTCACGACCTTTAATAGATACAGTGGTTCTAACAAGGCAGGTAACATACATCCTACAAGCTGGTGGCAGTCTTATATTGATTTTGAGTAATTCTGGTTTCTGTCTTTCAACCAACCATCACTTTCTGTTGTGATAATTAAAGTGCATTTGCTCACTGTGGCAGGAAGCCCTGATTTTCTGTGTACGATACACTGAGTTCCCACATCACAGGGGGAACTATTGGGAAATCCATAATTGCAGGGCTTTGGCAACCTTTAAATATTTCCATGGTTACTGAGGGGAAGGAGTTTCCCATTGGTTGGTGCAGTAATTATTTCAGTGACAAGGATGAACATGATTTTTGAAGTTGTTTGTTAGAGTGTTATTTGGATTTAACTTAATTTTGTAGCTCTTAGAGTACAACTTCCATATGAGCTGTTTGTTGTTTCTGTTAATGAGAGGCATTAAAGCTTTGGCTAATAGTGCCAGTGGAATGACGTGGAAAACTTTACCACCGGTGCTTTTCTGATACTTTCAAGTGAATGAGGAAAGCCATATTCTTGTGACTTTTTGTCTTCACTCTGGATTTCATGTCTATATTAAAAACTGTGTTTTTACTGATAAAAAATCCTCAGAAAGGAAAAGTCGAAGTTGTAACAAACAACTATGAATTTGTGTCTTGGGTGCATTCACGTGGAAATGAATGTGCTGAGATCCTCATGGCCCAGCTCTGCTCAGCTGCTGCCTGGCTGGTTTTAGGGTGTCCCCATAATGTTCCTCATAGTCAAGATGGGACAAAAATTGCCTGGGGACAGGCTGGAGGGGCAGACAGGGAGAGTGAATGCCAGGGGTTGTGTGGGTGTGTGAGGGGACGCTGAGACTTCCCTTCCAGAACTTTTCCATGAACAAAGGAGGACAATGTTCACTGAAGAAGTGGCTTATGAAATATTGCTCAGTTTTCCAGCAGCAAGGACATGACAGTACTTCTGCAGAGAGCCCCAGCCTGTAACGCTCTGAGGCTGCTGGGGCAGGGGATGGGAAGTGATGCCAGGTATTGGAAGTTACTCCCCTTTGGTGCTTGTTTCTGACTCCTCTGATTTTCTTCAAAGAGCGTCTGCACAGGACAGCGTGGGCGTCCCTGTGCCAGGTGAATGCTTGGTGCATTTGCCACGTGGGCCTGACAGTTACTGCAGTTACAGATTTAGAGCTCAGAACTTGTGCCAGTTTTTTGGCCCGTTATAAGTCTGACCCATCTTGATGAACAAACCTCCAGATTTGTATCATACAATGAGCCTCAGCGTGTTTGTTTGCTCTAGGGGAGTAAAGACAAGTATTAATGTCAGACTGGACTTGAACTGAAAGCATCACACAGGAGCTGTTTTATGGGGTCGTACTCTGGCACTGGGTTGTTTGGGCTTTTTTTTCTTTTTTTTTCCTTTGTTCCTAGCCCCTCCTGCTGACTACTCACAGCCCCACATTGCAGGCTTTTCCAAGTGCCATTCCTTTGGTTTGCTCAGAGCCTGCTGCCAGGACAGGCATCTCTGGGGACAGGAGCTGTTTTGGGGGGGAAGGAGTGCCCCAAACATTTCTGGAGGTGGGGCAGGAGTGCCCCGGCACCTCTGGGGACGGGAGATATTTCAGGTGAGGAAGGAATGCCCCAAACGCTTCTGATGCTCCGTTGCGTTGCCCTGGTGATGAGGGCTTTGCAGAACCGATAGATCCAGCCGAGGCTTTCCCAGTGAGGGCTGTGGAGCTGCTGGAGCGAAGCAGGGAGGTTCCCGGAGCCGGCGGGAGATGCTCCCGTGGGGACAGTGACAGCGATGGGAGCGGTTGCCATGACAATGTGACAGCCAGCACATCCCCGAGGGCAGGCTGCTCCCGCCGCCTCTCCCGCTTTCCCAAAGCCCAGAGCTGCTCCTGGATCGGCTGCGGGTGCTGCTGACCCAAACCCCGGCCGGGTAGGGAGGCAGCAGCGCGGAGCGAGCCCGGATGGCAGCAAGGGCTGCGGAGCTGTCCCCGAGCTGGGCGGGGGACACCGAGTCCGCCGTGGGAGGGACGGGAGCGCCACATTCGGGTGCCCCGAGTGGCACGGGCACGGCTGGCACAGCGCCCTGCTGGAGCCAGCCCCTGGCACGGCCCTGTCACCTGCTGAATGGTGCGGGTTTGGGGTTGGTGGTTAGTTTATGAAAGATGGTACTACACACATTTTTCCCTTTTTTTCCTAGACCTAAAAGTGTCCTTCAGGTTTGAATATTTTAGCAATGCCTGGAGGAGGGGGTTTTCTGTAAACACCAGTGTGTTTTTATTTTATTTTTATCGTATCCCATGTAGCATCAAGGTTGAGCAATCAGAACTGCAGGCAGGGAGAGCTGAGACAGCGCTGTGGCTGCCTGGCTGTCAGAGCAGCTCCTGGGGACGGGGGGTTTGTGTTCCATAGCCTGGCTCAGGCACCACAATCCAAAACTTGTGCCAGGCCAGCTCGAACATGCTGGTGTGCATGGCACTGGAATATCAATAAGGGCTGAAGCCAACTCAGGGATTCCAGGGCACTCTAGTGAGAAAAACTTGCATTTTCTGAGGGCTGAGCTGTAGCTGTTACATTTACACAAGTACTTTAAAGCAGGGGTCGACTTTATTCTGTGTTACTGGGTGACCACTTTGTTGTTAGGAGCTGGACTTTGCCTGGCACGTGTTCTGGATAAAGACTTAATCTCAGGAAGAAAACGAATCCATTTTGAGGAGCAAAGTGTTGTTTTCATTGTGTGCTCCAAGCCGTCACTGTTGCTTTGCTCAGTGTGAGAATCTGGGCCTGCCACTGTGTCATTTCAGTGACTGAGACGGCTTTACATTGTCACTGCTGTCAGCCGTTCCAGTTTTCATCAAACTGCTACTTTTTGGTGTGGGAAATTTAGCATGCACATTGTCACGCGGGGTGCAAACTTCCACCTTAATGTAGAATTCAATGTAGAGCTTAATGTAGCAAAAGCTCATTGCTGCTCACCCCAGGCTGTCTCTGCACCACGCCAGGCAGACCAGCAGAAGGTAAAATGCAGGGCGAGACCCGTGCTGTAACTGGGAGCGCTGGGAATCACTTCTGTAGGATCAAAGAAATCAGTTTTGTAGGATCCAAGAGTTCACTCAGGGAGGGACTGGGAGAGTCTCCTTTGCCTGACCTTTGTTTCCAGTCTGGTTCGGAGGCAATCTCCTATTGATGATTCTTTCCAGAGGAATTGCCTCCTGTGCACGTGGAGAGGAATTGTGGATGGTGATGGCAGTGGAGATGTGGCTGTGCTTCAGTCCCTCGTGATGCTGCTGTGAGATTTCGGGTCTGCAGGCAGCAAGCCCAGTGCAGCTGAGAGGGAGAGCTCTCCTCGTGTTATTGTTTCACTGCTGCAGAAGGCAGCACAAATCCAGCTGCTGGGGACATTTCCCTGCAGCTGTGTTCTTGGTGGAGGCATTTCATGGTTCATCTCAGCATCCTTCAGGCAAATGCCACAGAATTGCTTCTGTTCAGCAGGAGAAGCCCTCGGGTTCGGGTGCTGCCAGGAGGAGCAGGGATTGTCCAACAGGACATTGGCCCTGTGGAGGCACAGAGGGGCTGTGGGGAGGGATATTCCTGTTCCCAGCTGATTTTCTCCTTCCCTGCTCCCCAGGGCACCCCAGGCCAAGCTTCCCCAGAGTGGTGTCACAGCAGTGCCCACAGAAACAAGAATTCACCACGTTTTCCTTTCCGTGAACCCCGTGGCTTTGTCCAGGTGAGCAGCTCCAGGCTGGCTCGGTGCAGTTTCTGGGTGGGTGTATGTGAGAGCAAAGTTTGACTCAAAATCCTTAAGTTAGCATCAGATGAGAATCCTGGAGGAGGAGGAGGACAAATAGAGATAACTTTAGCTTTGCTTCGGAAAACTGGGGGCTTTTTTTATGGAGACAAGAATGTATTTCAGATTTGTTGTTGCACAAAGTTGAGTTTTGTTTGGAAAAGGCCACTTGGCAAATTTTGTGATTATATTAAGCTCTCAGGTGGTGACTCACTGGCATAAATTATTTCCAGGAAACAAAAGAAAGGAAGGGTAATGATATGTTGTTTCTTCTACTGTGGAATAAAGGAATAACCTTTCTGCCTGGGCGTACTTTGAGAAAGCAGATAAAACCTGGAGTCAAAAACATTTAAATCAGTAATTCCTGTCTTTAACGTTTCCTTTACGTTTCTGAAATTTCTGAAGAAGCTGAGAATCAAATTACTTCCAGGCACAGAGATTTGAAGTCGACTTTAAGTTATCCAAAATGTTTCCTGTGCACCTCTGCTGGGGGAGTCCCCAGATCTCTGACCCCTCGTGGGAGGGAGCTGCTTCAGCAGGTGAAGTAAGAGGACTGGAAGCAATCATTGTCCCTTGGGATGCAAACTTCCAGGCTCTAACAGCCCCTGGATGGGATGCAGAATGCTGATATTTGGGAAAAAAATTGGTCCAGTCGTGGAGTATCACTTCTGCTAAGACTTAAAAGAAATTTAATAATTTGAAATCACTCACTCATCAAAGAAAAAGCAGTTCATATCTGCAGATCTCTGTGCAGCACAGAAATATTTTACAACAAGCACACAAAAAGTCATTACAAGCTGTGCTTCCTCAAATAAAACTAAAAATAATTTACAACCACAACAAAATGCTGGTGATAGAGGAGACATAATTTTTAAAGCTTAGTATTTCTGTTTTGGATCAGTTACAGAACCTTGTATTATAGAGGACGTTGTGATTGTTTTTCATGTGGCAACACCATTTAATTAAGGTTTAAACAGATGGTTAACAGGAATAGTATTGTAGGCTTCATCAAAGTAAAATCTTAAGGGCAAATTAATATTTCCACTTCAAAGTGGTTTGTTTTGGTTTCTATCAACAAATAAATTAATTTCACATGTCAGAGGAAAGCTCTTCCCAGCACAGTTACTGTTTTACCACTTGTGAAGTGAAGTGTGGTTCACAGAACAGGGACTTAATTTGTAACCCCAGCACAGACACAAATCTACAAAGGAGCAAAGAGCTCGGTTTGCGAGGCTCCGTGGTAACCACTGAGAGTTAAAAAAACCCCAACCAATTGTTGCTCGTACCTGGGGAAGCGCAGGCGCGGGTTCGGTGGGAGGCAGTGCCCAGCCCCGCTGCCCTCCGACCTCCTGCCTGCCCCTGGCCAGCCGGGCTGGGACTCTGAGCTGCTCTGCGCGGCAAGGAGGGCACTCAGGGGAGGAGAGACGCAATCTCTTCTCTCCTTCAGGCAGGGGAGCAAAGGAGCCTTGGGGATTCAGCCCAAGGGCAGGAGAGGGACTGCGGGACCCGAGATGGCTGAGGGGAGCAGCTGTGACCCGCAGCCCGCTCTGTGCCTGTGCCCTGCCTGCCGAAAGCCCTCAGGAGCAGCAAAGGGCTGAAGTATGCTTGTGAAGATGGGGCTTTTTTATTTTTCCTCTACAGCAAAGGTCTGCGCGAGAGGCACCCTCGCAACCCCCCATCAAACCTTCCCCAGTCAAGAAGGTGAAAGCACAATATCGAAAGCAAATTGAAATGAAATTTCCAGGACTTCTTGGGGCAAAGCATTATTTTGATAAGAAAACTTGCCTACGGAAAGGGAGAGGCCGTGCTGGCCCCACAGGTCAGCCCAGAGGAAGGTGAGAGCAGCCCTGCAGAGATAAGTGCCCTATTTCTGGGCACGGCTCAGCAGCGAGGCTGTTCCGCAGCCCCAAAAGGAGATTTCCAGGAGGGAAAGGTCAGAGAGGGCAAAGCGGCCGGCTGGGAGCTGTCACTCTCTTCAGTGTCCTTGCTGCCACTGCACTCTTCACACTCACATGCAGGTCAAGAACAAACCCGAGGTCAAAAGTTGCCTGGATCCAGCAGGGATGCTTTGGGAAATTGGACTGGGACTCATCTTGTCCAGCTTGAGCTAAAACCGAGTTTCCTTGGTTCTCTGCAGGAATAAATCAGCAATTCCAGAGGGCCCCAGCCCACACCCCCACGCCCTTGGCTTCCCAGGCAGCCGGAGCAGCTGTGCAGAGCCCGGAGCCTGCTGCTGCCCCGGCCGCGCTGGCTGCAGGGGACACCGAGCCTGCTGCTGCCCCTGCTCTGGGCAGAAAGGTGCCCTGGGTCCTGGCTGCGTGCTGGCTCTGGGACAGCCCAGCAGTGCTGCACGCAGCTCCTGCATCGCTGCACAGAGCCCTGCAGCACTGCACGCAGCCCAGCAGCACTGCACACATCTCCTGCAGCACTGCACACAGCTCCTGCAGCACTGCACACAGCTCCTGCATCGCTGCACAGAGCTCCTGCAGCACTGCACACAGCCCAGCAGCACTGCATACAGCCCAGCAGCACTGCATACAGCCCAGCAGTGCTGCACACAGCTCCTGCACACAGCCCAGCAGCACTGCACACAGCTCCTGCAGCTCTGGGGCTGTCCGGGGGGGGCTGGCCGCGATTCCCTGCACGTCCTGCTCTCCCCGCTGGCTGCAGCCGCAGCAGGGCTGGCTGGGTTTGGGCTGAGCTCCGCTCGGAGGGGATGGACAGGCAGCGTGTAATTCCAGACCAGCAGCAGCTCCAGCCTGGCCTGAGGCTGGGAACCCCTGGAGCTGCTGCTCCCAAAGCCTGCAGGGACCAAAGGTGCACCACCAGCAGCAGGGCTGGGAACACGAGGCAGGCTTTCAGAATAGTCTGAAATCAAACAACAAACACCACTTGAGACATCCCATTTGTAATCAGCACACACGAAGGACAGGAAGGTGCTCCTTTTGCAAGGCCTAGTGTCATTAAACTTTACCCTGGCAAATATCAGGGTTGCTGCAAACAAATTGAGCCTTTTCTGGAAATACAAACTCCTGCCTTAAAGTGATAATTTCCCTAAACATTCAAGTGACAGGCTTGGGAGGTGTAATTAGAAAACCCTGACAGACTCAAAAGGAAATGTTTTCACCCACAAAGATGCAAGTGTGTAAGATGCTCCTATTGCCAATGTGTTTCGTAGGTTTGTTGCTTAGAGTGATAATCAGACCATGTTGAATTTAACATGGGACCACAGAAGTCAGAAGAAAAAGGAGCAGTATCTAATCCCTCCTCAATCTCTCTTGCTTAGCTCTTCCTAGGGCAGCAGGCAGTGCACTTTCCTTTTTTTGTTTGGTATTTTCTCCCAACAGAGTTGTCATCTCTCCCCCTGTCCCTCTGCACCCTCACTCTCTCCTCGCATGTTCTTCCCCCAGCAGATTTCCAATTTCCATTCCTTGCAGAAGAGGTGACTCACAGCATCCTGGTTGTATCAGCAACTCCAAAGTGTTTAACAGCAGGGGCGACTTGAATGTGGCATGAAAGTTAACAGCTGAAGAAAGCATAATTTAACATAATATTAATAGGCCAGATTCTCCACTGATACAAATTGAGGAGAAAATGAAATTGCACTGGTTTTCACCATCTGAAACAAGGCACAGTGCAGATCTCTAGTTAAAATACCTTTTGTAGTTATAATTTCTCACTGCAAGTTGTCTGGAAGACAGGGAATTAAGCAACAAGGCTAACCATTTTCCAGAAATAGAGGTATCAGTGGGAGTTGCAACAGGATTTTTAATGTAATTACTCTCCTGCCTGGGGTGTTGGGTTCATCAATAACAGCAAAGCTTTTCTACTGCATTGAGCATGCAAACCAGAGCAGAGCCCACGTTTGGCACTAATTGGTTGAGCTGAACATGTTGCAGAAATCCTGCAGTTGTGGAGAGTGTGCAGATGGAGGGGGAAACCTGCAGGGCAGGTCTGGGTAAGGGATGTGTGGTTTGGGCCCTCTCCCCTCCTTGGGGGCACCAAGAAAGGCTCACTGGGGCTGGGCTGCCTCGTCCCTTTCCTGGTGGCAGCAGATGGTCAGGGCTGCTGCAGCCCAGGTCAGTGAAAACCCCCTTGGGAAGAGGCAGAGCATCTGGGGAACAGTCCAGGAATGGGATTGTGCTGTCAGAGGAGACAGCAGGACTGAAGGTGCTGTGAACATCCACATGAGAACCACGGGAGAATCAAGGAAAAAGTTCTGGGAAGGGGAGGGCTGCAAAGTGAGAGCATGGCAGCGTGCAGGTGTGTTAGTCAGGACTTGGGGCAGGAGGCAGGCTGATGCCCTGGGCTGTCTGCGGGACAAGGACATTTCCTGCAGATTTGGCAGAGAGCAGTAATGGCACAGAGCCGTGCAGCAGGAGCTGGAGTGAGGGGTGGCCCCTGTTCTTGCACTGCCACTGCACAGAGCCGCCCCCCAGGGAGGAGTGCAGCCCACAGGGTACCTTACCTGGTAGCAGGCATTAAGGAGAGCACCTGATCCTCCTGTGCCCTGGGACGAGCGGGCACCCTGCTGTGCGGGGTGATGAGCTCTGGCTGGCTGCTGCTGGGACTGCCACTGCTGATATTCTGTTTAAATGAGGGCTTGTGGCAGGGGGCTGCCTGCCCAGTGCCTGGGGGAGGCTGCTGCTGCTGCTGCTGCTGCTGCTGGGGCAGCCCTGTGGGAATAAAGGGTATTTGGCCATCCTTGCTTTAACGGGGTGTTTCAGATCCTGCAGGACCGGCTGTGGTTTCAGGGCTGTTCTAGTTCTGCCCTTTGGAAGAGGTGTTGATTCCCCCCAGAAAACTCGTGATTTTTGTCTTTCAGATAGTTGTGCCTCCTTCGGCTACCCAACAGAATCTGACTTTGGTTCTTTGCTCCCTGTGGAGAAATCCCTTTTTCCCCTCATCTCCTGGTTGCTTAGGGCTGTGGAAAGGGAAGAGACGGAGCAGTGCTGCGGCAGTTTTTGCACCTTCCCGAGGGTGTGAGCGAGCTGTGAACCGCAGGGAAGGGGCTGCTGCAGCCCTGCGCGCTGAGCTCCCTGCGCGGCTCCAGGAGCCGGGAGGGCTGAAGGATTCTGTGCCACCTGCAGACTGTGCCCTGCTGCGTTCGGTAAGGCAGGCTAAACCTAAGCCCAGCGAAGCAGCTCCACTGCACATAGGGGTGGCTCTCTGGTAGCTGTCTGTTAAGTTCTGCTCCTGATTTTAGAGAAAGCTGATTAATTCTGCACATGGTACCCCAGGAGCAGAGGGTGAGGCTGCTTCAGGGCTGTGCCCAGGGGATCTGGCAGCGTGCTCAGGATGCCAGTCTCCTTTGTGTGTCCTGGGCAAGGATGGGGCTTCCAGCTTTAGGACAGGAGAAAGGCCTGGAACCAGGGGCAGCACTTTCCTCTGCTCCATTGCAGAGAGGTTTGGAAGCCTGAGAGCTCACTCCAGCACGGGCTCTGTGTGCCAGGCAGGGCAAGACACAGGGGGCTCTGGGGAGTGTTGACTCACAGCATTCACATCACTCTCACTGGCAATCACTGCTGGTGCAGTAATGAAAAATATTCCAGAACCTTCCCTCTGGGGCACCTCTCTCACTTTAGGCTGCATAAATCCTCCTCACAGCTTTGCAATAAGACTTTGGTTAACTTTTTGCAGGTGATTTAAAGTGTGTGTCTGACAAGATTCCCTGTGCCATGTTTCTCTTGCTGCTGGTATGTCCTTTGGCATGCAATAAAAACCCAGAGTGCTTATGTTAATTTGATTTTTGCAATCAAGCCACCTCAAATTGCATTTATCCCTGTGTGGTGAGTCATGCTGTAATGATCTGATTTGTAGATCAGGTCCAACTTCTGCAGGGCATTGTGCAAACATGAGACAATTTCCTTCTCACAAATCTTGGAGGCCACTTCCAGTTCCACAGTAACAAAAGAAATGAACACATTTTTGCCTCCTCCAAGTACAAGCCAAAGCTTCTAATTGTATTTAAAATAAAATTTACCATATTTCAGTCAAAGTAAAACAAGCATGAAAAATTGTCAGGTGGAATCTGTGCTCTCAGATGGATGGGACAAGTAAAGGTGTCCCGGTGCTGAAGCCACGGTGGGAGTGGAGATGACAGAAGTTGTAGCCGTGGTCTGTTGACAAGGGAAACCAACCCAGGGAAGCTGCATCCTGCCTGAGGACACGGCACTTGTTCTTCCTTCCTGCCCCTCGTGCCTTCCCCAGGCTTAGCAGGAAATCTGCCCAAGCTGGTTCAGTGCAGCCGACTGGAACAGGAGCAGAAATCCCAGCTGAGAACTGTTCTTGTTGACATTTTGGTCCTGAGCTGCAAGTGCACAACTAAAGTGTAATTCAGAGGACTGGTCTGGAGGCAACAAGGCAGCAGTGCTAACCCCAGCTAATTAACTCTGCCACAAGGCAGCCTCGTTAGCTCCAGTGCTGTTCCCAGGCACAGAGGGTGTGCTGCTCCTGGGCAGGAGAGGCTGTGACTCCACGGGAGCTGCAGGTCACCCGCGCAGGAAGGAGGCTGGAGAGATTTCCAGCGCAGGCAGGAGCTCTGTGGTGCCTTTCAGGTTCCTGAAACTGGGAACAAAGCCCCTGGCACTAAACCCAACCTGCCGAGGAGCTGCTGCTCCTCTCTGGGTGATGTTCCCCCATCAGCAGTGGCTCCAGGCTCTTGTTCCATGCAAGGTAAGGTGAGAAGAGTTTTGTCAGCTGCGTGCCCTGGTTTTGTGCTGGGATTTTGGCGATGGAGCAGAGGAGCAGCCCCAGCTGGAGTCCTGCAGGCCAGGCAAGGAGCAGTGGGTGGCACTGGCTCACTGTCTGTGCTTCTGGTGGGAGAGACACAGGAATGAAACCTCTCCTTGCAGTGCACTGGAACAGAAATATCACCAAAGCCTTCCCTTCTTCCACCTTGCTGGGTTGAGAGGCTCTTGTCCCCAGGAAGAACAGTGGGTTTTCCTTTGCACTTGGAGAAACACCTTTTCTCTTTTCTCTATTGACTTGTTTTCCACAAGCACGGCTGACCTGGGGCCCTGCCAGCTGTGTCCTTCCCCTCCTGCTACCCCGGCCCCCCTGCCCAGGCACGGAGTCCAGATCTACTGCTTTAGGAGCACTTTGCATTTATTTCAAGTCACGTCGTTCTTTTTTCCACGATAAAGCCTTGGGAACTCATCCCGTGTTGTAACAGTCCCTTTCGGTTACTTTAATCCTAAATTCAGCAGTTTCATTAAATTACTCATTCTCCCCCATTTTCTTTGTGATCACCAGCCATGTCAGTCACAGCGACTCTTCAAAGAGGGAGGCTGAACTCCACATCAGATAGGACTTCTTTCGTTTTATTTATAAAGCAAAGCATGAATTCTAACAGGTCCACTAGTCATATCTATTGATTTGGTACTTAATCATATGAACACAATGAATATTCAGTGCCTGCATGATATAAAAAGAACAATCAGAATAAGTTATTAGAGGTGCTGGAATCTCATTTAAAATCTAATTAGGTCTAGAACAAAACTAGAGGAGTCCTGTCTGAGTATGGAGAAATGGATGTGTCTATGTAATGATTGAAATGCCTTCTTTTTTCATCCTTCTCTTGGCATGTATTAAGAAACTAGCACTTTTCTTTTCCCAGTTCAGAGTTGGAAAACCATTAGTTTGGCTGGTACTCCCATGCTTTAACTCACAGATGAAAGCTGGTCCCTCCGTGCTGTGTAACTGCTCCCCCTGTGCAGAGCCTCAGCCAGGGCGATGGGGTGGGCAGTGCTGTCCCTGTTCCCCTGCACTGACTGCCTCACAGCCTCCTGGGTCTGCATTGCTTTAATTGACCTCGCAGCTTTCTGGATTTTATCACCACACCACATCAGGGCTTTGTGAATTTTTTTCCCCGTTTTTAATAACAAAATTGAGGAAAACTTCAGTTATTTATGGCACTTTTACACCAATATCATGGCTCAGCTTGCAGGGGTTGTCTTGCACGAAGGCAGATTCAGGCTTTGCTCGGCTGGGCAGAGCTGAGCAGGTGAATTATTCACTTCCCTTCAGCAGCTAGGCTGGATCTAATCCGTGCTTGACTTGTGCTGCTGAGGCAGGCAGAGGATGTGAGCAGAGGTCACCCTGGGATCAGCTGCTGGCCAGGGTGACTCTGCTTCGCCTGGCACCAGCAAACTTTGGATTCTGACATTTCTGACCTGGGAGGTGGGCAGGGGGGACTGCACTGCTCCTCCAGACCCTCGAGGGGTGGCCCAGAAGGTCCCCTAAAAGTCCTGCAAACCTTTTCTGTGAGCAGTTAGCTCTGGCTCTGGCACCAAGGATGGTCAGGGTGCACCTTGCACCCTCACACTGCTGCAGGGCTCAGCAAAGGACACTGAGAGCCTGCCAGGAGAGGGCTGCAGGGCTTCCCAGGGCTTCCCAGGGCTCCTCAGGGCTTCCCAGGGCTCTGCACCCAGCCTGGGCAAGGATGAGTAGGTGACTGTGCTTGATGTGCTCAGATGACACTGCTGGCTTTTCATCATCCATTATTCAGAGAGTGCACCCAGGTGTTTCCTGCCGTGCCATTTCCAGCCCAGAGCACAATCTCAGCTCCTTCAGCTGCAGTTTCTCTCACTCTCTGAAGTCCAGGTCGTGCAAGTCCACCCTGGAATGCAGCCCAGGAAGGGTGCCCCGGGTTAGCCAGCCTGGAGGGAGGGGTTTGCCCCTCCTGCCTGCCTGAGCACACCCCATCCTACGTGCGCCTTTCCTAGAAATTCTGGATACAGAAATGGCATTTCATTCACGAGCTCGTCTTGTGGCTGCTGAGCATTTATAGCTGGGAATGATCTCTGTGCACTGAGAGCCTGTTCCTATCCCACCTTCAGCATTTCCTGACGATGCAGAGGCCAAGGCAGCTGCTCCAGGCAAATTCACAGCCTCACAGTGGGGCTGCAAAAGGCTCAGCCTGAAGCTGTGCCATGACTCCAGAGCTGCCAGCTGTGAGTGTCCCCACCCCAAATGGCTGTCTGGAATTGTCACAGAAAATGTAAGGAATTATATTTACAAGAATATTATTTCACATGTAAATAGGGAGTTAAAGGAGTCGGGGAAAATCCTGCTGACACCCTGTATAGATCCTGTGTGCACACGGGGACTGAGCAGCAAGGACCCAGTCCCTGCTGGGCCATCCAAATGCTGCATTAACATTGGCCATGGTGAATATGAAGCTTCAGAAGTAGAACCCAAGCTGTGCACGTCCTCCCCCCTGCAGGAGCTGGCTGCTTCCTGCCCTCCAGCACTGCAAATTCGAGTTATTGAGACGTAGCTCAGCCATGGCCAGCCAAAAGAAGTTCCAGGGCTTCTCTTTGCAAGGGAAAAATGGCTCTCATGAAGAACAGGAGATTAATTCCTGGATTAGGATGTGTTCCTCGTGGTTTGAGGATGACGAGGAAGGTCTTGAGGTCTTGTTCAGTTTGCCTATGGTTTCCTTGCTTTTATTCTCCTTGCAGTGAATTAAATTCATTAAATACAATTCCTTGTAGTGAATTAAACCTTAGAGAAGTGGGCACTTGCCAGGTATGACTTGAGACTTTTCAGGCTGCTGTGTAGGGATCCCAGTTTTTGCCTGATGTGCATTACCTTCCACAACTGTGTTGTTCCCAGGATTTGATTTTGGTTCAGTTCCATCTCATCTGAGATGAATGGGTTTAATCAGAATCTCTTAAACCCACTTCATTTGATGGCAGCCCTTTATAAGATGCTAAGAAACAGAGCACAGTCTTGCCCTGGCAAGGCAGGAGACTAAATGAAGGGAAGAATTTTAGCTTCTAACTGGATTCTAACTATGGAGCTCTGAGGCTTTATAAGATTTTCCAGCGATAGCCTCATTTGGCCTCTGTAAATGGCAGCTGGGCAAGAAAACACAATCTCTCTGTCTGCTCTGAAATGTGTTTATTGATTTCAGCAGTGGTACTGTAATTATTCTCACAAATCAGCTAATTGAGGTCCTTAATGAAAGGTGACTTAAGCAGCAGTAAATTTTGCATTTGCCTCCCCAGTGGACAGCAGCTGACCAAATCTGGTATTCCTTGTCAACCAAACGTTCTTGTAGCACGTTTGACCCCGTGACTGGAATTAATGAGGTTTATCAGGGCGCTGGATGCTCTCCTGCATCAGTTTGTGTGTTTTGTAGGGCTGAGCTGGGTGGGTGTCACTGCCCTCGGCCAGAGAGGTGCTTCCCAGCCAGCCCTGCCAGGGGCAAGGGCAGAGCTCAGGCCTGGGTGGGAAGGTCTCTGCAGCCACGGGGCAGCTCAGGATGCACAGCTGGGGCACGGCTGAGACAGGAGATCCCTGCAGAGGCTTTGGTCTCAGGTCTGCACACACGGCCACTCCTGAAAATGCTCCTTGTGCCAGGCAGAGTTCCCCGAGGTTTGTGGCTCCCGGGGCATCCCTGCACCTGGAGGATGCTCCTGCCCGAGGCTCCTCTCAGCCCCTCCCTGGGGTGATGCCTTAAGTTTTAAGATTTTTTTCTTTGTCTGTTCTGCTTTAGTGTGCAGCTCTCAGCTGCATATTCAGTGTTACTGAGCTCTCCTCCCAGGGCACTCAGACACAACAATTCTCTCCAGCCCAACATTCCAGGACAATCCTTCCCAACCTCAGCCTCAAAAGCACCAACAACGTCCAAAAGAGGAGGCCGAGCAAGGAGGATGGAACTCCATCATTCCCAGTGATTAATTGGCCAGTTCAGCTCAGGATGCAAACGGAGCAGAACTTCTCCAAGTGTGAATCCCCGTGCCCAGGCCCCTTTTCTGTGCCCATCTCGAGGCCCATCCTGGCAGGGCTGCAGCCGGGCTCTGGCATTGCCAGGCTGTGCCCTTGGAAGGCCTTGCCATCAATCCCTGCTTTATTCCTCTCCTTTTCTCTGCCCTCTGCTCCAGCTCACGCTGACCAGGGGTCAGTGCTGCAGGGCCGGTGCCCAGGCTGGAGGCAGCACGGGCAGCCCAGGCTCTGAGAGGGCAGCTCTGCTTTCACCTCTGCAGAGGGAATTCAGCAGCTCTGCATTCTCCAGTTCACCTGTGTGGTTTTCTGCCCTCGGCTTTCACTGAGAGGAGAGGATTCCAAAGTTCAGCTGGAGGTTCAAAAAATTAACATGCTTTCTCTTCTGAACTTTCAAAATCCAGCTAAAGGCTTTTAGCTGATTATCTCAAGTCTCTTCTCTCTAATGACTTTCCAGTTTATTGATGTTGCACAAAAATCCGTGGATAACCCTCTCTATTAGATATAATTATCTAATGACTATTGAGCTTGGGAAATTATTCTGTTAATTTTGTCTTTAGTCTTCTATTTCCTGTCAGGGGTTTGAAATGGCAGCCTGCAATTCTCTCATAATTGCTGCATCTTGTTGATTTCTCTTTCAATTTTTTAAAGATAAGTTTGAGCTTAAATATGAGCTTTTGAAAGAGGAAAGTAAAAAGTCTCCATTAAAGTGTGGTTGTGGTTCGAATGCAAAAATATCCCTGACTAAGGGGGACCCTGATTTTGGATTGAAAACCCACCAGTGATTAAGCAATTTTCTTTCTCTTCATTAGACTCTGAGATTGTCTCTGCATCTCATCCTCACAAGGATGAGTTCTTGTTCAAGTGGAGTTACACTGACAAGGCTGGTCACGTCCCACACTTAGCTGCTCTGGATCCTTTTCAACACTTCTCATCTGCTCGGTTGATTAGAAAGAAACCATGAATGTGTGAGGACGTGAGAGACCCCACGGTGGAGTTCTGAGGCTGCCAAAGCCTCGCAGCCCTGCCTGCTCTCTGCCTTCCGTCCTGGAGCTGCACAGCTTTGCCTGCCTTACCTTGTCTTTCTAAGAGACGAGGAGAAAACTTTCCCGCGGCTTTTTAAGGTCCCCAAAAATAATTTTAAGACATTTTATTTTCCAGAGAGAGGGTCACTGCTATTGTGCCCATGAAGGCTTTCATGGTACACTGTTACTGGGGCAAGCACCCACTGCCTGTGCACCAGAGTTTGTCTGTTAACAGCCGGGTATTGTGTCCTAAAACAATTGCAGTCCAGTGGCTCTTCTCCCTAGACAGTGGTAACTTACAACTTAATTCCTTAATTTCTTAGGATCAAAGAATAAAATGGGCTGAAAGGGATCTGTGTCTTTGGTTTTATTCGAGTCTGAGCAGAGCACGTTATTCCCCTTTATCCTCAGCAGAGCACAGCGCTGCATGTGCATGTTCTCAAATAGCAACAAAAGCACTCACTCAACTCAGCTGAGAAGGTAGGTCTGGGTCCCAGTGCTGGGTCTCCTTCCCTGGCTGTCCCTGCTGCCTCCTGCTCCCTTTTGTGAGTGCCAGCTTTCCCCAGAGCAGTCCCCAGCAGGGACAGCCCCGTCGCTCAGTTTGGTGTTTCTATTGTGGTGTTAGGCAGCAAAATCCATCCCCATTCCTCCCGAAACTCATTAAAACTCTGAACTACAGCAAAGTGATTTCTGTTTGGGCTACATGGCCGATTTAGCAGACGGGGGAAAGGTAAAATGATTAAGTAGTTTCTTGTAAAGAACTCTCTCTAACTAGAAACTTAAAGAGTTTCTGATATATGTTCACTTACTTGATCAGCTTTGTAGGCATAACTTCTTCTAATCATGTACTGCATTGCTAAGAGAGGGGACACAGATTTTCTTTGGCATCACAGTTTTTTCCGTGGCTCATTTTAACTGCAATATTTTATGTAGGTGTTTAGAACAGAGCTCTGGGAGCACCATCATTGCAGCATCCCAGGACCTGCATTGGTTCAACAGTGCAGCTGTCACTCTGTGTTGAGGGTTAATGAAGGATTTTTTCTGTATTAAACAACATGTATTATTTTGTATATTATTTTTGATTTTTATAGACATACTGGTGTTCATAATGGAGGTCTGACAGCTCTTAGGACTGGGTAACCAACTTTTGGTGTCAGTGGGGGTCTTTTCACCCACTTCATGTGATTACAATTCATCCTGGGAAATGCAGGCAGCAGTGTCCTGTCTCTGCAGGCACAGCATCATCACTGGAGTGTCAGTGTGCTGCCCATTGTGCTCTGCAGCCCACTGCTGCTCAAGCCAAAACTCCTGCAATTTGAGTTCTTTTCTTGGTAATGGAAAATAAAGTTTTCACAGCTTTTTTTTTTTATTTTTCCCATTTCAAAATATCATTTTTTAGCTAAAATTTGCTGCCAAGTTCTGTTTTGATCCCGTGGTTTATTTTTAGACTGGAGATCAGTACATTCAGGAATCACAGTTACGTGGAGATAATACTGATAGTCTCGTTCTGCAGTTTACCCACAGCACTTCTCCGTGTGGTGTGTATCCTCTTGGTGTGTCACAGTAGGGACAGCAAGCAGCCCTGCTGGGGGCTGCTGCCTCTGCAGGGAGCTCTGCAGAGCTCAGGTGTGAGCAGGAGCCTGCAGTGGATCTGTCACGGGACTGTGTGGGTGGCTGGAGGGACAAGGGCTGCACACAGGCGTCAAGCTGTGCTGCACGTTCAAGGCTATAAAGGAGCAGAACTCCTTAAAATCCTGCTGGAAAACCCTCTGGGGGCTGCCAGAGCCCTGGGCATTCTGCACAGTATGCACTGGGTCCCATCCCATCCCATGATCCCATCCCATTATCCCATCCCATCCCATGATCCCATCCCATTATCCCATCCCATTCCATCCCATTATCCCATCCCATCCCATCCCATTATCCCATCCCATCCCATCCCATCCCATCCCATCCCATCATCCCATCCCATCCCATTATCCCATCCCATTATCCCATCCCATTATCCCATCCCATGATCCCATCCCATCCCATGATCCCATCCCATCCCATCCCCTGCTTGTGTGGAGCAGCAGGAGCAGCAGGGGGGAGCCCAATGCGGGAGGAGAGGTGGCAGCAGCTGAGTCCCCTCTCCTTGTGCTGCTTGCACAGGGCCCAGAAGGATTTTTTGTTTGTGTTGGGAGGGTTTTTTTGGTTTGTTTCTGGGTTTTTTTTGGGTTATTTTTTGTTTCAGTTTGGGTTTTGGGTTTTTTTTTTTTTTTTTTTTGGGTTGGTTGGTTTTGGTTTTTTTGTTTGTTTGGGGTTTTTTTTTGGGTTATTTGTTTGGTTTTGTTTGGTTGTTTTTTTTTAATGCTGGTGAGGTGATTCAGGAATGGCTTAGATGCATTTGATTCTAAATTCTCAAGAGCACACTGACCAAGGGGCTTTTCTCTTGACTTATCCTCAATCCCAAGCCTGCTATTGAGTCCCTGCTTTGCTGTGTTTTGCTGCTCTGTCCCAGGCACAATTTAGCAAAGGAGCAATCCTGTTCTGATTATGTACAAAAAGCAAACAAAAGTGCAACCGCAAAGGTGGATTATGGGTTGTTTTTCCTTTGTTGAGGAAAGAATGTTTTTTGTCCATGCATTTCAAGGCACACAGCTGTTCATGAGCAATTTAAAAGAGAAATATTTGATACTGCAGGGGAGTTGGTAATGACTTAATCAAAGGCAAAAATACCTCTTTGCTGCAGTTGAATGTTCACATAGTTTAGCTCTTATTAGCATAGATTTTCCCCAAATCTTTAGCATCTGATTTATGAAAGGCAGCATAATGAATTTTAGCAATAAACAAGAATATTGGAACAACAAAACAGACCATTCTTGCACTCCCTTGTACGGAGTGTAGAACTCCTGTGGCATTTCTGGGAGGGCTCTACCTTGGCTGGCTCACATTTCCTCTGCCTGGAAAACTTCCTGTGCCTCCCCCTGCTCCCTGTGCAGGGAAAGAGGAGTCAGAACTCACCTGGGTGTGGAAGATCCCCACCTGCAGGAGCAGACACAAACCCCTCTGCAGCAGCCAGGGCCGAGCATCCCTCCTGTGCCCCCTGCTCCTCCCAACACCTGAGGAGGGGCTTGGGGGCTCCTGGCAGAGGTCTGACCTCGTGATTGCAGTTCGTGCAGGACCCTGTGCCACCCTGCCAGTTTTTGTGGCAGGACCCTGTGCCACCCTGTTTTATGGCAGATGAGGGATGCGCCGGCTTTCCAGCCAGGTGATGTTTTTATTTAAGCCAGCTGGGACTCTCTGACATTCTCAGTTACAGGCTGTTTGCACACACTCTTTGCAATTGAAATGCAGTTTGCCACCAGTGCACCCAAGGTCTGCTCTGGGACATGCCAAACTCTCACTGCCAGAGCTATGAAAGTGAGTGGCATTTGCAGTGCTAACAGAGAAGGATCAGAAAAAAAAAAAAAAAAAGCCTAAACTTTCTTTCTCCCTTTTAAGCAGTGACTCAGTCACCAACCCTTCCCACAGTTCTTCACTGATGTTCTAATTGCAGCCCAATGCCAGCTTAGGCTGCCTAAAAATAAACACATTTTCGTGTAATTAGTTGGACTGTCTGCCTCCTTGCCGTTGAAATTATACAGAAGGAAATATTTACTTACAGAGTTTTCCTAAGTATGATCTCTCAGATACCCCAAGCAGGTAGGGAATAAATCTATACAGAAATATGTTAAAACATAAAAGGCAATGTGGGAGTGAGTCTGGGGCTGGGAGAGCTGGTGGAGCTGAGAGCTGCCTCACCTGACAGAGCCCAGCCCAGCCTTCGGGCACAGACTGTCCCTGTGTCCCCCTGTCCCCCTGTCTCTCTGTACCCCTGTCCCTCTGTCCCTCTGTCCCCCTGTCCCTCTGTCCCCTGTCCCCCTGTCCCTCTGTCCCCTGTCCCCCTGTCCCTCTGTCCCCTGTCCCCCTGTCCCTCTGTCCCCTGTCCCCCTGTCCCTCTGTCCCCTGTCCCCCTGTCCCTCTGTCCCCTGTCCCCCTGTCCCTCTGTCCCCTGTCCCCCTGTCCCTCTGTCCCCTGTCCCCCTGTCCCTCTGTCCCCTGTCCCCCTGTCCCTCTGTCCCCTGTCCCCCTGTCCCTCTGTCCCCTGTCCCCCTGTCCCTCTGTCCCCTGTCCCCCTGTCCCTCTGTCCCTCTTGACGGGTTCTTGCTGGCTGAGGGGTCTGAGCAGCCCTCCTTATCTGCAGGGCCCTGTGTAGTTCTGCGTTCTTCACTTCTCATCAGCACCCCTGCATTCCTTTCCCTTACCCTGTTCACGTAGGCGCCAGTAGAAGCTGATCTTACTCTGTAGCAAATATTGAGCAAAGTGCATTCTTTACGTAGTTATCGCTAATCAATTATTCTTCTAACCCCTAAATGTTAAGCTCTTTGTTTCAAAGGGGAGCATCGCTGCAGAGCGCACAGAAACCTCTCCTCGCCCCCGGCAGCCCCCGCAGCAGCCTCACCGCGTCCCCGGGGTTTTCCCTCGGGGGCTGCGGGGCCGGGCGGGGAGAGGACGGGAAGAGCCCCGCGTTCCCCGAGCGCTGCTGCGGATGTGCCGGGAGCGCCGCCGGCAGAGCTCCGTCCCCAGCCAGCGCCGGGGAAATGAACCGCTTTGATCGCAGGCGGATTCCCCCGTGCTATTTTGAGATGCAGTGAGGAAAACCGAGGGATGTCGATTCTGATGCAGACGGAAAGCAGCTTCAGACGCAGTTTTCCTCCAGGGGCAGAAGAGAAGAGCGGAAGGAGGAAAACAAGGCAGTCTCCAGCAGCATTTCCAAACCTTCTGCTGCAGACAGAGACAGGTCGCTGGGTCCCTGAGGCTGGACAGGGATGTTCCCCAAATACAAAATTCACTGGATAGCTGGTGATTCTCCTTGCTACCTTTTGTCTGACTCACCACTCTGCTGCAGCCCCGAGTCAGCACCTGCAGTGAAATTAATCTTTGTGGCTCAGTGGATATGTTTACAAGGGATTGCTAATAGCTACCCTTTGACTCAAAATAATTGCAACATCTCTCACTTTCCCTGCTTAAAACACATATGTGGAGGTCTCAGATTGCTCAGTTTTGATCAGACCAACTCCTGCTTTTCATTTCGTCTTCAAAACTGAAGCAAAGCAACGAACAGACACGCAAAGCAAACGCTCCCTAGGGCAGGAGTGTGTGTGTCTGCAGATTTGCACTCAGGCTGCTGAAGAACAAGAGTGAAAACATGTTTACAGGGAAGAAGCGCTTCCGAAGGGTGTTTTCTCCTCCTTCTCCCATCTGCTGTTGCTGGGGAAACCAGCGCGGTGCTGGAGCGGCTCTGGCCCATCCCGCTGCTCAGAGCGGCTCTGGCCCGTCTCGGTTCTGGAGCGGCTCTGGCCTGTCCGGGTTCTGGAGCGGCTCTGGCCCGTCCCGGTTCTGGAGCGGCTCTGGCCCGTCTCGGTTCTGGAGCGGCTCTGGCCCGGCCCGGTTCTGGAGCCGCTCTGGCCCGTCCCGGTTCTGGAGCGGCTCTGGCCCGTCCCGGTCCTGGAGCGGCTCTGGCCCGGCCCGGGTCTGGAGCCGCTCTGGCCCGTCCCGGTTCGGGAGCCGCTCTGGCCTGTTCGGGTTCTGGAGCGGCTCTGGCCCTTTGCGGTGCTCCCGCAGCATCGCCCCGAGCGCAGCCGGGACAAGGGAAATGCAGATTCAGCACCGAACGCAGCCGGATCCTCTCCCGGAGCCGCTCCCGGAGCCGCCGGGACACGGCCGGTGACAGCTGCCTCTAAGTGGCCGGGAAAGGCGTGGGACAGGGTTTCGTGCCCAGGGAAGGAGGGGGCAGCGCTGCAGGAGCGAGGGGGTCCCAGCCCAGCAGGGCTGGCAGAGCAGCAGCCGGGTGAACCCGCAGGGAATGCCCAGGCTACAAAGAGTGCTGAGGCTGATGGAGAAAACCCAATTTCAGTTGGGCTTGCTAGCTTCTCACTGGTCCCTAAACATTCCCAGGCAGCTCTCCGCGGGCCGTGGTCAGTCCCAGTGTCCCTCCCCAACGGAACACGGCCCTTTTGCTCCATTCCCCTCCTCCAAGCTGGCGTTTCTGCAGGAATCCCTCTGCGTTTGATGCTCTCAGGGTCGCTGCCTCGCTTTGTTCTCCAGCCCGTTCCTGGGAATCTGCTCTCCCAAGAGAAGGAGAACAGGGCTGAGCACCTCATCTGTCCCCCCCACAGGAGCGCCGGGGTCTGGCACTCCCTGTGCTTTGGGGGAGCAGTTTTTCCTCCAGTTTCTTGGAAAGACTCATCAGCTGCTCTGAGCCGTGTGTGAGCTGCTGTTCTGGGGCCAGAGCCCCGGCCTGAGCAAGAGCCTTTGTTGTAGCTCAGCATCATCTGCAACACTCCAAGAAGAGCCAGAGACATTGCAGAAGTCATGGCAGGAGGAGAGTGTTTTTAACTCAAATAATGCAGAAGCATTTCAAGCCTCGCCTCAAGCCAACGCTGGGTTTTCACAGCAGAAGTTTGGATTTCGAGGGTGGACTGTCTCCTGAATCCTCAACCCCATTTCCTGGTGAATTGTTGATTCTGCAAGTAGGCCATGCCTGCAGTCTCCCTTTGGGAGCAGTGGAGACTTGACAAGCCTAAATAATAACTCTCATCTCTCGTCTCTTTGATGTTAGATGTCACAAAGTCGCTCCCTGCCATCCACTTTTCATTTCTTCTCTTCAGTTCCTGCAGAACTCTGCTGAACACACAAGCTGATGAAGGACGAGGCATTTCCAGGTGCCAGCAGTGTTGGTGGCACGGGTCTCTCCCTGGCTGGACCCATCCCAGCGGCGGGCATGGGACAGGCTGGAGGGGCCCTGCTGTCCCTGGGAAGTCGTGGCACCCAAAACTCCTCTTGGAGCTGCACTTGCAGTGCACGAAGCCCAGATTTGCCAACCCTCTGCCTATCAAGGAGGTCTCAACCTCCAGGGCACGCCCAGGATCTGGGGAAGAGCCTCTCTGCAGCGTTGGGGCCACGTCTGAGCTGGGCACAGAGCTGTGCCAAGGCCACCGGAGTGCCCTGTGCCACCACAGTGCGAGGACAACTCCTCACGCTCCCACTTCACCGGAGAGCACTCAGCTCTGGCACAGAGCTTTCAGCTTCCACGAGGAGCCTTGTAAAGACCTTGCCCTAATTACAGAGTGATTCCAGTGACACTTTAAATTATGGGTGAGTTTTACATAATTCTTTTGATACGTGTTGTTATGACATGTAAGATTTTATCTTTGCCAGATGCAGTGAATTATGTAAGATCTTTGTTTTGCATTTGTCAGGATGACTTGAACCACTGCACATTTAACAAATGCACTTTCAAAGGACCTGGTCCTGCACACAACTGTGATAATACAGGTAAACTTCATAAACTTTACCGAATTTCTAGTGACTTATATAAGCTTATGTTTAGGCAAGTTTATGTGACAGTGTTCAAACTCCAAAGCCCAGCATGCAAGGAGTAGGAAAAGTCCTGTCCTGAAATGCAGCCCCATTCCTGGGCTTCCAGGGATGGCTCATTATGTCATCAAATGCTGGTTTTCCCATGGGCACCCTGCCTGATGCAAATCAGTGGGCAGCAATTCAAAATTCTCTTTTCTTCATGTCCTTCAGCGTGTGGCCCCAGCCCTTGTTTACTGTGTCCTGCTCATCCCGGCTGTAAAGATGAAATACTCTTTCCACTTGGTTTTTGGTTTTTTTGTTGTTTTTTCACTGTGACACTCATTACTCCAGTCATGTTTGTTCATTCTGCATGCAAACTATGAATTAATTTGTCTCTGTGAAGCCCAGTAAGGCAGGGGAGGAACATTATCACTTAATAGATAGGGAACAGAGGCACAGAAAGATTCAGTCAAGAATGTAAATTAATTTGGGATGTTCAGCTGCAGATGCTGCAGAGCTGACAGTCCCTGTGCACATGGGATTTACTGGCTGGCTCTGGTGGTGCCATGCCACTGCCGGGGCAGGACTGCAGTGGGCAGCTGCTGCTGCTGCCCTCACAGGTGCCCAGGGCACTTCCCAGGGCACGAGAGCAGAAACAGCAGCCAGATGGAAGTGCAGGAAATCACAGAACCTGAGCATGGTTTGCCTTGGAAGGGGCTTTAAATCATCTAATCCAGGCCTCCTTCCAGTGTCCTCGGCTGCTCCCAGCCCTGTCCAGCCCGGCCTTGGGCACTGCCAGGGATCCAGGGGTGCCACAGCTGCCCTGGGCCGGGTGGCAGGATAAATGCAAGGTCTTCTTGCTCAGGCCCACAAGGGGAATTTCGAAGCAAGGAGCTGAAGGAAGGCAGTGAGGTGACTTTGTGGGGACTTTCTGGCCATCTGTTTGCTCTCTGAGTGTTCAGGCACAGCTCAGATCGCAGCCTGGGCATCACACCCAGCGCTGGGGAGTCCAGCACACTGCACAAATCACAGAGTCACAGAATCAGAGTCACAGAATCACAGAGTCACAGAGTCACAGAGTCACAGAATCACAGAGTCAGAGTCACAGAATCACAGAGTCACAGAGTCACAGAGTCACAGAATCACAGAGTCAGAGTCACAGTCACTGAGTCACAGAGTCGCAGAGTCCTTAAGGCTGGAAAAGCCCTCCTGGATCACCAAGTCCAGCCCTGTGTTCACCAATAAACCACATCTCCAAGTGCCACACCCATGTGGTTTTTTGGAGCACTTCCAGGGGTGGTGATTTCAACATTTCCCTGGGCATCCTTTTTCAATACCTGGCAACCCTTTCCATGAAGAAAGCGTTCCTAATATCCAACCTAAACCTCCCCTGGTGCAACCCGAGGCCGTTTCCTCTTGTCCTATTACTGGTTACCTGCGAGAGGAGGTTTCAGGTGTTTGTGGCACCACCCTGCAGCCTGGCCCAAGGGCAGGGATTGAGCCCTCCCCTCCTGTCCCTTGGCTGCAGCAAGCACCAGGAGCAGGGCAAGGACTGCATCAGACAGGAGAGCCCAGGCAGCCTCAGGGCCCGGCTGCAGAGCCCGTGCTGAGCTCAGCACCCTCCTTGGCTTGCTTTAAACTGTCATCTGCCAGCTCCCAGCCCATAAATGGGAGACCTGAGAATGGCCATGGAAACTTTCCCTTGTCCAAATTCCAAGAGTATTTATATAATTTAATCAATAATTTGCATTGATTTATTTGCACTAAGTAACTCCTTGAGGTCTGGATAATAGATAAGGGTGTGCATGGTGCTGTACAAACACATCATAAATAAATGTAGCTTGCAAATCAATTGTAAGATATTAATGATTAATCTTCTCATAGTAAAATGATGTGATGTCTTTCCATTATGGATTAAAAAAAAAATAAAATCTGGCCTAAGAAGTTTCAGAGTCATTTATTTGAGGAAGGCTGCCCTTTAAGGCAGATCCTACACTCTTTAAAAGGTCACGGGGTTTGAATAGCGTGGTTCCTTACAAAGCACTGCTCCCTGGGTGGTGTGAGAGCACCTTCACCAGAACACAGCACGGCCCTGCTCAAAGGAGGGCTCGGCCATGAGGCCAGGGCTGGGCTCCTGCAGGGGATTTCACTCTCCAGCCCTCTTTGGCTGCTGGGGATGAACCCACAAAGAGCTGTAAAGGTACCCAAGGCCCGGTGCATTGACACGGGTGAAGAACAGCACCTTGCCCTCCATCACAGCCCTGGCTGGGCCATTTTCTGGCATCACTGAGAGCTGGGAGCAGAACAATGTGGTGTTTTACTGCACTGCATTTCAAGGCAGCCTCATGCAGGCAGGGGACAAATCTCTGACCAGAGCAAGGTCTAATTCCAGGTGTGCTGAGCCCAAGAAATCCCTTTTTGGGGCAGACGAGCCAGATCAGAGTGTGGCCATCAGATCCAGTGCCCAGCCTCGGCGCTCCCAAGCTGTGCACAGCTGAGCTGCCTCCCCATGCCACTCACCCCCTGATGCATTATTATAGAGCAAGAGGAAAATGCTTATTCTATAATTATTTGTTCTAATTAATTTATCTCTTCATCAGGTTTTCAAAAGAGACAAATTTCCTTGTTTTTCCGCCTCTTGGCACGTGCAGTGCAGCACGGCAGGGCCACGTTGTCCAGATGTCTCGCTGGGATCTGCAGCTCCAGTGTTCCACATGGGACTTCAGGTTGCATTTTTATAAGGAACAAGGGCTTTAAAAGTAATTCATGTGCAATTGTCTTTCATGCCTAAAACGTTTTGCCTCTCCTTTTTCACCCATGCTCTCTTTTTCATGCACTTTTAGGCACACATCACTTTATTTTACTGCACAGCATTTGCTTTTTAAAAGGGGCAGATGATGCTTGAGCTCTTTGGATTAGGATGTTTATGTTCTAGCAGAACCTGTGAGACAGGGAAAGGTACACATTTGCTGCTCAATTCTTAGTTGCTTCTGCTGGTAAATTCGCAGCCCAGAGCCCACCTGGGCACAGAGGAGGTGTTTGGCAGAGCTCTGTTACCCACTGCTGATGTGAGCCAGCACAAACCTTCCAATTACAAATTCTGAGTACAAATCCACCGTTTCCTTCTGGTTACACAGAAATTACGGGGGTTTAGCCCAAGGTTTAGACAATAAAAAAACCAGTTAAAGGCACTGCTGCCCAGCCGCTCACCTGTTTGATGCAATATGCTCAGGCTTGATGGGCTCACTGGTTTCTTTGACCTTTCTGTGACTACAGCGATTTTTGCTCTCAGAGCCCTTTTGCAGGAGGGCAGGGAGGTGACTGAGCAGAGCTTTGCTGGTTCAGAACCTGGTGGCTGGAAGTTTTATTGGCATTTAGTGGAGGCTTCTGGTACTCAGGCAAATGCCTGGATCTGTAGGCAGCCCAACTTTCAGTAACTTTTTCACCACTTTTGAGTCATCATTAATGCCATCCCACTCAGCGGTTATTCCTAGGCCTTCTCTCTCTTCCCAGCACTTTCTGGCACATACACTTTTCATTTCCTTTTACCCTTCTGGTGATTAACCCTCTCCCCACCTCTTGTCTCATCTTGCCTGGCAAGCTCCATCCAGCTCTGTGATCTTTGTCAGCTGCTTGAACCCTTCTGCATTTCCATGGCAGCCTTCAAAATTGAGATCTTTGTGCAGTTTTTGGTGGAGTTTCAGCAGCTGCCTCCTCTCCTTCTTGTGGCCAAGGGACTGGAGCCTGGTCTCCTCTTTGATGCCATTGCTGAGCAATTCTTACCTCTGCACTCCACCCTGATTGTTCAAAGCCTTTCCCACTACAATCTTTGGTCAAGAATTAAAAGACATCGTTCCCTTCCTGCTGACGGGAGGGGTCAGCCGGTGCCCAGGGGAGCGTCTGGCTTTTGGAAGGGCTTGCATGAACAAGCCTGGCAGGGTTCTCATCTCCTCGGCTGCCTTGGCAGGGGGGCTGCTGTGTGCTCCCAGCCTGCTCCACAGCACGAGGTGTTCCCTGAGCTCTCTGGTGCCGGCCCTGTTCTCACCAGCCCAGGCTGTTTGCCAGGGACCTTTAATGTCAGAACCGTGAACTGGATGTAGCTCTAAGCACCCACCCGTAATCCTGGTGTGTATTTATGTGTGTCTGCATCTCTCACGCACATTTGTGCGCGTCTGTGTGTGTGTTTAATGGATTTCAGTGTGCTTAACACGTTTCCCTCCTCAGCAGAATGTGAGCCCTGAGTGCGCTGCTGTCTGCCCGAGGGGAGGATTCTGCCTCTGCAGAAAACGCTGCTGGCTCAGAGCTGCCTCAAGACGTGCCCCAGAGGGATGTGCCGTGCTCCGGGTGAGCAGCCACAGGAGCCAGGCGTGCACCTGGCCAGGTGAGGTCTCCTGCTCTGCAAGGGGCAGCCTGGGGAGGGCATTGAGGAGGGGCAGGAGCCCCAGGAGGGACACCGTGGGACACACCCGGCTGTGCGGGGCTGCCAGGGACCTGCCACGGCCCCACGGGGACCCCGGTGGGCTCTGCAGGAGGGGCTGCAACAGCTCGGAGCTTTCCTGGGCAGGAGGAGCAGATCCGTGACGTGTCCCAGGCTGAGCTGGAGGGATCATCCACAGGGACAGGGGCTGGCAAGAGCAGCGCCACAATCCTGACTGCTTCTTGATTGCCTCCACTCTTTGTTTAGCTCAGCCTACCCCAATTACATGATCATGAGATCTGCTGATTGAAACTCCCTAGAAAAATCTCATTATGTTATCTAATGCAAAACCTTTGTGGTCAATGTAAAATCATTTCCCCAACTCTGTGGCAGGTGGGTTCTCCAGTGTTGCCACTACTTCCAAATGCAGTCATTGTTCTTTTAAAATAAGAAAGTAAAAAAAGAACCCCACACCTTTAAACAACAACAAAAGTTCTGCTTTTGTTTAACAAGAAAAGGAGGTTAATTTTTAAAGATCACTCTATTATTAACTTGTTTAATTATCAGAAGGGATGGTTGGATGAGCAGACAATTAAAACCAGGAGAGGCTCAGAAGGAAAAGTTCATCAGTATATTAGAGAGACAATGGGGGAAAGTAAAACTATTTTAAGTACCATTTGAAGGAAATAATTTGGGAAGGAAATAGGATTAATTAAGTTTTGAACCAGTTGATTTTGTTATCTAAAAATATTTCCTAGATTAACGCCGTTACATTCTCATGCATGAGGCAATGTCTGAGGCTCCTCAGCAGGAGCGAAATGTTGGTGTAGATAAAGGCTCTTCAAAGCAGCAGGGAACTCAGCAGGGAACTCAGCAGGCTCTGGGGTGCACCCTGAGGCTGGGACCAGGCCCAGGCCTTAGCAGAGGCAGCTGAGCTGTGCCTGCTCTGCTGCCCTGTCCTGGCCAGGCTCGGTGAGAGCAGTGCTGCTGCTGCTGCTGCTGCTTTCCATGCACAGCGAGCCCCACTCCTCGGGCTCCAGCTCCTCTTGGCCTTCCCGTTATTGTCCTTGTCACCATCAGGAGAGTGAAACTTTCACTTCATTGCTCTCAAACATCTCTGGCAGAGCATAAGAGTTCTGTCTGCCAGGCTCATCCTGAGCTCACACTGTGGAAAAGACACTGACTTTGTCTCAGACCTCGCCAGAGTTCCCCTCAGGTTCTGTTCAGTGCTGCTGGAAAAGAAAAAACCAGCTCTGAGTTCTTGTCTGGATTATTTGTGCCTTAGATTTCCTTAAGGTCTGGTGAAGAATCATGATAAATTCAGAGTTTTGCAGTCTATTCACTAAGGAATTAATTTTTACAGGCACCAGCCACGGTCCCGGACATGAGAGCATTCATCCTGCCCCTCCAGCTGTTGAATTTAGGTGAGACATGCAAAACATATCTGGGGAAAAAAATTAGTGCCTGAAAGTAATTTTCCATACGTGGTATTTAAGACTCTTAAATTTCAAATCATTAATAATGATCTTTGAAGGGAACCCTATAAGTTGTCTTCTAATTCCTGATGAGACAGAATAATTTATTACATCAGTTTCTCTGATTAATGTAAAACGTGTTTCAAATTTGGGTTTTCCTTTAATATTTCAACTTCCCCTTGAGAGGAGCTGCAGAAGGTGACTGAGTGCCCCCAAGCTGATGTGGTGTGTCCTCAGAGCAGGGTGAGATCTGCTACTGCAGCTGGTCAGCAATAAAAGCCACTGTAGAGCAGCAAACCCAGCTCATTTCAGGCCCTGCAATCCAAAAGGCACCCAGGGCCCCACAGCTCTGCTCACTCATGCCAGGGGAGAGAGGGTCTTAAGAATCTACTCTGTGAATTGGAAATTTTATGTTGCCAAGGTCATCTCCCCCCAGAATTGCTGAAAAAAGGCCAAAGCTGGAGCTACTCAGGATAAATTGCATGGCAGGTCTTCTCCCTAAGAAATGAGTTTATTTTAAATAGGTTTTCTACTGTACTTATATGTCATTTTTGCAGAGGCAAAGTCAGACAGAACCATGGTGGTTTTTATCTTGGTCTTACATCAAGGAGGAAACTGAGCTTGAGCATTTAGAGCAGCTGGTAAAAGGCATCCCACTCTTTGTGTCCTGCACCCCCCGTGCTGAGGCTATGGAAAACTGAAACTTCCACCTTTGCTGGTCCTGGGCTGCCCACTCCAGCTGCCCCGGCCTGGTTCGGGTGGCAGGCAAAGGACAAAGTTAATCCAGAAGGGTCTCTGTGCCAGGGAGAGCCAGGGAGCCGTGGTGCAACACTGCTGCTGGAGCACAGAGCCCTCGTGGTACCTGCAGAGCTGAAACCCTGAGCCCAGGCAAGAGGCAGCTCCTTGAAGAGAGGATTATTTATGGGAAGGGAGGCTCAAATTATTTATTTGTTATTCACAGATTCTGTCCTGCAAAGGTGTCCTGCTCAGGGATGTGTCAGGGAGACATTTACAGCCCCAGAGCTGGGCCTGGGCTCCACACTGAGATACTCAGAGAGAGAGATACTCACGCTGAGAGAGATACTCACACTGAGATACTCAGAGAGAGATACTCACACTGAGAGAGATACTCACACTGAGATACTCAGAGAGAGATACTCACACTGAGAGAGATACACTGAGATACTCAGAGAGAGATACTCACACTGAGAGAGATACTCACACTGAGATACTCAGAGAGAGATACTCACACTGAGAGAGATACACTGAGATACTCAGAGAGAGATACTCACACTGAGAGAGATACTCACACTGAGATACTCAGAGAGAGATACTCACACTGAGAGAGATACACTGAGATACTCAGAGAGAGATACTCACACTGAGAGAGATACTCACACTGAGATACTCAGAGAGAGATACGCTGAGAGAGATACTCACACAGAGAGATACACTGAGTGACACACACTGAGAGATACTCACACTGAGAGACACTCACACTGAGATAAATACTCACACTGAGATACTCAGAGAGAGATACTCACACTGAGATAAATACTCACACAGAGAGATACACTGAGAGAGACACACAACTACTCACACAGAGATACTCAGAGAGAGATACACAGGGATACTCACAGAGATAAATACACAGATATACACTAAGAGAAATACACTGAGCTACACTGAGATACTCACACAGAGAGATACGCAGAGATACACTGAGATACACAGATACTCACACTGAGTAACTGACACTGAGATACTCACACAGATACTCACACTAACTGACACTGAGACACTCACACTGAGATTTGGCACTGCATGCTCACAGCTGACACCAACGTCACCACAAGAGATGGCTCAGACTAGAGAGCTCAGAAGGGAGGATTTGTGAGACAAGAACCTCCCTTCTGCTGCAGTTACCTGCAGGGCTGGAGGTACTGGGGATGGAGAATAACAGCAGCTCTGCAGCTGTGAAGCAAAGCAGCAGAGCTCCAGTTATCTCCAGGGCAGCCAACACAGCACTGAACAACTTTGCTACAAATATGCCTATTTTAAATCGGGCTTTATGTTCCTAAGGCACTCAGGCTCCTTTTTTTTGGAACATGCACCTGAATGAGTTTGATGTTTGGGGATGGGAGGGTTTAAAAAATGTTCCCCAAGGACATCCCACATTTAGCTGCAGGGAAGAGATGATCCAGACCCACTGAGTTATCAAAACCTCTGGAGCAATCGTGACTACATCTGCAGCTTTGGAGGATTTCTGTGGCACTGGGGGTGCTTTCACCTCCCTCACCCTATGGAAGGGGCAAGCTGGGGGAGCCGGGGCCCGCTGCGAGCAGGGCACAGCTCTGCACTTGTGAGACAACAAATCTGGAGCTTTCATCTGAAACTATCTCCTGTCTCAGCCCTGACCTTAAAGCTGGTTTAGTTACAGCTCGGTCAGGTGGGAGGAGCACAGATCAGGCAACAGAATATCTCATTTTCATTTCAGCCAACATTTAGGGGGAGATTTTTGCCCCCATTTCCTCTGTTGCCTTCCAGAACTGGCTCTTCAGCCACCCACCATGAAGACTTGTCCCTGCTAGGACCTTCTGGAACACCGTGACGAGTGAGGCTCACCTGTCAGAGCTGCCTGGATGCCGCAGGTGAGAAAAGGTTTCCTGGAAGTTTCCAGGGAGAAAAGGCAGGAGAGGGGGATGTTTTCCCTCCAGAGCAAAGGGATGGAAGCCTCTTTCCTCGGGGCCAGGTGAAGCTGGCTGCTGAATGCTCCTGCAGAGCACAGGCTGAGCATCGCCCAGGTGCTGCCAGAGCAGGGCTGGGAGGGCTGCCCGGGGCGGGGGCCTGGCAGGGGGGCACACAGGGAGCAGAAGGGGCAGCCCAGGGTCCCCAGCAGCACAGGGGGCACTCCCAAGGCTCGGTGACCCTGGCTGAACGTTTGAGTATCTCAGCCAGGCACTCCCAGTGCCCCAAAACAAGGAGAGTTTGAATTTCTGGGCTGCGGAGCTGCAGGGAATGGCTGTCACACAGAAAGACTTGGAACATTAATTACGGTATCTTTTGTAACTTTATCATTTAATTGCCAACCCTTTCCCCTTCAAATTAATCATGGATGTACAGCATATAATCAAACAAGCTTTTTAAAAAAGTACATCTTAATATAAATAGTTTATTCAGTGCATGGTTGTGTATACAACAAATAATAAACAACTTTCTTTGTACCAGGCAGGAAGCTGCCTGTACAGAACTAATTCAGTTTTGGAGCACAGAATCCAACGATGATTAATGCACAAAATCTTACACATCATGCAACTCTATGCCAATATTCCAACTTTCTCCCATGCAACAGACATGATGACCTAAATGGAAACCTAACTACATGTTTTAAACAATTGTTTCCAATAGCATGTATAAGTATAAGTTGTTTAGGGGTAACCTGTCCTAACGCTTCCTCCTACACAATATTCACGTGCCCGTTACAGTGAAAGGACTTTTACAAATAAGACGTTTCTTATAAAAAAATTAAGTCACCTTAATTCCACAGTTTCTGTCTTTAGAAAAGAAGCCACAACGATAGTTTAACATGACACACAAAATGGAATTAAGAGAAATCTACACTGGAGGATAATTTTATCCCTTTCTGTTAACTTCCACTTGGGATAACAAAACAACTCAGTTCCTACAGACTGGGGTTAGCACAAGAACTTTACTGGAAACTACAAATCTATAAAAATTTATATTTCATTGTGTTTAAAACTACAAGAACACTGTTTGCTTGAGCCTGAGACACCAACTCTCAGTTCCAACCCTGAATTTTTAATTTTTTTTTTTAAAGACATAGCTTTAAAGACCCATTGGAGTTCAGAAATCAAAAAGTTGCACTATTCCAAATTAAAGGATACATTTTTTTTTTTTATCAAGCCTTAGATATAAAATGGTAAGCCAAGGAAACAACAGAGTTTACGTATTTGTTTTTTGTTTGCCCCTATAAAACATACAAGCATTAAAATTTCCTTTGAAGAGCAAAAGTGGTCTTTCTTCTGAGTTGGAAAGCAAATTCTTATCAGCAGTGAACGCTGTGAAATGTTTTTGTTTTGTTTTCCACAGAGCACAGGAGAGAGAGAAAGAGAGAAAAGAAAAAGGTGAGAGAGAGAGACAGAGCTGGGCGTTTCCTCTCGGAGACTTCCCCGCGGTTGTTGCTGGCTCTGCCAGTGCCTGTGCCACGCACTGGCACATCCTGCACGGCCGGGGCTTGTCCTCTGGCAACCAGGAGACCTAAAGGCTGACAACGGGGGACCTATGCGAGCTCGGTGGCTTGTCCTGGGCAGCTGGAGTTGGGACGAAGGACTGCGAGTAGGAACTGGAATCCAGAGGTAAGGTTCTGTTCAGAGAGCGCTCGGCCGGCCTCAGCCTGGCTACGTCGACTCGTTCTGGCTCATGGATTTACCGCCGTTCAGCACTCCTGAAACGCTTCTGCTCTTTGTTGGGGTCCCGCTTCCAGACCTGGAGAACTCTGTGAGGTCGTGGAGGGAAGGCTCTTTGTACATGGCCACTGCAAGGCAAGAGAGAGAGAGAGCATCAGCACCGGGCTGCCGGGGCTGGGGGCAAAGCCCAGCTGGGAAACGCTCAGCCAGCAACGCAAGGAGAGACTCAAACACCCGTGGCAAGGAGACCTCTTCCATTTCCAGCTCTCCCTGAGAACCTCGGAGATCCTCCTCACGGACTGGCACCTTACAGAAGGGGAAAACCACTCCTCCCTCTCCCAGTTAAACCAGCCACCCACCCACTGCACTGACACAACCCTGCAGGACAGACCTCGGCTGATAAAAATCTGCATTTCCTTCCTGACAGAGCAGTAGCGCTGTCAGGAGCTGTGATTTCACCTGTCCGAGCTCTGCCTGGACCAACACCATGCTACAGAACATTATAATCCTGTTCTATAAACAGCTGGACATGTCAAATACATATGCACAGGAATTAAACACAAGACAGTATCAGTTCAGACACATGGAACAAACCCAAGCAATTACCTTTTAAGGGTTTGGGAAGAAAGTGTGCTGCAGGTTTATTTTTCTTCACGTGGTTTCCTTTCATTATTTCTCCTTCTTTGTTAAGACCCAAATACCAACCCCGGCCAGACTGTTGCTGTCTGTAGATCATTGAGGAATATGTCACATAGTAGTTTTCAAATACTGATTCTTTGAACTTGCACTCAGGTGTGAAATGTTCCTGTAAGAAAGCAACAGATCAATATGTGCAGGGCCCAGTCTCACATCGGTTAATGAAAAAGCATCCAATATCCATTGCTTTCTGAACGGTTAGAAGTCACACCTCTCATCCTCAGCTATCCAATTATGGAACACGGGTCCTAGAAGTATTAACAAAAGAGTAACACAATTTGAAACCTGTGAAATGATGCTGTGAGCAGCTCTAAGTAGAATGTAATAAGATCTTTTTGAACAGTGAGTAAAAAGTCTGCGTGAAGATTTATGGATTGATGCAGCTAATGGGTATCAGGCAGGCACAGAGCCGTGCCCCCCCTGGGACCAGCTGGGCCCAGCCCTGCAGGTGGGCAGAGGCTGCAGAATGCTTTGTGCACGAACTGCTGCCCTCGGCTGCTCGTGAGACAAGAGCAGGAACAGCCCAGAGCCCAAACGCCACGAGCAGGGGCTGTCTCTCCCTCTAACCCAGCAGGGCTAGGTCAGCCTGCAGCAGCTGCCTCTGACCTCTGCTCCTCCTGAGGGACCCCCGGGAGCCCAGCGGCCGGAGACCCTCTGCCGACAGCACAGCTGCAAACCTGCGCCACCCAGCCTCGGGCTGCCCTGCGTCTGCTGCGAGACGGCACCGAGCCGACAGCGAAAACAGAGAGCAGAGAACCAGGACAGCCTTTTCCTCCTGCCAGGGCTGTGCTGGCTGGCCCCAGGACTGCCCTGGCTGCACCAGGATCACTGCACTGCTGCCCAGAGCTACAACGAGGTTCACACATGGAACGTGGCTCTTGAGGGGTCTCACACCGAAACTCCACTCCTGGCAGCCCCGCTCAGCTGCTCCCTCCAGCCCAGGGCCCTTTGGGCTTTGAACATCACAAGTTCTGACAATTCCTCACCCATGGACTCTACAAGTCCATAAAATACAAAAGAGGACGGGTTTGATCTGGCAGTGCAGATGTTAACACCCCGTTAGCACTGCCAGCTGCAGGGGAGCTGCCCTTGTGCTTACAGCACCCTACAGAGCCCTGAAAGAAAGGATGAAAAACTGTGCTTGTAATTTTGATTTTAAAATATCACAGGAAATTAAATGCCTCAGGAGCTTAAGATATTCTTATCTAGTTTCTGACATATTCTCATGTGAGAAAAAGATGGTATTCGGAAAAAAAAAGAAACCCACCACTCTGCATTTTCTGCACATCTTTTGCCATTTTGTCTTTATAATAGAAAGAAAAAAGCTCCCGTTCTCTAACTGGCATTTGCTTCAACAAAGAATGTGAAGCAAGCAATTTTCTTCTTCTTTTTTTTCCTTTAAGCTAATTGGTTGTTATTTAGTTAATTGACGATTGGTTTCAATTGCTGTCAAATGGGCACAGTCACTGCATTTCTGTTAAGATTTCTGCATAAAAGCCTTCCCTCACTGTTCCTGCCCAGCATCAGCCATGGTAACAAAGACTATTGCAAGGGTATCATCCAATTAGCAGCAAAATGGAAAACTGCAGTGCTCCCACTGGCAGATTATGGTTTATGTACAGTAATTTGGAGCTGTTTTGGGTACAAAGGGCCTGCTTGTACACAGCAGCAGAGGGTCAGGCTGCAAGCAGAACTGAACATTCCCTCTGGTGCTCTCAGGAAGCAAATTAACCCCGGGAGGAGCAGCAGCCCCGAGTCCCTGAGGGACAGTGGGGACACACAGGGGGACCCAGAACCCCTCCCTCACTGCTGGCTGGGCCCTGGCCCTCGGGGAGTGCTGCGATCCCGGAGTTGGAGACCGTGCCCAGCCTGAGAGCGCCCTGTGGGTGCAGCCCAGCCTGCCAGGCAGCCCTCGGCATCCCAGGGGAATCCCTCCTGGAGCATCCCAGGGAAAATCCCTCCTGGAACATCCCAGGGAAAATCCCTCCCTGGAGCATCCCAGGGGAATACCGCCTGGAGCATCCCAGGGAAAATCCCTCCCTCGACTGCCCAGCCTGCCAGGCAGCCCCCGGCATCCCAGGGGAATCCCTCCTGGAACATCCCAGGGAAAATCCCTCCTGGAGCATCCCAGGGAAAATCCCTCCTGGAACATTCCAGGGATCCTGCAGGAGTTCCAGGGGCTGGATCCTCCCGACAAACAGAACCAAAACCCCTCTCCATCCCGCACTCAGTTACCAGGACAAATTCCCTCCCAGTTTTTCGGGCTCTAGAGCAGAACACCTCATTCCCTGGGCTGGCAGAGATCGGTGCCCCTTTCTCCTGACTGGCACCTGCCAATTCTCGAGCTGCAGCTTCCGCAAGCTGGGATGGCATCCTCCTCCTCCTCCTCCTCCTCGCCAAGCGAGCAGCTCCCGCGGAGCTGCCGGCAGGAGCTGCCGGGCTCTGCCTGCTCCTAACCCCGGGCCGCCGCTCACCTCTGCGGGGAGCTCGCTCCCCTCCATCCCCTGCCTTCATTTAACCCAAGCTGGGCGGTCACTGCTCGCTACGGAAAGAGCAGGGGAGCGGAGCTGCAGGGGGAGCGCCGAGTGAGGAGGGGCGGACGGGCGCATTCCGATGAAAATGGGCTTTTCTGAGCCTGGCAAGCCCACGTGCCAGCGCAGCTGGGCGCGGACAGGACTTCCACGAGCACATCAAGTCAGGATACAGCACCTGCAAAGTGGCCGTGATGTTCTCTCTGCTGGCAAATTCTTTATTAACACGCTGGGGAAGAGCACAGGGCTGAGTGCCCCAATGAACACTGAACATTTCCAGCTCACATAGTCAATCCTATGGAAAATTTATAAATACAAGGCTGGAATTCCAAGGCCAGTTTTCTCCTGTTTCTCAGCTGACGTTTTACTCCATCCTTGCAATGAAAATAACGCAACTGAGTTCTGGAAAGTCCAGAGTTATGGATCCATTATAACACAAAATAGATGAAAATAATTATTTCTGCGAAACAGTATTTCAGTCTCTGTTTACCTCAGAAGTCACTGATGATGGCACCTGCATGAGAGTGAACTCAGGCCCCTCACACATCCACCCTTAACACTGAATGCGTGAATGAATAAATAGAAGTGAAAAGGCGGTGCTGGATACACTCTAGCCGTGACTCAGCCACGCTGAAGGAAAGCAGGAGGATGAAGTGTCAGGGGCTGCTTCTCGGTTCTGAGCTGAACTGCTGAAAGGTCCCTTCATCAACAAATCCGCAGCTGCACTGAGTATGTGAAAAATAATTTTAAAAGAATAATTTGGCGTATGATAATATGGTAAGAAGGCCTCATGGCACACACTTGGAGTAGCTGTATTATATCGAAAATAATTCAGGCTGCATTACAGAACGCCAAGCCTGAAAGCTGAAATACCATAAAAGCCAAGCTGGGATTCTTCCTGCTCTATTTGTGCAGAAGACACAGCTGAAGCCAAAACCCCTCCAAACTATCAGCCATCCCACCCGCCCACGCTGCAGGACTGCACGTTAATTACCGGGTGCTGCAAATGACTCTGGTGCAGGAATTCAGCCTCCCCAGGAAGAGAAAAGGGGCAGCCTGCTCCTCGGGGAGGGGTTTCGTGTCACAGGAGCCTCTCCCGGCCATGGCTGATGCACAGGAGGAGGAGGAGGAGGAGGAGGAGGAGGACGTTTGCTCTCTGCCATTTACTGCATTCTGAATTTGCACTGTGGATACCATCAGCAGGCGCCAGCACCAGATTCTTCAAGATTGGGTTTATTCAATGTCTTTCTTTCGCCACAAGTTGGATATTCTGCAGCTGCCCTACAGCAGTTTATTAGAACAATGACAGGTTTTGTTCAAGTGCACTTAATGCTAGAGGCACGAGTAAACAGCAAGAAAAGAAAAATTAACTTTGAAAAGTATTCAAGAAAAGTATTGTGTACTTGGGAAACTTGGAAAATGTTCTTACATATTGAGCATGTGATTGTATTCCTGGTGATCAATGGCTATGTGTGTGTATGGGATCTATCCTTTGTTTTCTCCACTTAATGAAAATTGGATTTTTTTCCCTCCATATCCCAATTTCTTTCAGGACTATAATGTAGCCCAGGATTCCATTTTATAATCATGAATTTTTGAAGGAGCCTCGTTAAGGCTCCAGAGTAGTGATTTTCTGCACCAGCGAGCCTGCCTTTTTTTATGAACAGAGATTGATTTTCTCCATCTTGGCACGTGAAGTTCCAGGGGGCATCCTCTGGATCACCACCCTGGAATGTGCAGTGGTACCAGCAGCACAGGATGGGGATAGTTCAACTTTAATGTTATCAGGAATAACAGCTTTTAGATCACCAGCGTGAGCAGCCTGGGGTTTCCTGAGCCACCAAAAGCCCTTTGCTGCAGCGGTGGAAAATGCCAATTACCTTAAAGCAAAGCATTTCGTGTCAGGTACAGCACATTGCCACAGACAGGTTCCAGTGCCACAATTCTCTCCATTTTGCTGAGGTTTATCTCTTTTGAGGGATGCAGGTGATGTCAGTGGGAGCAGCTGCCAGGCTGTGAGCACACAGATCCTGTCCGTGGAACTGGGAGCCACAGCAGAACGCAGCTCATCCGAAGAGCTGCGGGGGCTCTGCAGGACAGCTGCCGGAGCAGCTCGGGGAGGAGCATCGCTCCGGCCATGCCCCTTCCAGGTGAGCGTTCACAAAGGCTCTGCAGGTAACCCAGAGCCCTCAGCCGGGGCTGTGACTGCCACCAAACAACGTGCCTGCTGAGGAACAGCATCCGTGGAACGGCGCAATTCCCCTGGAGCTCGCCTCAAGGCACATGCAACCTGTCCTGGCCATACAAGCACGGGAGGAAGAAAATTAGATCAAAAATTATCTAGAGGAGGGACACTGAATTCATTCAGGAAAACGATTTAATGACAGGAGTGGTAGGAAGGCAAAGTTTTCCTGGAAAGTGATCCCAAACAACTCCACAGAATGGATTTTCCTTATTGCCAGTGCAATAAACAGGAATTTATCAAGTGAAACACAAACTGTCAGTGGTGTGTAAAATTCTTTAGTACAAAGCTCTGTGAAGAGTACAGTGGAGCCCAAGGAAGCAGCTGGATAACCAGCATCTCCAGAGAAGGATTTCAGGTAGGTATTCTCTGAATCTGTGAGAAGAGCACTGAAAAGAGCCCATGACAATTCCCCTGACACCCTTCCTTTGCACAGCAAATCAAAGGCACAAACTCAGGGAAAAATGCCACATCGAGCTGAAGCAGAGAACACATTAATTACAAATAGCGAGATTCAGAGGTGTGAGTTCTGTTCATTACTCTTTCTGCACCCTTTTCAGTGACTCCGTTGTGCAAATGTCTCCAAGTCATCTCTGCCCGGGTTTTCCAGCGGCGTTTAGGCCCATCAATACCCGGCTATTTAAAGCTGGGTGTGTCACCTCAGCGCGCTCTGCCCGATGACCCAAGGGAAACCACTCAGTGATGTAAACAGTGCTGGAACTTAACTGAGGCAGAATCTATGCATAATCATATTAGTGCTCCCCTGTCTGCTGGTGATGCTTCGCTTCTACAGCTGTGTCGATTAACCAGACCTTACCTGCGGCAAGAGAACTAAGGCATGATCCCTACAGAAAGAAGGTACCCTTCTGATTACTGCAGAGGAAATGGATCCTGCTGGAAAGAGCCTGTAGTGGGGCTTAAAACCTCTGCAAGATGCTCAGGAGTCCCCCTCAGAGATGTCAAACACAGCTCCATCCCACCAAGCTCTGACACACAATCTCCTTGGTATGAACAAAGACAGAAGATCCACTTTACCCCAAATTCTTCTCTTCTGCATCATGTTCACCTCTGACGATGCTGGAATCATTGCAGAGGGAAACCTCTGCCATTACCTGAATGATCAAGTCTTATTTCTACTGCTTGCAGCTACCCTCCTTTAATTTCTGCAGCTTCAGGAGAGACCCTGCCTCCTCAGCCTGGGGGAGAACCCGAGTGCTGGCAGCAGCAGGGCAGGGGCTGCAGGGCACTCAGTCAGTGACCAACGCCCCGAGCCCACCGGAGCCGGAGGGTGGCTCAGCAGCCCGGGCACTGTGCCAGCTGCTGAATCGTGCTCCACTCAAAACCACCCCGCACTCCCTTCTCCTATCCCAGGATTCCCCAGAGCAGCCAATCCTTTTCATCGTTTTCCTAAGCTCATTATCTCTGCTCCCTGCCACAGAGGCTTCCACAGGTGAGCCCAGCACTGCAGAAAACATTTAAAATGTGTCTGTTGTTGTTTTTTACCATAAGCACATTTCTTGTCTTTTTTTTAATTTTTTTTTTTTTTTTTTACAGCTTTCTTCTCTCAGCTTTCAATTTTGGAAAACAGCACATAAAAGTACTCAGTGTGCCTCTTCTGTGCCATTCATTACCCCACATCTCTCCATCGTGCCTCTGCTTATTCATCTCTTGTCTTAACTAAGCAGGCCTAATCTTTTTAAATCTCTTCTCATATGAAAGTTTCTCGGTGCCTTTAATCGTTTTCATTACCCTTCACTGAATTCTTTCTGGTTTTTCTCCCTCCACCACTTCCAGAACTGAAACACAACACTTAAGAAGAGGCTGCACCATTGAGTTGTGTAACAGAGGGAAGGTATTTTCAGACATTTGTCTTATGACATAGTAAAATGGTCTTTCTTGCTCAACCTCACTATTGTGCATTTGTACAAAAATTTTTTATCTTTTAAGTTGTGTCTCTGATAAATGTAGTCCAATTTTATGGTATTTCTGACCCTCTGATTAGTCAGTGTACCCAAGCTTAAATCTTAAAGGAAGGGAGAAAAAAGCAGAAGGCAGCTGGAACAGCTTTCCTCCCCAGAACGAGAGCAGAGGGCCCCAAAGATGCCAAGCAACCAATTTTCTACCAAACCCATTATTACACAGATAACCTGCCAGACACTGCCATCAGATTTCCAGCACTTATAATTGACATCAGATCCTAGTATTGTCAAATCTCTCCAACACAGCTGTTGAGCAGAATGTTCTCAGCTTAAGTGTGTCACATATTGCTTTTTAAAAAAGAACAGACTGAAGTTGATAAAAATCCCTTTAAAGTGTGGAGATCATCTGCTGCTCTCAGTCACAGACATCCCTTCAGCCCTTCAGCTGTTCTGAGACCAGGCCCTGAGCCCAGGGCCGTGTGCTGGACCTGGCCAGAGGCACCAGCACAGCACAGCTGCCTGCTCGGCATGGTCTGCTCCTCTGGGATTACTCTGCAGGGTCTGCTCCTCTGGGATTGCCCTGCAGGGTCTGCTCCTCTGGGAATTACTCTGCAGGGTCTGCTCCTCTGGGATTACTCTGCAGGGTCTGCTCCTCTGGGAATTACTCTGCAGGGTCTGCTCCTCTGGAATTGCTCTGCAGGGTCTGCTCCTCTGGGATTGCCCTGCAGGGTCTGCTCCTCTGGAATTGCTCTGCAGGGTCTGCTCCTCTGGGATTACTCTGCAGGGTTTGCTCCTCTGGAATTGCCCTGCAGGGTCTGCTCCTCTGGGATTGCCCTGCAGGGTCTGCTCCTCTGGGATTGCCCTGCAGGGTCTGCTCCTCTGGAATTGCCCTGCAGGGTCTGCTCCTCTGGAATTGCCCTGCAGGGTCTGCTCCTCTGGAATTGCCCTGCAGCTCCTCCTCTGGCTCTGTGCTTCTGCAGAGGATGGGCAGCAGTGCTGGACCCCGCAGCACCCAAGAACCCCCGGCACTCCTGTGCTCCAGGCTCCCAGCACAGGGAGCCCCCCAGACAGGCTCTGGGAGCAGCAGGGCTGCTCAGAGGAGTTCTGGCATTTTCTGCTGTATCCCAGATACAGAACAGCAGCCCTGGGCTGGGGAGATGGAAGAGATCTCCTTTGGACTGACACACATGAGTCCATGCACATTCATCTTAAAGGGCTGGAAAACAATCATCTCATCAGTGTTTGAGCAAGCTCTAACTCTGCCTGCTCAGCTACAAGCAGGGACACGACCCTTTTTGCAGTGGATGCTCCTGAAATTCTACAGAAAATCACGAGAGCACACAAAGCTGTTTCTCTTTTGGGGAAGAGCAGCTGAACGAACACGAGTGGGACGAGTGGGAGCAGTGAGAGCAGGGAATGCTGCCTGTGGTTACCTGTCTGTGGTTACCTGTCCGTGGTTACCTGTCCGTGGTTACCTGTCTGTCTGTGGTTACCTGTCTGTCCGTGGTTACCTGTCCGTGGTTACCTGTCCGTGGTTACCTGCAGCCTGCCTGGCAGCCCGTGTGACTGCAGGTGGGTGAATGGGGTGAAGTGATGCCCTCCTTCTTCGCTGCTCTGCCCAGGTGCCTCCCCGAGTTTGTGACGGGGCCCTGGCGGAGGCAGAGCTCTCCCCCCGCCGGGCTGGGCAGCAGCCCTGCCGAGCACAGCCTCTGCTCAGCCTGGGCCTCCCGCAGGGCAAGGACGGGGTCTGCAGCAGGGGCAGGGCTCAGGTGCTGCTGAACGAGCTCTTCTCCTGCACGCAGGAACTGCCCCTGTTCAGTGACTGCCAGAGGCTGCAAGTGGAAGATGAGTAACAGCAGGAGCTGCAGGAGAAGGAACAATGCCACACTACATCACACGGGCTCCTGCCTGGCTGGCAGCTGAGCCCGTTCTGCAGCAAGGGCAGCCCTGCCCCGTGCCTGTGGGATGCACATTGCTGCTGCTCTGGCTCAGCCGTGGCTCAGCTCAGCCCCTGCTCCCAGCCAGGCTCTCGGCCAGGCTCTGTCCCCTCTCCTGAGAGCCCCCTGCAGTGGCCCAGGCTCCGTGCTCTCCCCACTCAGCCCTGGGCACTGCCCGAACTGGAGCTGCTGCTCAGAGGAGCCTCCCCTCCAGCAGCACTCCCTAAGGTATTTTGGGAACCCCCTGGAAAGCTCTGTAAAGTAATAAATGCAGCAGAATCTTTGGACTGGCATTATATACTAAAAAATAATATCGAACTAACAGGCCTATTAATTAGGCTTTTAGCTGAAGCATTACACTGCAAGCATGATTGTTACCATGGACAAAGTCAGCGCTGGGAAACTTAAGCAGGACATTGCACTCAACAAAAGCAGTGACTCCTTCAGAACCTGATCCAAAATGTGTTTTAACCAAGGCAAATCTTACCCCTGCCTTTGCTGCATTTTGGTCAGCTCCTAATGTTCAGGTAGCCTGAAGAGACACACAGACACCTGCCTTTTAGAAATCTAAGGTATTTGATATTTGTCACTATTAATTCAGCTCACTTGCTTAACACAAAGTGTAAACATAAAAGACTGAGCTTAATAATAACAACGTGAATGTCACGGGTTCAAGGAACTGCTTTGCCCCACCCTGACCAAGCCAGCACCTCTGCCTGACCAAATGATAATGAGACCTTTCCAAATGAGTGTGATTTACTGAAATCTGTTCATTCACGCGTGCCATGGGTGGATATTTTTCAAACCTCAGCAGTCTGGCAGTGCCAGGACATTACTGGCAGCCAAACCCTGCTGCTTGATACAGAGCAGTGATGCTCTTTGGAATTTCTCCACGCTCACAGCTCCCTAAATGATGCTATTGACCATATGCTGCTGAGAGGATCTCAGAGGGGTGTTTGTATTAGAGATGGGCAGGCTAACTGTGAGATCTGAGAGATTTCAGATGGTAAAAGCTTTAACAACAAGATAATAAAGGATTATACAGGGGAGATGAACTATCTCTTTCTTTGAGAGCTGGTGCTGACTGGCAGAACACATTTCTTTCAGCAGGCAAAGGCCCCACTAAGAAGGGACACTTATGCAGAGAAAGGGCTACATTTCTCTCTGTAAATCACATAAATGCACGTCTTGTAAGCAACATTCTCAGTTTGGGGAGGGCAGGCCCACAAAGCTGCCTCCAAAATGCAATTTCTTTGGGTTTTACAGTGGGTAGCTCTACAGAGGGTTCTCCAGCAAGCCAAACACTGCAGGAAGAAGCAAACACTTCCAATACCTCACTCCACGATGTGGCTGTGCCAATAATGTCTGGAGACTGGGCTGAATATTGTATTTCCTCTGAAGAGTGGCTCCAGTGAGCCATGAAGCCAAGAAACAGAAAGCCCTGTCCTTGCAAGGGACAGCCTGAGCACACAGATAAGCTCAGCAGGCTCTGGTTCCTTTCTCACACAGTGATAGGGACGGTGCACGGCTCTGCTGTGTCATCACTCCCTGCTGCCCCTGGGCTCTGTGAAAGATTACTCTGGAGCCAGACTTTTGGGAGACACCGTGCTGCTGCTGTCTAAGCTGCAGAGGAGACACAGGTCCCTGGCAGAACACTGACAAATCTAATTTAAGCTTGGAAGACACCCAAATGTCTCTGGGAGGTGCAATTTAAAACCCTAACGTGAGATAGCCTGGAGTGCAATCACAGATTTCTGGGAATGCTGTGGGGCACTTGCCCCACGAATCGAACACTGCAGATCTCTGTACTGTAACATTTCAACAGGAGAGCTGCTCTGAGCTCTCTGACAGTGAAAAAATTAGAAAAACACTAAATACAAACATGGGTATGGCCACTACCTGACTTAGACATCTGCACCAGCAAGTCTCTCAGGCTTCCTGAGAATCTGAGTCAAAGAACGCTTTCCCTCTTTCATCTCCACCTCCATCTCCATCTCCATCTCCAACTCCATTTCTCTGGCCGTGTTACCTGTTGAACAGACAGGGAGCTCCCTGATGGATTTAGGAGGGTTTAAGTGAAACCTTTGTCCCTGAATCACACAAAAAGGTGAATGATGTGAGCGCTTTGATTTTAAAACCAAACCTTGTAACTCTGCCTCAGAAAGTCCTTTCAAGCACAGTTAAAACAAAGAACTTCTGGCATGAGATGAACAGATGCTGTGCCCTGCATTGCAAGGAGCAATCTGAGAGCCAAGTCCCAGGCTTAGTTTGAAAACTACTGCTGGATTTTTTCTCGAGGTCTCAGAAGTGCCTTGGATCAGTTCTGGCTCTCAGTTCTGGCTCTCCATTTCCAAGTGAGCAAAGCACAGCTGCCTGCAGCCAGCCAGGAGCCAGCAGAGGGACACCTGAACGTGTCACGGTGAGCCTGTCCATCAGAAAATGTGACCATCCCTCCACTTCCCCGCTGGCTGACCCCCATCTCACTGCCCAGGGATCGTTTCACGGATCCCAGCCCGGCCTCTGCCCAGAGGGAGCAGCTGCTCGTGTTCACAGCAGCACCTCTCAGAATTACCCCCTCAGCAGGGATCCTGCACCTTCACTACACTGCAATGGCTTTAGAATTACTCCTAGGTGGCTTTGCCTAGGATTAATTGGGTCTGCAAACGAATTATTTTCTTCCTGCAGGTCGTAGCAGTTTGTCTGCTGGTCTCTTGTCTTTTTGAGCTGCAGCTGGTGAGATCAGCTCTCACTTCAGTGTCTCCCACCACTGCACATTTGTTATTGAAAAGCAGCTGCTCCCAGAGCTGCAAACACAGCCAGGAAAGCCCGGAGTGCAAGCTGGAAAATGATGAGGAAGAGAAAGATTAATTTCTTCCCCTAGATTTTGCAAAGCCATTACCTGCTTTTGAATGACATTTCCAATTCAACACTGGGAACTGCTAAAGCATTTACATAAGAATGCAAAAATGCACACATTATCACTGCAGGAAGCACTTAAAATTTAAGATAATTATATAGTATGGAAACCATTTCAAAGGGCTCAAACAAAATAACAACTAATTCTAGAGAGTCACCCTTTAAGATGATTATTACTCTGCACCACCGCTGATCTCCCACCGAAAAAATCCTTCTCTTTACAATTACAAATTCCTACTTTGTTCTTCCACCATCAAGCTCCTACAGCTGCCACTGACAAATCTGCATTCTCTGAGAGCTTAACGAGACAACCAAAATATTCACGCTGGGAGCAGAGGTAAAACACAAGACCCCACCCTCCCTTACCCAGGGTCCCCTCCCGTGGGCTCCCAGGGGGTTCCTGCCAGGGAATCCTGCCACCTCTGCTGTGGAAGGAGCAGCAGAAGAATAAAACAGCAATGAAGCAGAGGAAGGAATCCCACCCTGGAGTCACAGAAACCCGGCTGGGCACGGTGGGGGGAAGCTCCCTGCCCCCCAGCTCTGCTGTGGCTGCAGAGGGAGCAGGAACCTGGGCTGCTGCTTCTCATCTCTGCCGAGCAACAGAAAGCAGGAAAACGTCTTCAGTCAGCTGCTTTCCAGAGCAAAACAACCACATTTCAGCTGAAGAAACCTGGCATGGGAAGGTTTTGCTTGTGAGGTGAAAATGTCCTGCCCTACCAGCCTCTCTCCACCCTCTGCCCACTGCTGCTCTGCCTCCTGCCCCACTGCTGCCATTCTTTTGCCTTTTCCCCAAGTGTCCCAGGGAAAAAAAATAAAATATTCCGCCTGGCTGTATTGCTAAAAGCAAACTGGTTTGGGGAAAAACTTACCCTAGTATGTTTTTATTGGATATCTGCTAAGAGAGATTTACAGAAGCTCATGCCCAAGTCAAACTCTACTTTTTTTTTCCCCACAGCAAGGGCAAAAGTACAAACTCAACTCACAGCACATGAAAATTTCTTGTCTCAGATATTATGAGACTTAAGAAAGTCCCATACCAATGCTCTGAAATGGACAAAAGAAAGTGTTTTCTGAGTCTAATTACTGGATATAATAGCAGTGAAAAGAGCTGAAACTTCCCCACAGATTTCAGCCTGAGAAAGAAAACTGATAGATTTAACATCTTAAATTCTGACAAAGAGTAAATTAAAACAGGATCAGGTAATGGGAATTGCAACCACCTCACTGACAGCTGTGGTTCCCTGGTCTGCTGCAGGTTTTCCACACAACTGTCCCAAAAAACCAAAGCACTGCAGGTCTGAACATGCCGGACTGGCAATGGGCTTCACGTGGAAATTTAATCAGGCTTTGGCCAGACAACATCTCAGACAATGCTGGCAGGAATTCCCACCTATTACACGACCCTTTGCATGAGCAGAACAGCAGCAGCTTTTGCAGCCCCGTGTGAAGGTCCCCAGGTACCTGAGCTGGGCCAGGACATTCCCTGGGGTCCCTTCAGGCACCCAGGGCTGCAGCTCTCTTCTCTTCTCCTCTCCTCTCTCCTCTCTCCTCTCTCCTCTCCCTCTCCCTCTCCCTCTCCCCTCCTTTCCCGGGCTGTCCCCGGGGCTGTTTCTGCAGGCAGGGCCGTGCTCAGGAAGCCTCGGAGCCTCCCCCCACCCCCCCGTGGTGCGGAGCTGTGCCGGCCCTCCGTGCCCATCCCTGCAGGCTGTCCCCCTGCCCCAGCCCTGCTCCTGCCTCCAGGAGGGCTCGGACCCCTCTCCCTCCATGTCCCTGCTTCTCGTGCAGCTCCTGTTTGGCACAGAAAACCATCTGCAGGGGCAGCCAGAGATGCTCCCTCTGTGCCCGAGCCCGGCTGGTTCCCTCAGGCACCGGGGTGCTCCCGCTCCTGCTCTGCCTCCCCCGCCAAGGACCACAGCCCTCTCTGCTGCTGCTCTCAGCCGAGGGCAGGCAGGAGCTGCCAGCCCACACCCTCACGTTTAAAAACAGGCTTGCCAAACTCTGCCAAACGGGTGAGAAGAGCCCAGCCGGGCCAAGCAGCCGCCTGCCCACCACCCGGGCAGGGCAGCCCCGGAGAAGCAGAGGCTCTGTCTTTGTACAACAGAGCCCCTCCTCCATCTGCCGCTGCCACCGAAGCCTCACCTGCCTGAAGGACGACAGCAGAGCTGTGCCAAGTGATGCTCTCCATGCCACCTTCCACTCTGGGCACCTCCTGCTCTGACCTTCCACACCAGCCAGCGGCACTCGGGCTCCGGGCACTGCAGCTGCCAGAGTCCAGCCTGGCACTGCCCAGAGTGGCCTGGGAAAGGCTCTGCAGGGCACACGCGGCTCAGGGGGGCACCCTGGGAAGCTGAGCACACTAAAATATGCGATTTCCTCCTTGGTCAGACAACAGCGATTACAGCTGTTAGAAGTAATGAATGTTTGCTCTTCATCGTGATGACGAGGACTACTAAATAATATCGGAGTGTAATCACATTTACATAGCTGAAGCGTGCAGAGAAAAACAGCCTTTTGAGAGATTCACCCTTCCTGCTCCCAGCAGCTGCAGTGTCATGCGAGAATGCAACGGGCTGAATTACCTCTGCAGACAGGAAAATTATTTATATACATTTAAATAATTCATCTGAATTATATAAAAAAAGGCTTATAGCCTAAGAATTGAATGATGTATAGACTAGGTCACCATTGGGGTTTTAACATGATACCTCTAAAATATGCATATGCATCAGTGATTTACTAATAACCTACTTTTGCAATGCAGGCACACAGACAGAGATGCAAAGCACAACAGGTTTAAACCCTTTAAACCCCCCAATTTCCCTTCTCACTGCTAAAAAAAGTATTTAAATTAAGTTGAGTTTATTATCACTTTGTAAGTCTTAAGCCATTAGTGGGCTGCCTTCTACCCCAGCACATAAATTAATCAGCCTTTCATCATCAGAGACCTTTACAAAATTGTTGTTGTTCATTTACTTTTAGTTTTCTGGGTATGCTGGGCATATCCCAGGCACGCAAGAAGGATCTACTTGCTCTAGGAAACTCCAGGTGAAAAAATAAACATGATAAAGATGAAAAATATTCATCAGAGGCAGCAGGAAATAAGGGGAGCAGAGCAGGGCAGAGACAGGCAGCAATGAGGTAATGTCCAAAATTTTTATTTAAACAGTAAATCCTTGGAGCTGAAGCACATTTCAGATTCAGCAGCAACTTCAGCACTCTGAGTGAACTCCTGGCAGTGCTGCAGTGCTTCAGGAACGTGTGCTCCTGGTTTATCACAATGCTTGGCTCCCTGGGCTTGCTGCTCGGTGTCAGGAACAGGACTTGGCTGCCAGCAGCACCTCCCAGTGCTCGGATGTTACTCCCACACGAGCATTTTCACAAAGAAGGAAATGAAAACCCAGCTCTGACATGTTTTGCCCAAGGCTAATGAGGAATTTACTGCCCAGCACGGATCCAAACCCCGGAACACTTCTTGCACCAGGACTGTTTTCAGCACTGACTTCTTCTGTCTCTGCTGACTCCACCAAGCTCTGCTGCACACTGAGGGCAAGGGAAGTTTGGAGGCTCTGGATTTATTGGTTTTTAAACCTGTAAAATGCCCTGAAAAAGCCCCAGTACTTGTACTCTCCTTACCACCTCGTGCTACATTGCTAAGCCTGTGTTCTGGCATTCTCTGTGAAACTCTGCACACTCAGAAGATGCAGCAGGATTTAGCTGGGACCAGCAGAGGAGTGTCCAGTCTCAGGACCCACAGGGACCGGGGTCACATCTGCCTTTTCCAGAGCTGAAAGGCTCAGGAGGAGGGGGAGGATGCTGTGTTCACACTCCCAGCACGTTTCTGCTCAGCACAGGTTCCACTGCAGCTCCTGCACTGCCCTCTGACTGCCGAGCAAAGCCACCCACCAAGGGCAGCAGGGCACGGCCACCCCTGGAGGGGCTCAAGGGCAGCCGGGAGGGGCTGGAGCAGCCTGGGCTGCTGGAAGGAGCCCCTGCCCTCTGAGGGGCTGCAAGGAGATGATCTGTGAAGCCCCTTCCATCCCAGGCCATCCTGTGATTGTGTGGTGGTTCTGTGACATCTTCACACCGACTCTTCTGCAGCTTTGTTACTGCTTTATTCCTGCTTTATTAATGACTGCTTTATTAATGACTGCTTTATTCCTACTTTATTCTTGCTTTGTTACTGCTTTATTCCTGCTTTATTAATTACTGCTTTATTCCTGCTTTATTCCTGTTTTATTCCTGCTTTGTTCTTGCTTCATTCCTGCTTTACCCCTGCTTTGTTACTGCTGTCTGGAGGGAGGGTTTCCTCCAACACCACCCTGGTGCCTCCACCTGCACTGTCTGACTGCAAAGGCCAAGAGGGCAGGGAAACCTTCGGGGTATTTTTACCTGGGAAAGCTTTTTTCACCCTGGGACTGGCTGCAGGAACAAAGCTCTTGGCAATGGCAAACTGCTGGCAGCAGCACCCGGCTGGCACCAAGAGGGAACTGGGCTACACCAGCAGCAAGGTGCTACCAGGGTTTAAAAATCAGTCAGGAACTCTGCACTGGAAAGCTTCTCCATCCCTGGATGAAATGAGTCCAGAGTGCGTTGGAAGGGAAGGCAGTGGGAGGAGCTGCTGGTGATCAGTGTACCTCTAAAATGTGGTTTAATGTGATCACCAGTTGCCGCCTGCACCAGTTACAGTGTGCAGCTACAAGTAAGTCAAGTACTTTATTTGTGTAATTACAAGGAACTGATCCCTGGGGGTCACACAAATAATTCAGTATAACAGCTAAAAATGAGCTTTCTGAGAACATTTACACTAGTATAATCTGATGGGATGCAGAGTTCTGGAAAATAGATGCCAAAGGGGATGAAAAAACAGCTAAAGCTAATTTATTTTTTAAATCAAGTGAGTATTAGCATTTTTTTTGTCTGTGTTTGCTCAGCTTTAATGAATAGCCTCTTTGCTTCTTCACTGCTATTTCTTCTTCTTGGGCAATATATCTGAACTTGAGGAATTGTAGCCAAGGTTCAGCACAAGAGCCAAGGAGTGAAATGCAGTTATAACAAACCTACACTGCACTGTATGTGGGAGGCACCTTTGTCCATCAGCCTTTGCAGGGAGCTTCTGAAAAATAACCCTCTGTTATTAAACTAATCACCTTGTGTCAAACGGCAGAGTGAGAAGAGAGAAAATTTACCTGGGTATTAACTCAGCAATAAAGGCATGTACAGGGGAGGAGGAAATTAGGTTGTTGCAGACACAGCAATAACATCGTGAAGCAAAATCCAATATTGGAAGAGATAAAAGTTTTCCATCCCAATATTCCTCCGTGACAAGTATGAAAGAGCAAGCACAAGAACAAGGGGAAAAGATGAGAGATAGTAGCAAAAAACACCTTGGAGAAGTGAGCTAACAGGCAATTAATGGCTGCACAGCAGGCAGGTCAGAAATCTGGCAGAGATGAGGCTCTCGGTGCCCGCTCAGTTCTGCTGAAAGTTCTGCTGGGGGATCCATCCCTGAGCTCTCCATTCCTGCTGAAGTCTCCATCCCTGAGCTCTCCATCCCTGAGCTCCCATCCCCGAGCTCTCCACCCCTGAGCTCCCATCCCTGTTGGACTCTCCATTCCTGCTGAAGTCTCCATCCCTGAACTCTCCATCCCTGAGCTCTCCATCCCTGAACTCTCCATCCCTGAGCTCTCCATCCCTCAGCTCCCATCCCTGAGCTCTCCCATCCCTGAGCTCCCATCCCTGAGCTCCCATCCCTGAGCTCTCCCATCCCTGAGCTCCCATCCCTGAGCTCTCCATCCCTCAGCTCCCATCCCTGAGCTCTCCATCCCTGAGCTCTCCATTCCTGCTGAGCTCCCATCCCTGAGCTCTCCATCCCTGAGCTCTCCATTCCTGCTGAGCTCCCATCCCTGAGCTCTCCATTCCCACCCCACAGGCACGGAGCCGGGGAGGGGACACGCAGGGCGCTGGGCTGGCACTGCTGGTGACAGTGCCAGGAACAAAGTGTGTGGCAGTGACATGTTTCCTAACAGCACTGGCAGATTTTAATAGGCAAGCTATTCTTCAGTTTTGATTTGAGGTGTATATAATTAGGTGATGTGGGTGTTGAGTGATAAAACCCACAAGAAATACACAAATTAGAAGTGCTGATTTTTTGGAAATCGTGGCCCGTTTCAGACTAAATGGCATGACCTATTTTTATTGTATTATTATATTTGGAAAATAAAAGGAAAACTTTTCTTTTTCATCTCTTCTTCAGCATAGGAAAGATTGGGGACAAATGACACTGCTCTTTTAAGGTCTCCTCTTTCAGAATTTAAGAACCTTTATTTGTGGCCTGATTTCTTTTACTGTTAACTGGCTTCTTCCTAGAAGAGATGAGATCTAGCTTGTTTTTTTCCAGATTTTCCAGTGATCACTTTCAGAAACTTCCCTAAAAACTCAGTTAAGTATTTCTCTGTTCCAGATTTGAGTAAGGCCAGGGAAAGCTAGAAATACTCTATGACTGCTGACCAAAAGCAAGAATTTACAATGGACTGCAAGACTGTCCTTTCAAAGGGAATATGACTGCTCAAATAAAAAAAAAAAAAAAACAACAACTTTTCTGAATTTTCAGGCATTTACTCACATGGAAAGATCTTTCCATGGGCTCTCAAAGTGAAATATCCAGCACAACTTTCTGTACAGCCTGTAGGAGTTCCTACTCCTCACTGTCACCACTGACCAGGGGATCAGTAGATCAATACAGCAACTGCACAAAATACATATTTCCGTCTAGCTCAGGAATTTAATCAATTCCTTTTAAAATAAGGTAGATTATCTTAATTAAATTTATAAGGTGAAGTCCTTTGGTGTGCAGGACAATGTCTTTTTCCAGTATCTTCACAATCTTTCATACAGAACTCCATTGGCCACCAAGCCATGAATTGCCTTTTTTAGAGCATGTTATCATCTCCCAATCACAGGAATGTTATGCAATGACCCATCCTTATCTCTGGTGCCTGCTGTGGACAAAAGCACAGCCTTATTGCTTCCCAAAAATCCGCCCAGCAGGGCTGGCCAGGGATGGTTATTGGAACACTATCAAAAACACACCTGGGGAAGCAGAACCTGCCCAATCTCTTGTCCTGCCTGTGGCACAAACGCTCTGCCCGGCCTCTCCCAGGCCCTGCTGTGCCCCAAGAGCTGCACTCACCCAGCACAGGGCTGTGCCATCCTGCTCTGCCATCCCCAGCCGGGCACAGCCTGGCCTGGGCTGCCCTCAGCCCCGCCAGCCCCTCCACAGCCTCCCTGGAGCTCCCCAAAACTCACCCACTTCTTTTGGCTTCCTCATAAGGTACCATTACAGCCAAGAAAAACAGATTTAGTCCCATGGGAAACACCAGGACTACAAAACCTGTTCTCATTTCAAATCAGTATGAAAAACATCAAAATCCTCTATCTTTTCACAGCATGAAATGTTAGAAGTCTTCTCCTGATATTCTTAAAATGCTACGTTTAGGTTATTACACAACAAAAGACTGAAGCTGCCATTTTGAAATGGGTTTTTTTTAGGCATAACAATAGTACTTTCATAGTCTTCCCTCAGAAATTTTACAAATCAGAACTTCTAGCTTTTCTTCTGGATACAGCCATCTATCTCCCAGCTTTCTCTCCTCAAACCCATTTTCCTGAAGTCTTTGTTTATCCTTGTGGATGAACAGCCCTGTTTTGCAGATGTCTTCATACAGCACCTCACCCAGAGCATCCCTGATGCTGGTTCCCCAAAGATCTTCGCAGAGCTGTCACCATTCAGATCCATAATAGCAGTGATTAATAGGAATAAGAATATAAAGCCAGCAGCAACAAGAGCTTAGTGGGAATGCAATACTTTTAAATGAAAGCTGATTAGTCTCAGCTGTTCCTTCTGGCTAACACTGAGCTGTAATACTTCTTGATTCCATCTGCTTTACTGCCTGGACTTTTGGGAAGGGAAAAGATCATTTTTATTTTTATGACTGGGAAGGCAAAGCATCAGCATTTTTAGTGGCCCTCAAAGCCATAACGACTCAGGAACGGGCACTGTCACCAGGAATCTGCACAGAATTCCCCTTTTTATTTCACTGCCTTTTGACTGAAGGTGCAGTTGCCCCTGTGGGGAACCCGCTGAGCCCCCGAGTGCCTGTGCCTGACTCACCTGCAGACCCAGCAGTGCCAGCAGTGACCCCTCAGCCCAAAATCCTGGCCCCTCCTGTCAGCCAGCTCCCACGAGGGGCTGCTCCCAGCCTTGGCACCGAGCCCTGCAGCCCCTGCTCCGGGCTGGGATGAGCCCAGCCCTGCCCCAGCCTCCCACCCCCGCAGGAGGGAGAGCTGGGAGGGGGCTGATGGCTCCGGGGAGAGCTCTCCTGTCTCTGATGGGTGAGGAGAGACTGATATTGATAAAGGGAGAGCTCCCCTCTCTCTGATGGGTGGGGGGAGGAGGATGATGGCTCCGGGGAGAGCTCTCCTCTCTCTGAAGGGCGAGGTGAGGAGGATGATGGCTCCGGGGAGAGCTCCCCTCTCTCTGAAGGGTGGGGGAAGGCTGATACTGATAAAAGGAGAGCTCTCCTCTCTCTGAAGGGCGAGGTGAGGAGGATGATGGCTCCGGGGAGAGCTCCCCTCTCCCTGAAGGGTGGGGGGAGGCTGATATTGCTAAAAGGAGAGCTCTCCTCTCTCTGAAAGGTGAAGGGAGGAGGATGATGGCTCCGGGGAGAGCTCTCCTCTTTCTGGTGGGTGAGGAGAGGCTGATATTGCTAAAAGGAGAGCTCTCCTCTCTCTGAAGGGCGAGGTGAGGAGGATGATGGCTCCGGGGAGAGCTCCCCTCTCCCTGAAGGGTGAGGAGAGGCTGATATTGCTAAAAGGAGAGCTCCCCTCTCGCTGCAGGAGGGCACTCCGCTGTGCGGGGCACAGCAGCAGCCACAGAACACTGCAAGGCCCGAGCAGAGAGAACAGCCCCGCAGGGCACAAGGGCTGTCCCGGGACAGGGGCTCGCTCTGGCCGTGCGGGGATGCTGCTGCGGGCAGGCTCCGGGCTGGGACCCCCAGCACAGGGACCCTCCCGGCTCTGCCCACCCGGGGAGGCTGCAGCGGAGCCAGGGGCTGAGGAAATGCGCTGCTGAGCTCTCATTAACCCAAATTAACGGGTCTGGCCACCGCCCCCGGACCGCCTGTCAGACAGAAAACATCTGTTTCGTTTCTTGGGTTCTCCCGATGCCTTTCAGATCCCAGCAAGTGTGAAATGTTGCCCCTCATGCACTTGGAGCTCATTTCCCCATTAAGAGCAGAGAGCTTTTTTATAGCCAAGTGGGAGATTTGCAGTAACTGTTGTAACCCAATTGTAAGGAAGATCTCCAGGGCTTTATCAGCTTTTTTCCTTGCAAAAATCAATCTTGGTAAGGAAAAGCAGCTCTGACTTCTGCTCCCACCCACAGCCCCTCACCAGATGTGCCCGGGGGCTCAGCGTGCAGAACTGTAGCCACTTCTGGCTGTCACAGGGTAACCAAGGACAGGTTCCGAGTTATTTTGGAAGGGACTGACCTGGAACAGCACCAGCACTGTCTGATCCACAGGGGAACCCTCCCCACAGGAAAGCACTTTCAAGGAGGCCGTAACTTAGCCCTTATCACTGCTTGATGTAAAAAGAAAATGCTTTTACCAGTTAATGGCTCAGAAAAGTGCATGACTGGTTACGGTAACCACAACAACGTATTCAAAAGCAGTGAGACAGAAAAGGAAGTGCTCCATAAGCATATGTTGTTTTTAATAAAGAATGACTTAGTGCTAAGTGGACCACACAGCTTCCACGGGTGCTGGGCAAGAGCAGAACACGGGGGGACCCAGCACCCTGGGGATGGCTCCCTGTGCCCCAGGCAGCCCTCACCTGCAGCTTCACCCCCTCACCTGCAGCTTCACCCCAGCCTGCTCCCTCCCGGGCAGCCCAGGCAAGCTGCAGGACGGGGCTGAGAGCTGCCCTCGTCTCCTTCCCCACACAGAACATTCAGCCTCCCCAGCCCCAGCGCAGGGAGCACCACATCCAGGCCCTAATGCACTCCCCGGGTACTCAGGACTGAGATAATTTGGTCAGAACTGAGATCTGGAGAGCTGATTTCGTTCTGGCCTCGCATTAATGGATCATTTATTAGCCTGCAGGATCAGCCACGTGTTATCAATATTCAGAGCTCTGGGAGCTCCAAGTGCAGACGTGCCAGAGCCTGGCAGTAATTTCTGAGACTGGAGGAGAAGCGCTGCCATCCAGGTGGCTCTCTGAGAACAAGCACAATGAATCAGCCAGCAGCACTGCAAGATCCTTCCTGGGGAACTGGAAAAGGGAGGGATTTGGCCCTCCCTCCCCACGCTGCTTCCCCTGCTCCCCTGAGCCAGACAGCAACATGTCCACGACATGCAAAAGTTAATTAAACTAATTAACAGACTTCAAACTATCTGCCTGCCATGAGGGTCATCCTAAGCAAGGGCTAAAATTCCCTGGTTTGTAGGCTGCAGCTGAAACAAACGGAATTCCCCTTCTTTCTACAGCAAAACCTTCACAGACCCTGCTCCGACAGCACAGCGAAGCTTTCCCTGGGGGGCAGCCCTGATCACCCCCAGGCTGTGTGGTTGTGATGTCAGGACCTTCCTCCAGCTGCATCTCATTCTTCCACCTTGACAATGTGGGTAAGGTTACCCTCAGCTGCACTGCACAGGCAGGAAGCAATATCTAGAGTAAAAATCAGTTCTCATGGCAGGTGAAACCTCAAAAAACCTGAGTCAGTGCCCCAGGAACCACCGAGCCATGATGATGCTGCTTGTTCTGGTTCAACAACCTCCTTGTATTCTTCCCTGCAAGAGAAATGCATTTTCTTGGGAGTGGCTGGGAGGAACATAAAGCTCAGGTAAAGGTCGGAGTGGGAATGGAAATGCAGCTCCAGTGACGGTTGCTACAGAGCAAAGGGGCTGGAAACAACCAGCACAACTCAAACAGCAGCAAACAAGAGTCAGATGAAATTCACAGAGAAAAAGAAGTCGTCTGATGTAAACAAGCAAATCAGCATTATTGGATGACCACCTCGTTTAGCTGGGCTGCTGGAACAGCCACCAGAGCCAATGCCAAACGTGTGCCCCGAGCAGGAACGAGGAATGGGGTGGGTGAAGGCTGAGCAGCTCTGAGCCCTCACAGCCCCTGAGAAATGCCAATGCAACGTTTTCTCTTAACCCCAGTGCTCGCACCCCAATTCTGAGAAGGCACAAAAGCAACTGCTGCTGTCACAAAATCGAGTCTCTGCTCAGATGCTGCAGCTTCCACCCCACTTCCTGAAAGGGAGATAAGGGCAGGGTGTGGACAATTCACATCCTGGGCAATGGGGACTCGCCAAATCAGCTCTGGCTACAAAAAGCAGTTGCAGGTAAACTCATCTGCTGATATGGAAAAGTAATTCTAATACAGAGACGGAAAGTATTTCAAAGTCTCATAAAAACCATCAGAACAAAATGCACTTAAACCTTTACACTGAGTCGAGCATCTCTGTCAGCCCTGCTTTCAGGGCTGGACTCTGCAGCTCCAGAGGTCAGAGCAGGGTCACACAGGAGCACTCTGGGCCCTGAAAGTGCCATGAACTCTGCGGGCTGCTGGGACATCGCTCCTGTGCCCAGGAGCAGGGGGTGCCACCCGGCCTGGCAGCAGCACAGAGCTGCCGAGGGGCTGTGCTGGGCACAGCCTGGCGCTGCCACTGCTCCCTGGGAGCTCGCCCAGCTGTGTCTCCTTCCATCCCCTGCTCCCCCCCGGGCCCAGCAGCTCGGGGAGCCGGCTGCAGAGCTGCAGACACGGAGCCTGCCTTCTCTGCAGGCTCTGGCCAGGGACCTCGGCCACTCTGGGGCATCACGAGCTCACCTGGCTCTGTGGCTGCTCCTTCCAGCACAGAAAAAATAACTGGAACTTCCCTCAGCGTTTTAAAACTTTTTTTTTTTTTTATCGCAAGCTGCAAATGTTGAGACAGAAATCACCAAAAAAGCCCAAATCCTCAGCTGTCATGAGCTAGCCCTTGGTAAAACTGTTGTAAATGGGTCGTTTCCATCAAGTGTGACTGGGCTCATGGGGAAGGTTTGACTGAGTACTTAATTTAGGCTGGAGGCAACAGCCTCTGTGCTAACCCTCTACTCTCGTATTTCACGCCACTCTGACAATCTCAAATATCTTTCCCTCATGCTGATGCTTTTCTTCTTGGTGTCAAAAAACTTCAGGACAATTTTAACATGTGCCTTCAAATCATCTTCAAGTTGAAACGGATCTGAAAGGTGTGCATTTCCCCACAAAACACCCCCAAAATATCTGCTGTTACCTCTACAGCCGAAGTGAAGTTAGAAACTTTGGGGAACATCTTTGTTAAGCTTGGTAGGAAAAAAAAAAACCAAGCAGGATGAGCTACAGTGAAAATCATCTGCCATCAGCAGCTCCAGAGGCAGCAGAGGACGAGAGCAGCAAAGCCCTCTGAGGGGTCAAACATCCCCTCCTGGCTCTGCCCTGGGCCTGCAAAAAATTCTGCAAATGTCCCTTTTCAGCAATTCTGCCACTAACCTCGAGTCCCAGGGGTGCTGTGCTGGCAAGGAGAACTCTCACTCCAAATGAGCAACCCACCTGCAGGTAAAGGAATGGAAGCATTGCTGGGAAGTCAGGTAAAGGATTTGCAAGGGTTCTTGCTTTGGTGGGAGAAAGGGTCTTGCTGTCACCCACTGCTACAAAAAATGGTTTAGAATTTCCTGTGCAAAACTGTATTCCAGAACAGAAGGAAAAAGATTCACATGTGCACAGGGAGAAAATACACAATTTTGGAGAGAATTTATTTCCTCTGAGGGAAATTACTGCATGTTTTAAGATTATGCAGAAAGAAGACAGAAGATGCAGCCCAAGTGAATCCTCATTAATAATGTCTGCATTCAGCTGGCTCACCCAGGCACAACTCTGTGTGTCAGGGGGTTCAACCTCCAGCACAGACACCTTCCCCACCACTAATCAATTCTTTCCCAACACTCCTCTTTCGGAGTAATTTTCTACATGAAAAAAATGTTAAATTTTTACTTTGCCCATATGTACTCAGTCACGAATGTGATGGATGGCTGTCTGATCTGTACTTGCCACACCATATTTTATATTATCCTGCTTGCTTTCTTTCCCTATTTCTCTGCTCTTTATTAATTCATTCTCTCTCTCTGACTTTCCCCTTTAGTAATTCTCTGCTTGGTTTCCAACCTTATTTTTATCAGGGCACTTTTGCATGACTGTTTTGGTCCCTTGAAGAGAACAGCAAAAGCTGTGTCCCAGCCCCAGGCAGGCTCTCAGGCCCTGCACACCCTGACCAGCAGGCAGCACCACTTTCTGCCCACTTGCACATACTCTTTAACAAGCTGGCTTCCAAATAAAAGTGACAGTGCTTAAATGACCCAGCTCCTTTTCGGCAGAGATGATCACCTTCCTAAGCAGCTCATCCAAAGGCTTTGGAAAGGCAATTCAAGCACATCCTTCTACCTGGGACTGTTATTTCCCAGAGGCAAACACACTCTGCTGCTCATCTCAACAGAGCTCGTGTTCCCACGTGCTCTGCTGTGAATGGCTAAGGATCACTGGTGCTTACACTACAGAGACTTCCTACTTATGGAAATTTTAAATTACCCAAAATGGATAAGAGCTGAGCTGAATATGTATGCCCACCACCCCCACTTCGAATTGAAAATTGCTTTTTTTATAACAAATGCCTATTCCGAGCAGAGTGTTTGGAAAAGAAAAGCCCTTCCAAGCCAGGGTGTTCTCTGAAGCAAGTGGGAGAAGGAACAGGTTTTAAACTCACTCCTTTTGTTCCAAAATGTGGAATTTATTTGGTTATTTTTACAGTCACACGCTTGCCATCGGCTCCAGCAGGCTTGGAAGCAGGCTTGTAGGGATGCTGGGAACAGGAGGGATGGGAAGGAAATCTGTCCTTTCTGCTGGCAGAGAGAGGGATGGAATAAATTCTAGAGGGGGAGGAAAAGGAGAAAAGTAATAAATCAAACACCGGGAAGAGAGGATGTTAAAAGAGGGGAAGGGACAAGAAGAAAGGAAAGGAGAAGCCAGCTGAGTGAAAACCAACGAGGTGTTTCTGGAACGGAAGCAGGGAGGGAGCCAGGGGAGTTGGGGAGCAGCGAGTGCAGGTGCTGGGGCCCCCCGGGCAGGGCAGGGAGCCTGGCTGGGGGCAGAACCCCCTCTGCTGCCCCTGCCAGAGCAGGCGGTGGCTGCCGGCACAGCTCACTGCCGGCTCTGTGCCCCGCTGCGGGCTGCAACAGGGCACAGCGGGTCCAAAACGCACCCGGCGGCCGTGGGAAGTGCCAGGGGAGGAGCCCCCGTGATCCGCAGCCCGGCCGGAGCCCCCGCGCAGCCAGGTGAGAGCCCCGCAGGGTCACCGCCGCACCCCAGCGGCTCCGCCCGGGCTTCGGCAGCCCCGGACCGCTCCGCGCACGCAGCCTCTCCTCTGAGCCGGCCTCGGGCTCCCTCCGCAGCTGGCGAGAAACAATTTCTGAGCTCCCCCTTCACAAAAGGGCCCTTCTTCAAAGCCCCTTCCAGGTGCAAGCAGAGGCAGATCCCGGTTCCCTCCTTAGATCTCACTTGCCTGCACCCCGGGACTGCTCCTGGGAGCTCTTTCAAAGGTTGATGTATCAGCACCAGAAAGAAAAGAGGTGTGTGGGTGTGAAGTTACTAAATGCAAAACTGTCAACCTCCTTTCATTTACAACCCTGAATATGCATGCATGCAAAAATGTAGGGCTTATATTAAAGTTTTTACTCTTGGAGCAGAAAATATCATGGAAAAAAGAGACTAAAAGATAAGATAAGGCTGTGCAGGTCAGAATTCTTTCTCATCTTTTCTTTGTCATCAATAACGATTTCTGTTAATAAACCCTGCCCTACCTTCAATGAGATTGTCTTTTACCATCTCAGGGAAGGGCACAGGCAGCAGACAGACAGACAGACACCTTTTGTTGGTGACTGGTCAGGGACAGCAGATGGATTTTTTTAGTCTCTTCCCCAAAGAAAAGCCCATCCCAGAAGAGCATTAGCTCCCAAAGCTCCTCAGGGATGCTGAGGTGTTGGGGTGCCCCAGCTGAGGAGGCTCCCTGAGCTTGATCCCTTGGGTTTTACCTTTGCTATTTCCCAAACCCTGCAGTGCTCAGGGTGTGACTCTGCAGGGTTCTGCAGCCTGGGAGCTGCTGCTCTCTCACGGTCACACTGACACAACAAAGCCTCTCCAAGGCTGCTCTCCAAGGACACCCAGACTGTCCTGGGCCCAAAATGTGCAACCCAACCCCTTGAGAAGGGGGTGAGCTGGGGAAATGCCATCATGAGCTAAAGTTTGAATTGGGGAATTGATGCTGAGATGCAAATGGCCCAAAGCTCTAAAGGGGTGAAGAACTCGTGACTCGGGGTCCATGCTGGGCTCCATGGTGAGAGCAGCCTCTGGCTCCCCAGGCTGTGCCTTTGGAGGCCTTTCCAATCAATATCCACCTTTATTCCCTCACTCCTGCCTGGGCTCTGTTTCCAGGGAGCCACTTCAGGAATCACCAGGGCTGGGACAGGACCCAAAGAGCTGCCAGTGCCAGCTTGTGATGATTTCCAGTGGAAAAGGGGAAGAAAAAAACCAAACATGCTGTCTTAAATCCAGATTGAGCCCAAGCCAAACGTTTTAAATCTATAAAGTTTTATAGCTCTGAGTTTTGGCAGGTGTCTATTTCTATTGTTTGTTTGTTGGAAGCTTCCCTGAGCCCTGATCCAAATCTCCAATGCAGTTTTTCCAGGTTCCAGTTTATAACTACACAGAGTCCACAGCCGCCTAAAGGTTTGGAGGTTGTTTCTCTCTGTCTGTTCTCTATATATGGATCCTTATCCATATCATCTTTATAACATATATGTTCCTATCAAGACATTAAGAAACTAAATTGCTGTAGCATCAGGTTGATAGTGACGCAAAAATATTATTTCAGAAGACTATTGTCAAGGAAATAAGATTTAACCAGTCTTTCAGGACCTTTAAGATTAGAGAGAAATTAAATTTTCTGTAGCCTTGTGAGCCCACTTTTCAGGAAGGTGGAAGGAAAATATATTTCTCCATTTCTGAAGTGATCAATATACACTCACAAAACTCTCTACTTGTAAGAGTAATCTGGGCTTTTTACATATTCCCTGTATTTATACATATCCCCTGCTGTCCTACAGGAACAGAAACTCCCACCCTCAGGTTGAAGTGCTCAAATTCCAATTCAAGAACTACACGAGCTCTAAAAGCTCCCAAGACTCTACGGGCAGAGCTTCAAAGATGCCGAAACATCAGTGGAAGGATCCAACCCCTCCTAAAGTGTGGGGCCCTGCTGCAGCTTCCGAGGGATGAGGTGACGTGGGAGGGGCAGCCGGAGCACGTGCCAGGCACAGGGAATTTCCACTTCTGGGTTACCCAGCAGCCATTCTGAGCAAGAGCAGAGATGGTTGGATGTGGCCTCACGGCAGCAAATTGCCTCCAGAGGCATCAGCCCAATGACAGCTTGATCCTGCCAGCCCTGCTTGATCCACTAAAAACCCTACAGACTGAATAACTGCTGCATCAAAAAGGCAAGGCCACAACTACCACAGTTACCCACTTTAACTCCAGTTCTTTCATAGGAGAAGCAACTGTTGTGCAGAAGATTGTCAGAACCAGAGGGAAACAAAACAGCTCAACGACAGAAAAAAGCCTGGTATTAAATGAGAGGGAAAAAATAACTTGTCTTCTTTTACTGTCAGGGCTGTGACAATGAAATGAAGGGCTGCAAGTGCAGAGGGTTTGCTTTGGGTAGCAAATGAAGCTTCATCAGATGATTCATAGCCAAGGCAGGATGACTGTACTCATCTTCTCCCCCTAACAGCACAAAAGGAGGTTGATTTCCTTAGCACAGATATTCCCAAGCCACTTGCAGATCAAGGCTGCCTCCTTCTCAGCTGGAAATCCATGATCTTCAGGGATTCAGCCTGGGGCAATCACTGAAAGGCCTCCAAGGACAGCCCTGGGGGCTTGGTGGCAGAGCTGGAGCACAAACAGGGCCTTCCACAGCTTCAGAGCAGTGCTGCTCAGGAGGGGAAATCACCACTGCCATGGCCACAGCTCACGGGTCAGGAGTGCTCTGTCCCTGCCACTGCTGCTGCACATAAACGTGAGGAAAAGATTTTGTACAGTTGTAAGTTATATCTATTAAGTAAGTTATATCTATTAAGTAAGTTATATCTGTTAAATGTTTGCCTTTCTGGTGCTGTTCCTACAAGCGTAATGAGAGGAAATATAAACTGTTCGTGCATCACTTAGAGAGCACAGGTGTTTTCTGGCACCTCACGGATTAGAAATGCAAATCTGGGAAACAATTAACTAACGCGGTAGAAATCACCAATCTGCATGAAGCTCTTGCAGGTCTCTCCCAGCACAGCTGCAGTAACTCCCCCAAGAAAAAGCCCAAGAAGTCAGTGCTGAACTCAGCTGCCCGTGGTGCAAGCCCCGAGTCTCTGTCTAGAACACACCTCAAACCTTCGCTTCACGCAGAGGCAGCTGAAGCATTAATTGAAGATCTGCAGAGCTGGGCGGGGGATGCTGCCTGCAGCTCCCAGGCTGGCAGCACGAGCAGAATTCCTGCCGGGCAGCAGCTGGGCAGTGCCTGCTGCAGAGCTGCCAGCACACAGCTGCCCGAGGACCTGGGCAGAGCCCACCTGCAGCCTCTGCCAGCGCCCACACCTGCACAGCCAGAGAGGCTGCCAGGGGGCTGCCAAAGCTGCAGCTGCTGCAGGTGCATGTCCAGCTGCAGGTAAATGTGCAGCAGTGTGAGGCGTGTGAGGAGAGGGGTGAGCATCAGCGCAGCTCCAGCGTGGCTCGAGACAAAGCCCTGGGCACTCAGCTCCAGAGAAAGCTCCAAGGGCTCGAGGCTTGCCCAGACAGCCCTTGTGGGCAGCCAGAGCTCTCTGCTCTCCCTGCTCCTCACGGCTCCAGGGAAGCTGGCACTTCTTTCCGTCGCTGAGTTTCAAAGGCACCCCAAATGTTCTGTTCATTTTTTAATGACACAGAAATTTCATATTGTAAATCAATGACTGTCTTGTCCAGATCCTGAAAATTTTACTCAGATAAATTAATTCTCCCTCTGGCTGGCAGTCAGAGAAAGTGCATGAGTAAGAATTACTTACATGAGAAAGGATTTAAATTATCAAGCCCATTAAACTCTTGGTTTATCAGGGGAAGGGAACAGATCTGCACTTCAAACTGTGTCTATTTCACTTATTAGAATTTCTTATGGTTTTTCTTCTGTCTCAGATCATTCACTTATTTACTCTGAGCTTCCTGTGCCTTCTGTCAGTGTCAATACGGCTCAGCTGGCAGCAGATGCTCTGCTAGCTCTGAGCACACTGGTGTGAAATAACGAGAACAGAATGAGAATTGATGTGAACTTTTGCCTGAAACCTGGGCTGAAACCTTCATATTTATGAAACTTTGCTCCTAATTTATGTACCAGCTCCAACAGATATACTCATTTTAAAAATAACATCTTCCAGTTTAGCTGGAGGACACGAGTGCTGGCAGGGTGAGGAGCAGCCCACTCTTTGCAGTTCCCCAAACCCATTTTGTTAAAACATTAATTTCTGGAGCTGTCGTTGGAGGAAACGTGCTCACAAATCTTTTGAGGTTTGCCCACTCCGAGTCAGCTCCAATGCAACATCCCACCAAGAGCTGGGTTCAAGAGGAACTCTGCTGCCTCGTAACAGGATTTTTTAACATTGGAGAATGCTCTGGGGATGAGGATGGAGGGTCTAAATTGATCCCTTATTTCTGTGCATTCAAAGTAATCAGAGGAAGGAAAGGGGAGGCTGCAGTGTCTGGTGCTGGGATTCCGAAACGAGCTCTCTGATTTTTAGATACCTCCTGAGGCTTTAAATAAACAGAGCTGCACTTCACCAATTACCATGCCTGTTTTGCTTAGCTCCCCAGTGGATTTCATTTTAGAAGAACCTACTGCTCAATATTCAGAGCTGTTTGGATAAAATTACAAAAATGAAAAACAATGTGATGGCACCTGTAGCATCAGCAGAATGTAAAATATCAAAGGACCTTATTGGTTCAATTATTTGGACCATGCCATTTGCTGGTACAAGCTGTTCTATAGGCTTTATACCCAAAGACTCCCTAATCCATCCGGAATTTTGTTAATCCTAGACTGCCTAATGCAAGCAGTTCAGTATGGAAATGAAAGTTTTTTGATACAATTTTTATTCAACAGACTCTTTCCTTTCGCAGACCCTTTGTATATTTTCCATCCAGGAACTCAGCAGGTCTAACTCCAAAACTACCTTACCTATGGAAAAGTTCGTTTCTGAAACCCAGGCTTCAAGGGCATAATTAAATATGAGAACTTTCCCATTTCCTTTGTCCCTGAGTCCCACACAGAAGGCTTCTCCTGCTTTCCAGGATTCACGCAGGGGGCTCTGGTTTCAGCCCTCAGGAATGATACCAAGAGGGTGGCATTCAGACTGGGACCGAAATAACAGAGTTTCCTTTGGAAACCTCCTCCTCTTGTGCTGCTGTTCCCAAAAGCAACCAAAAAACTCTCAATCTCAGGCATAATGACTCCTTTTTCCTCCCCACTGCCTCCCCATCAGTTTTTCTCAGCACTCTTTTCAAAAGAAGCCTTGTGGCTGACAATGTGAACTTTTATAGTCCAGCTGGAGTCTCAGTTTTTGCACCTCATCCCTTGCAGTGAAAGTCCTGCACGGAGAAGATGCTTTTAGAAGGCTTGCGAGGATGCAAAGGGCCAGGAGCAGTGAGCATTTCTCTGGAGGCTGCCAGGTGGAACAGGACTGAGTCCAGCTCCTCTTAGCACTGCAGGGCTACACGGAGATAAAAAGGCACAAAGAAGTGCTGAGTAATTTCACTCCCAATACCCCACACGTCATGGTGACAGCCTGAGCTATGGACAGCAGCTCTGGGCAGCACTCGCACCTCCTCACCCAGCCCTGCCTGCAGCCAGGCCCAGCCCTGTCCCCCACCACCACCTCTTCCTGTGGGTCTGTAACCAGGTTCCACACCTTGGGGGATTTCCCATCAGAGCAGCAGCAGCAGCAGCCTCCTGACAAGTCAAACACAGCCTGGGCAGGATGCAGCAGCAGCAGCCCCGACCAGCCAGGGCACACCTCCCTCACCCTGCTGCCTGACTGCAGGAGCCCGTGGGAGAGCACAGGGCGATGCAATCACCTCTCCCTCCTCTCCACACTGGGAGTTGCCAGGTACTCCTAAGCCAAACAGAACACCACTGTCCTTGGCAGCATTCCTCTGCCAAGAATTTGCCTAAATGCCACTGGAACGCACACAAATGATGGGATCCCGGGGCTGCCGTGGCAATGGGCTCCCAGCTGAACCACGAGCTGCGTGGAAAACACTCCCAGTGAATTTAATAAACCTGAGGAGCCCTTGCACTGCAGTGTCACGCTGCGCTGGCCCCTGCTCTAGCTGGGAGTTTGTTTCCCAGCGCCAGCCCACTCCTGTTGGTTTGGGGAGCCCTGGGGCTGCTCCAGCAGCTGGTGAGATGCTCACCCTCAGACAGGCTGAGCCACCTTGTCGAGCAGGGGCTCTGCTGAGTCACTGTGACAGGAGCTGCTCATCAGCAGCACCAGAGGGAGGGGAAGCCCTTCTGGGCTCCCCAGAGCAGGCAGACAGCTCGGAGAAGGAAAGGCAGGTGCAGGAAAGAAGCCAAGGTTTCATAATGGCATTTTCTGTTAATTAAGTCACATTCTAAAGAAACAGAGCCGGTTGGGAACTGATCTTGCTTCTGAACTTGAAGACACATGCCAGGAAAAATAACCAACACCTCAAACCCACAGAAAAACCCACAGAAATCCTGGCATGCACGTTTTCCCAGCGAGCGGAGCCCGGCTCTACCAGAAGCAGGCACACAAGGCTGGCGTGCACGGACCTCACACCCCCAGGTGCCCGCGCTGCTGCTCCCCAGCCGCAGCACCTGCTCCACATTTGGGAGAGAAAAGCAGCACGCTTCTGCTGTCACCCCAGCAAGGTGAGCTGTCCTTGGTGACCCGAGCACACCAACCCCGAGGGGGCAGGGCCCCTCCTCGCTCTGCGGCTCACAGCTCTGCTCCAGCCCCGATCTGCTCACCGCCCTGAGTGCCAGGCGGGTTCTGTGCTTTGCAAAGTGCCACTGAGGAGCTGGGAGCAGCCTGCACGCCCTGGAATTCAGCATTCCTCGTCTGCTGGCCCGGGGCCACAGCCCGTTCCTTGTTCAGAGTGATTGGTGTGGTCCAAGGTGGGAAGCTCCCAGACTTGAGTCCAACTCCAAACTCTGCCAAGGCTTTTTTTTTTTTTGTCATCGTGGCAGTTCTGTGTCACTGTGACCCCACCGAGCAGTGCTATGGACTGAAAAACTGGGAGTTAAGAGCTACGCTGCCATTCCAGCCACATTTCTGAGCTTGCCGAGTCCCAAAACTCTGCTCTGAGCAGTATCTGAGTTCTGAGCTTATAGAAACTTTCTGCCTTTTCACCCGAGGGCTCTGGCATTGATTGACCAGCAGAGGAAGAGGAGGCACTTTTAGTCTTTTATCTACTTTGCACGTGTATTATTTATCTCACAGGACATTCAAGCTCCTCTTGCACAAAGAGCAGCTCCACTGCTGATGTTTGCAGCTGCTCTGTGGGAAAGCCTTGCCCAGGAGTGCAGTCTGTCAGGCTCAGAGCAGAGCACAGCCCTGGAGCATCTCTGCCGTGCCCAGGAGAGCCGAGATCCCCAGCAGCCGCAGGGAGGGAGGGCTGCAGGCCCAGCAGCAGCTCTGGGCATCGCAGCTGCCTGGGGCATGGCTTGTACAGAAAAGCAGCCTAACAGTTTCAACACCTGCAGCTTGCTGAATCTCCTAATAATTCTCCCCTGGGAGGATTATGCTGTCTGCACTTCCCTGCTGGAGCCAGCAGCAGTCTGTCCCCACAGATCTGGAACCACAGTGCTCCCAGAGAGACAAAACACCCGGGGGGAACAGCCCCATCCCTCCCCCCCAGCACCAACACATCACTGCCAGCAGCACAGACCCCCCTCCTGCTGCAGGGAGCCACTGCTCCCCAGGGACCCGGCCCCAGCAGTGTCCCACACCACGCCCAGGGCACACACTGGCACGGGGAGCTCAGCAAAGGCCCTTCAGCAGGCGGGGACACAGCTGGGACACAGCTGGGACACACCTGGGACATGTCTGGGACACAGCTGGGACACAGCTGGGACACAGCTGGGACATGTCTGGGACACAGCTGGGACACAGCTGGGACATGTCTGGGACACAGCTGGGACACAGCTGGGAGCAGCAGCCCTGCAGCTACACTGCCTGAGAGCCCAGCCCAGAGCTGAGCCCAGAACCTGCCGGGCACACAGCCGGGCTGGAGGCCGAGCCAGCGGGTCTGGGCACAGCACCAGGGGCTCTGGTGCTCCAGTGAGAGCCACCGAGCCCCCCTGGGCCGGGCACCAGCAGAACCCACCCAGCAGAACCCACCCAGCAGAACCCACCCAGGCCCACTGAGGCCCCCCGGGCCAGGCACCAGCAGCCCCCAGGTCGGTGCAGCAGCTCTGACCCGAAGCCCAGGTGAGCAGCACCGAGCTGAGCTGCAGCACCACTCTCAGCAGAGCCCAGGGCTGGAGGGGCCACAAACCCTTCAACACTTCAGGCAGGTCCTGCACGGCCTGGGAACCTGCTCAGGGCACGCTCCTGTCCCTGCTGACCCCACACTGACCCCACACCTGACCCTGTCCCTGCTGTCCCTGCACCTGGGCTGTCCCTGACCCCACTCCTGTCCCTGCTGACCCCACCCCCGTCCCTGTCCCTTGGCTGTGGCGCAGCAGCAGCACAGGCAGGGCTGCCAGCACACAGAGGGTCACGGGAGGGCCAGAGCATCCCCCTCACTGGGAGGATGCTGAACACCCCCCCAGCAGGGCTGGGATGGAGAGGAGAACATGGATCTGCACCTCAGACCCTGGCACTGAAGGGAATCAGCCCTGCTCAGGTGTAGTCTGTGTTCCTGGTAAAAAATGATTTACACTGACACGCAAATTTAACTAGATGAAGCTTTTGATTATTTCCCCTATCTCTTGGTTTGTGCTATTTCCCTCAGGTGGAAAAATGCTCTTTGCCAGTAATTCATTATAAATGCCCCAGCCATTCCCATTAGCTACAGCAGGTCTCCACTGCACTGCTCAGTATTAAAATATGCACAAACTTCTCTTCTCTCCAACCCACCAAAACCAATTTTTGGATCACTCTGAGAATTTAATCACATTTCAGCTCTCTTGGCTATCATCAACGTGCATGCTTCACACAATATTTACTTTCAGTGCAGATACCAAATATATCTGACAGTTGGTTTTACATACAGAGGACAATGTTAGCTGAATGCTCTCTTAGGGTCAATGACAGGTACAGCTCTGCACAGGGTTTTATACCAAAGTGCCCCTTAAACCCCTCCTAACTCTGCACCAAGTGACACCAGATGAGAAATGGCAAAATGAAGCCAGGTACAGCAGCAGTATGAAATCAGAAATCCTGGACATCCCAGAGTAGTTAACAAAGCCAGCATAAGCAGCTCTTGCAAGCAGCCATCCCACGGCAGGCTGGGTGCCCTGAGCTGCCCCCGGGGAAGCTGCAGGGCTGCCTGAGGCAGCGACAGACCTGGCCCTGCCACACCTGGGCAGGGCAGAGGGCCTCTCCCGGGTGAGGGCTCCCTCAGCCTGTGGTAAATGAAATGCTTTGGTCAAACACAGGAACCCAGAGCAAGACAAGATGGGAAATGAATCCTCCTTCCAAGCTGAGCTGCACTGCTCCTGAGACTGGCCAGAACCACGCAAGGAGCAGCACAGATGACATTTTACTGCTTCTGACAACGTACCCAGGATAAACCAGCACAGAATCACCTGTGCTGGAATGTTCTATGGGAAAAATCTGCATTTCACTGACAATCATTCCACGGTGTGAAAAACTCTACCAGGCTGGTCCATGGAAAATGCACGGCCGGAGGTTCACAGGCTGCTCTTCAAACTGGCTGTCTTTGGGGTGGGTCAGCCTCTGCAGACCCCAAGCAGAACACCCAACTCCCTTCACCTCCATCCTCCTTCCCCTGAAGGAACTTCCCTCATCTGCTGCTCCGAATTGCTGAGAGCCTGCTCTGTCACATCACCCTCGCTTCAATGAGACAGCAACAGCTCCAGGACTGCGTGTCTGACAAACAGATCCTTTAAATGCTTTTCACTCTTCTCCTCAAGACAACACAACGACACGTGGAACTCACAGCATCTGAAACCTGAAAAACTCAAGTGTGGCATATATGGTGGTCACCTGCAAGACGTGGTCGTTCATAGAAAGAAGAATAAGATAAAATCAGATAAAATAAAAGCCACCCTGAACCACAGAGTGATTCATGACGTGCTTACGTAAGACAGCAGTGCCATAACACCATTTAAGTCACCCTGCAGCAGCATGGGGCTGCAGCGAGAGGGATGAATCAAACCCTGTGCTTTCTCTGGCAAGGGACGCTCAGGCACCCGGAGCTGTGGCTTCAGACAGCTCCCAACAAGGTCCCTCCACATCAAATGCTGGGGCTGGGTTCAGTTTGGAGGTGCAGTCTCACAACACCCACGGGCTCTGGGGGGACTCTGGCTGCGGGAGAGGAACCATTCCAGGCGGGAGTTCTGTGATACCAGCTGTGATACGGCGGCTTCCCTTCCCTGCAGGCCAGCATTTGGGATGTGCTCCTATGACACAGGCAGACAACTGCTCATTTCGTTCAACAGTTTATCTTCCTTTTGCTCAGCTGAATTGCTGCCCTGTCCCCCAGGAGCTTTTATCATCACATTCCAGATGCTACTTTTGCTCTAACTGACAGATGCCACAAACCATCTCTGGACTCTGGCAGCCAGCTGCAGATACCTGCTCTCTGCAGATTTATCACAGAGCCTGATCCCCCCGTGCAGAAAATCCACCTCCTTCTGGAGGGCAGTCCCTGGGCTGGAGCAAACCCCTCAGGGAGGATACCTGGGTCCCCCTCTGCACAGACACAAGAACCCAACAGAGCCAAAGCCAAGCGATCGTGAGAGAGACCACAATCTTCTCCTTCCTTGTTAAATTGCACCACCAATGCTAATTCCGCTTCCCTCAGGAAATGGTGAAACTATCTGCCATAGTTATCTACACTTGAAGTGCCTTTCTATTCCCCTGTTCCCTTGCTTCAGGAACCTGACAGTGTTCTGTGGGTCTTTTGCACTTGATCAATCCCATGTTGCCACCTGTGTGCTGCTGACAGGTCCCATTCAGGAACACATCCCTGCACGGCTCTGAAACCCTCAGGATGTGGGGATGGATGTCACTTACCCGAGCTGATCTGTTCCCCAGGCTCCCTGGTGGCTCTCCCTGAACAGGTGAGACTTCAGCTGCTACAGATCAGCTGAGCTCCCCTGGGACTCGTTTATACCAACCAAGAACACAGCCCCAAGTACAGAGTTCATCTGCCAAGCATCAGACTGTCAGACTGCATCCCTTGCTGAAAGGACCCTTATCAGCAAAAGGAATGCTAAAAACAATTAAAAAATAGTGCTGGAACTGGATTTCTGGCAGCCTGAAGCAGAGGCAGATGCTCCTCAGCAGCCCTTGTCCATTCCCTAGGCTCACGGACAGGGACAAGAGCTGGTTTTTTCCCTCTGAGAGTTTCTTGTGATGGTTGCAAAGAACAGAACAACCAAACCAGAAGGCAGCAGGGGAAAAATGCAAGATTATTGAGAACTTGGGTGACAACTTCCCTTAGAAAAGTAGATCAAAATTAAATGGACATCTGTCTTTGTGAAGAGTATTTAAGAGTATGAATTTGAGAAACCACACAACAAAAGTCTGTTTAAGGCCTTGCCAAGCACATCAAGTTCAAGAAGAATAAAAAAATAAAAAAATAAATAAAGTGACATTCTTCATCAAAACTACTAATAAAACTGTTCTTTACTTACTCACCTACGTGAAGCCATAAAATTTCTATTTGAAAATCCTGGCCAACAGCAACAACAACAACAACAAAACTTTCTCTACTTCCTTTTAATTACAGTAGTACAGATCCTGTGGGAAGACACAGACCCTGCTCAGGCACGTGTGTGGCACAGAGCTGCCCCTTCCCCTCTGCTCCCCACTCTGATCAGCCCAGCCACAGCACAGGATGGATCCTTTCTGTCTGGGGCTTCGGCTGTGGGGTTGTTTTTTTTTTTTATATTTCACACTTCAGGATTATTCAAAGGCACCACAGTTTGATTCCACACATCCCTACGTGTTCCTGATGGAAAGTATCAATAAACTGGAACCAGACTATCACCACCACACTGACTCCCACATTTACAGGTTATTAGCAGACCCCTTGCAGTAAATGATTCATTGACCAAGTTCTTACCACGATTGCACTGTGAACAGAATTAAACTGTTTACTTACTGATGTATATAGGTATCCTTCACTGTTCATTGCCAGATATAATTTTGTTTGAACCCCCTGAATCGCCACCACTCGTAAACCCACAGGTATGAGGTTAAACAAAGCTAGGAGAGAAGGGAGATGGAGAGCAAAATTAATGCTTTAGAGTAGGCAGACTGGACAGAAAATCAAACCAGAATCACCAGAGCCAAATTAAAAGTGTCTGCTCGTGCACAGATGAATTTCTGAGGGTGCTACAGAGCAATACTTCCACCACCACATCCTTCTACGGCAATTCCCACCACCAGCTCGGGAATTATCTCCGGGTGTCAGTGCCTCTCCCTCCTTCTGCAGATGGGAACTGCCAAAAGAACTCACCTGCCTCGAGAGCAGAATCCAGGCTCTGCCGAGTGCAACTGAACACAATTTGGGTTCTGTTCCTTTCTGGGGGTTTTTTTTGGCATTAAGTGCAAAAAGGAAATAAAAAAAGGAATCCAGAAGCAAACAAACAAAAAAAAAATTCAAGACAATCAAAACATTTTTTTCAAAGTCAGTAAACGTTTTGACCAAAAGGAAGGAAGAAAATGAAATTCAGAGAAGTTAAAAATCATCATTAGCATCTCAAAATGTTTCCACTCATAACTCATTGGGGTTTAATTTTTCCTCTTTTTTAGAGGAGAATGGGTTTGAAAAAACAGAGTTAAATAACTTCAAAATGAAATGAAATGGCAGCATATTCTTTAGATCAACCCCTGAATCTGTGCTTTCAAAACTGAGCTGCTTTGAATGCTCTGCTTGCATTTCTGCTTGTACACATGCTAATAGTGGCAGTATTTATAAGCACAGAAACATCTCTTCAAAAAATGAAGATTCCGGTTTGCAAAGTAGAAAAAAAAAGAAAAAAAAAAGAAAAGAAAAAAAAAAAGAAGAAAAGCAACGCTCTGGCATAGCTCAGATTCATGGATATGTTAAAACTGAACAGAAGAAATAATGAGCTGAATACAGTACTCTGTGTTCAACACGTAGGATTAAAAATAAAGGGGAAGTTAAGAAAATTATCATAACCCAAAGCAGCTCCTTGCAGTCTGTAGTAGAAATGCAGAGATAGGGTAAAGTAAAGCCAAAGCACCTCCCGTTCCCAGGGACTGATTACTTGGCTGGAAAACTCTGCTCTGCTTCAGGCTGAAGTTTGATATTTATGGTCTGGCATGGGACAGTGGGGACAGAGCTGGCACTGGGATGGGACAGTGGGGACAGAGCTGGCACTGGGATGGGACAGTGGGGACACAGCTGGCTCTGGGATGGGACAGTGGGGACACAGCTGGCTCTGGGATGGGACAGTGGGGACAGAGCTGGCACCGGGATGGGACAGTGGGGACACAGCTGGCTCTGGGATGGGACAGTGGGGACAGAGCTGGTACTGGGATGGGACAGTGGGGACAGAGCTGTCACAGAGAGAGGCTGCAGTGAGGAGCTCCTGGCCGTGCCCTGCTGGCCGCAGGGCAGAGCAGGGGCCGAGCCCTCCTGCCCGGCTGAGCTGGCACCTGGGCAGGGGTGCAGGCTCTGCCCTGGGCTGCCAGCCACGTCCCCCTGCCAGGAGCAGCCGGGCTCCGGCTGGAGGCCACACGAGGGACAGGCACGCTCAGAAGCCAGGTTACCCTCCAGAGGGATGAGCAGCCGCTGGGATTTGGGAAGGGGCTCTGGGGGCAAATGCTGCCCCTGCCAGAGCGAGAGGGGCTGTGCTGGCTCTGCCCTGTGCCAGCACTCCGTGCCCCAGCTGCTGGCTCCGAGGACAGGGCACAGGCGCTGCAGCAGAGGCGGGACTGTCCCCCTCAGCAGCTGCTGCTGTCCCCTGTCCCCGTGCAGCTGCAGCTCCAGCTCTGGCTCCTGCAGCGCTCCCTGAGTGTCCCCGGCTGCGGCCGCTGGCAGGACCCGCAGCACAGGCACCGAGAGCAGCCCTGCCAGCCCCCAGGGGGACACGGCACGGAGCTGTCCCACACCTCTGGGGGACAGCCCTCATGTGAACCCGCTGTACTGACTTCCCAAATCCGAAACACCAGCTCATTCACTCGAAGGAAAAGCACTGCTTAAGGGGCATTCCCAGGGTGAATTCTGAGGCTGCTCCAGGAGAACCCCGGAGGGTGCAGCAGCCGGCAGCACTGCACCGACCTGGCCTCTGTGCCACCTTCTCAGCAGGTGGCAATGGCACCTGCAGCCAGCCCTCAGGTGTCCCCTCCGGACAGCAGCTCCAGCGGCTGAAGCAGCTCCCTCCTCCCGCTCCGCGGGGAACACCGGCATGCAAACGGGACAACGAGGGTGGGGAAGGGTGCAACAAGTGACCGGGCAGGAAAGGTGCCACACTTCCTCCTGCACCTGCTGCTGGCTCTGCCACATCTGACTGCCCTGTAAAATGAAATGATGTTTCACCTGCAAATGTTTTTCAAATGAAAGTAGTGGGACTTAAATCAGTGCTTTTTAATAATTAAAAAAGAAGAGCCTGTAGATTTCATGGTTTTTTTTTTTTTAAGTGGCCTGAAATAGCTTCTCAAAGCTCCTCACAGTCTTTACAGAAACACCATTCCAGCTAGCTAGTATAGCTGTGTGAGACCCTTAAATATTTTTCACACACCAAATCAACACTCTAGTCATCTTTTCCTGTTTTCTATTAATCCTCAAAGTTGTAAAAAAAACCCAATCAAAAACAAGAACTAAAAATGGTTCAACGAAATGGTTGAAAGGTGATGGTGCAATTAAGTTTAGCAGAGGTAGAAAATAACAATAATAGGGAAATGTGAAGTTTAAAATGCTGGTGAAGTCCCAGTTTGTGAAATAACCCAGCACAGTTTGAATGAGCCCCTGTGTGAGTGGAGATAGCATTATTCTATTTCAGGCTCTGAGTAGGCGAGCAAATTTTCCCTGCCAAAAAAAAAAAAAATCTAATAAAATCCAAAGGACAGCAATGAACTTCTCTGGATTACCATGGAGATAACATTTGCTTTGTTTGTCACATGTGTCATCATTACCTCCTCTAGTTCATTATTTCTGTAAGTGGTTTTTATCTGTATTTCTCCCAGACCCAGTGAGTCTGAAGGATTCCTGTGCTGCCAGCATGGCATCAGGGCTGCTGCCACTCACTCAGGGCTGCTGCCACTCACTCACTCACTCAGGGCTGTCACTCACTCACTCACTCAGGGCTGCTGCCACTCAGCCACGCCAGGACAGTTCTGAGGGACCTGCACGGCAGGGACGAGACACCACAATCCACGAACGCACCGTTTATTCTCGTGTCACTTACTGTAACTACTGTCTTCCTCTTTTGTTCCATCGATTGTTCCATCTGCTTGCAGCTGCAAGTGGTATCCTTGCCTGCTGTAGAGCTTTGTTACTATACCTTTAAGCTGAGGCTCTGCAAAAAAAAACAACAGTGGGATTAATGTGGGAAATCCTGAGGTGCTGCTCCAAGCGAGCAGGACATGAGAAACAAATCTTCAGGTTCCTTCTCAAGGCTGAGGTAAGAAAAAGACCCAAACCAAAAGCAGGGCTACAGGCTTTGCAACACTTTTCATTTAGGCTGAGACCAAATTTATGTCTACGAAATCAATTGCCAAAATGATTAAATGCCACTTTGGATTACGATGTGAGCAGCACAGTAAAATCTACTTCCACTGAACTCGGATCCCAACAGCACCGCTCGGCCTCAGGAGCCCAGCCCTGTCTCATTTAAGATTAAAAATGAGCTGGCAAAGAGAACATTCTGTCTTTTAAAAAGGTGTGAGTTCTTAGATGGAGAGGAAAAAGAAGACCATTACAATAGCATTAATAAGAGCTACACGACAGCTGAGAGCCTAAATATACAGCAGCAAACGTTTAGCACAGGAACTGCTGCAGCTCTACCAAACAAACCCCCATTCCTCACTGCTCCAGGGAGTACAGAGCATCCAAAGAGATAAACTACTCAATGAACATATGGAAAATGGAGAGGGAAACCCTGAAATCCAGCAATGTGTGGAACTGCAGAATAAATATTACCATAAGGGCTGAGGTAATTACCTCATCAGCTAGAAGAAGAAAGATCAAAACAACGCATAGTTTGGATAGATTTCTTTTTTCCATAACCGTGCTCAGATTCACAGCTAGAAAGAGAGATATCTCACACAGTTTCCTATCATTCCAGACCCAAAAGCATACAGCAGCAGGATATGCTGTCAGGAGTGTCGTTTCAGATATCTGCCTAAAGCATCAGGAGTAATTGCAAGAAAGGTCTACGTCCACTGAATCCCAATGACATCTGCATTGTAGTCATTTCACAGGATTACGTTTGTCAGGAGCTGATGCATCCCTGCAGCTCGCTCCACAACATCTCATGTTCTTCAGAGACAAACACACTGTGAAGATGTGGTGTGCCATCTCCAGCCCCCTGTGTCTGGGTGAGACTCCTTGTGTTCGTAACCAAGGGCACTGGGGAGCTCTGCTGCCCCACTTCATTTCAGCAGGGGCTGAAGGCAGAAGCTTACAACAGTTTGCACAGTTAGGTCTTACTAGCAACTTTGGTATGAGTCCTGATGGATACACAACTCTCATTTACCAGCTTTTCTGGCCAGAAAGTATTCCAACTCCCTTTGGCTCTTTAGCCGGAATCCATCCCAAAGCTGTTGGCAAACTGCGAGCAAGGCAGACGGGTGGAGTGGCAAAAACATCAATGCTCCAGCACAGCAAAGCCAAGGCAGAGGGTTTTGCTCCTCCCACACACAGAACAAGCAGCTCAGGTCAGGAACCCAGTCCTCACGCCTGCTCTTTGCACCTGCGACCCAGAGAGCCTCGTGTCCCCAGGGCAGCTGCAGGTGTGACATTCCTAGAAAGGCGCAGGGCGCCGAAGCCAAACTCTGGAAGGTGCCAGCAAAAGCACCAAGCCTCGTCTGCAATCAGCAGATAAAGCACGGCACGGGCGTTCTGTGAAGCACGACACCAAAACCAGACCTCCAGACCGTGAAGTTATTTAACAGACAACTGAGAGAGATGTGTGGGGGGGAACTTCCCTGCGAGCATCTCCCCCACAGACGCAGTGATGTGCGTGCACGTGTGTAACAGAGGGACAGACGGCGCAGTACAGGTACCTGGCTGCTCCCAGGTGTGCAGCCGGGGCACACAGCAGCACTGGCTGCCACCCAAACAAACCAGGTGAGCGTGGCTGGCGTGGTGGGGTACCCAGGTCAGTCAGGCCATACGAGCCAGAGCTGGCGATACCAGCACATCCACTGCAGGAGCCCTGAGATGCCTTTCCCCCTTTCCCCCTTTCCCCACAGCCCCGTTTCCATCACACCGAACCAACCAACCCCCCCAAAGACATAACCCTTGCCAACCTGGTCGCCTCCTTCGCCTTTTCTTGGAGCCAAAGAGTTTGACCCTGGAAAACACATTCAACTTGTTCTTGTCGCAGCTCCCCTTGCTCTTGCTGGGGCTGTTGACACACTTGCAGGCGTTGGACTTCTCCCGCTCCCTGGCTTGTCTCTTCTGGCGGATCAGGGAGCTGGCGATGGCTGCAGCCATGGCCGCCACCGCCCCGGCTGCTCGGGCGGCTCAGGCGCGCGGGGGTCGCATGCTGCTCAGCCTGTCCCCAAGGCCGGGGACACTGCCGGGCAGCCTGGCCCCCGCCGCGCACCGCCAGCCGCCTCGGAGCCCCGGCTCGGGACGAGCACCAGAGCCCCGGCTCGGGACGCAACAGTTGAGCTCGAGCGTTCTTGTCCTCTGCGATCTTCCCCTTTGCTTTATTCCTCCCAATTTGTAGCAGGGCGAAGTTTGCGGGCAGAGGTGAGCGTTTCCACGGAGATCACGCAGATCACTTGCACGGCATCCCTGCGAGCTTCTCCAGACGCGCTTTGTGCGGGCAGACACGGCACATCCACTGGCTGCGAGATCATGGCATCTCTCCTAGCCCCGATTCCTCCGGGTAACTTTTCTCGCCACCCGTCCCCTCCCCATTCAAATCCCAGCAAACACCTGTTAGACTCCAGCAGGGGCTGCCCAGCTGCAGGGGTTTTCTGGATCCTTTTTCCTCTTCTCCCTTGAGGAGGGACCCGAAGCAGCTGGCGGTGGAGCCCGGGCTGAGGCTGCCGAGCGCCTCGGGAAGCCTCGGGAAGCCTCTTGCCCTGCGCTGCTGACAGGTGAGCGCAGCCGCCCCTGCTCGGGCACGTTCGGCTCTGCACCGCAGCCCTTCCCAGCCGGTAAACAAGCAGCGCTGCCGGGCCGGGACTGCAGCAGCGGCAGCTGGAGCAGGAACAGAAGGAGCAGCAGCAGCAGCAGCAGCAGGATCCCTCCGGCAGCGATGCGGGCACCGCGCACTCCCCACGAGCCGTGCGCTGGGTACAGAAATGAGGCGACGCAGCAAACCCGTTATGACCACCTCCCTCCTCCTCCTCCTCCTCCTCCTCCTCCGCCCGTGCCTCCTCCTCCTCCTCCCGCGGCTCTCCGGGCGCGGCGGTGAGCGGGGAGCGCTGCCCGGCTGGGGAGGGGGCTCGGGTACCCGGGCAGGGGATGCCCAGGGGCTGCCCAGGGCTGGGGGCACCAGGCCGGGGGCACCTGCGACGTTCGGAGCCGCCTCCCGGGAGGAGCAGACACCCAAACAGACGTGACTGCGGTGACAAACAGCCCCGCTGGCCCCGGAGCCAGCACAGCTGGCTGCCAGCAGCACGGGGCTCGGGGCAGCTCCGGCCACAGCTCTCCCCTGCCTGGCCCTCATCCCTGCAGGATGTCCCCTCTCTGCCTCACGGATTTATTGCAGGATTTTTGCCTCTCTCGCCGTGCCTTTCCACCGCCTGCTCTCAGCGCCAGTTTTGTAGCAGGCGAGGGCATCCTCAGAAAGAGCAATTTCCTCGTCGTTGCCACGTTCTCCCGTTTCCCTCCGTCCCCCCACGGTGCCCGTGTGTCCCCCGAGGCCAGGCTGTCACCCAGGCGCGTTTATGCAGCCCGGCTGCCGCGGTACCAGGGCAGGGAGCCGCAGCCGTGCCCTGATGCTGTGGGCAATGCCCTGCAGCGCACGCCGAGCCCCGCACACAGCCCTGCCCCAGCACACACGGAGCAGGAGGTCCTGGAGATCCCCTCGCAGCCCTCCCTGCTCTTCAGCGCGCCTTCAACAGCTGGAGCCTAAATCAAAGCCAGCTCAGGCTGGAAATAAACAGAGATCTGCAGCCCTGAAGGCAAACAACTACTGAAGGCATTTGTCCCGAGGGGATTCACGGGCTCCCGCAGGCCCTGAGGCAGGGTGGGACGTCCCCGAGAGATGGGTCCCGACCTGAGCGCGCTGGGGACTGCAGTGACAACATCCAAGGCTGGCAGCTGCATCCCGTGTGCCCGGGCCAGCTCTCCCGGGGCCGCCGAGGCACCGCTGATGGGGCTGGGTTGGTGTGACAGCACCCGGTTCCTGATGTGCTTCCAGACCTGGCCGGGCTCCTCGGGGTATTTGCCCCTTCTCCCTCTCCTCCCCGCGCCCGCAGCAACAGCCGGAGCTCTGCTCCCGGTCCGGGCTCACACGCACTGTGACAGTCCCGCAGCAGGAGCCCAGCTGTCCAACACCTTCGCACGGCTCAGGGGACAGCTCTGCTGTCCCTCTGCACACCCTGCCGTCCTTCCCTCGGCCAGAAACCGCTCACAGCAGCTTCACACCTCCTTCCTCCGGGCGGCAGTCCCTGTCCCACGGATCCCTGTGCAGCGGCCAGGTGTCAGCGGCAGTGAAAGCCACCTGCAGGGGGTCTCAGGTGGGCTGTGACTGCAGGGACAGCGTGTCCCGCACAGCCCCAGCGTGTCCCCCACTGTCCCCCGCAGCCCCAGCGTGTCCCGCAGAGCCCCAGCGTGTCCCCCCGCGGCCCCGGCGTGTCCCCCACTGTCCCCCGCAGCCCCGGCGCGCCGGGCCCGGCACCCCGGCAGCTCTGTGTGCACACACACACCTACGGGCACACCGTGCTGTGTTTATCAGGCAGTCTGTGCACACAGACGTATTAAATAAATACTCCTCTAATTTCTTATTTACGTTTGACAGTAGGGTAAAAATAGCTGCAATTCACAAGTCCCAGCACTCCCCTCATCTGCCAGTCCACACAAGACATGTGAAACCCAACACAGGAGACAGCCACTTGGATATTATTAGCAATAACTCGTCCTACTCAACTCACCGGTAACATACTATGGGCTTTGCCTTCGTTCAGCTTCCAGTGCAGTCAGGAGCGAGGCTTGGTTTTTTCCTGAGACTCACCCATTACTTTATAAATATTCCCAATTTGGAAAGCAGTGTTTGATCTTCAGATCAAAGTGAAGCTGCCTCATCGTGATCTGTCCTACAAGGTCACAAGACACTGCATTTTCACAGAGACTAACCAGAACTCAGAATTCAGCTAACCTTGAAAATCTCGGGGAAAAGCAATATATAAAAGCAGTTATTTGGGATATCTCTCTGCCAGCATTCCAGCCTGCATGCTTAAAATCCATAATGAAAATTCATTTGCACAAATGTTCCTTGACAGATAACTAAAGAGAGGAACAAAAATAGCATATATGCATAATCAGATTTAAGTTTCAAAAAACAGTCCTCCAGTTTTTTTGCATGAGCAACCTCTTCATCTATCAGTACTCCTACAAACATGTCTTCATTTACTATAAATGGCACATGAAAATGAAGATCTAGTTGGGAAAACGTCTTTGGTACAGGACCAGCCTTTGGACTACTTCAATGTTCCAGATATAAAAATCTCAAGGAACAGCTTTATTTTCTTTTAAAAACAAGAGCTGTTCACTCCTCACCATGCTGAAAAGGTACAATAAAACAAAATTACATTCCAAGTGACGTTCTGAATGCAGAAAACAACCAGACATTCCTTGAACACACATTCTCTCTCTCTGTTTACGATTATTGCAGTGGGGCACATTTAAAGCTAAGGGGTAAATTGCCAGTTCCATTTCAATCACAGCGAAATCAGCATGGAACAATCAAAGAGAAATCAGCACGGGGCAGACCTGCCCAGTCTCTGCCAGAGACGGTGCCATCACCTCCCTGGAGCTGAGCTCTGACCAGAAGCAGTTCCGCTGTTTTGAAGGAGACAAAGACCTCACCCACTTTTGATTTATAGTTTTTTCCTCCCAGTCGTCTACTGAGTGTTTGCTGATGATTATTTCCATGATTCTGATCACTAAAAGACACTTGAACCTTCCGAAGTTGCCTGGATTGGGCAGAACTGAAGCCTGCAGTTTGGTACGCAGGGCAGGAGGGGCTCTTGGACTGAGGCAGGGCACGGCTTCCAGCCAGCACAAAGCACCCTCCCTGCCCAGGAGGGACAGACCCCCGTCACTGCCCCCAGCTGCAAACCGTGCTGCCTGTCCCGCCCAGTTACAGGGCAGTGCCCACGTTCTGTTCCTCTGCTCACCCTCCCTGAATCGCCCGTGCTGGGGCAGCTCCCAGAGCGCCGCTGTCTGCTCCGAGCTTGAATCTGTCCCCAGCACAAAAAGGTTTACAGCCGGTCCCACCTCGTGCTCAGCAAAACAAACACTGAGGCCAGGTGAAAAATCCCACTCCAGCTGCAGAGCTGACTGCCAGGGGAGCAGCTGCAGGGACACACAGCCCCTGCTGCGCACATGCCCGTGGTTCAGGGCAGCCCCCGAGCAGAGGAATTCCCTCCCCCAGTGCTCCTCCAGGGACCCACGCTCCTCTGTGCCCGTAGGAGCAGCAGCAATTCTCATGACCCGCTGCCCTAAAGTAGGAACTTAATTCCACCACCTTGGGTCAAAACATCCCATCCTCAGACTAAACAGCGTTCTCAGTTATTTCCTGTTCCCCTAGATAAACAGTAGTAAAAGATCTATAGTAGGTCCTATATAAACTAATAGTGGTTGAGCAAAACAAATGCTTCATGGAAATCGGAGCAGAAGAAAAAAATCCCAAGCCAGTTCCAAGCCTCAGTCAATCCATCTTAAGCCCCAAACCACTCCTCTACAGCTACAAGCTTGAAGCTGCTTTGGTGTGACAAAAGAAATCAGCCTGGCATTGGGTGTCAGGAGTCCCTCCTGAGGCTCTTTTGTTCTTGCTGTTACAGAAAAAGCAGGAAAAAGCTTCAAACTTCAAACCCACGGACTATTTCCACTGCCTGCACTCTCCCAAAGTAGAGCATTATTTTCTGAAAAGCGCCACCAGAATCTCTTCTCTCTCTTTTCAGGATGAGATAAACAAGGCTTTCTCCAGCCAGGGATGACACAGCAGCACTGAGGCCCCCGGTGGTTTTTTGCTCTCCTAAGTAAACAGAATTACTATTCACCAGGAAGCAGAGCTGCTCAGCCCCGAGCCCTGCATCACCGAACTCCTGCTCGGTGAAATATCCCATGGAAATGACTCAGCCTGTGCTCTGCAGGAGGCCGGGCTGCTCCGTGCCCAGGGGTGGGCTCGCTTTGCTGGCCCACCCCGAGAGCTTGGTTTTACCCACACCGGGCTCCAGCACCAGCCTGGGGGTTACTGCTGAGGACAGGATGAAAAAAGGCATTCGTGGGAGCTGAACTTTGAAGCAGCTCCAGACCAAGAGCTCAAACTTGAGGATATTTTAGTAACAGACCAAGTGGGCTACCTGAAAATTAACCTTCATAGTAAAGAATGGCTACAAGAAGCAGCTGCAAACAGAAATATTTTTATGCTGAGAGCATAAGGGCACTTGTAAATAGTGATATGGATGTTCCTGTGTGTGTCTGTGCCATGGTTTTTTGGCAGAGATGCACTGGGCAGCCTTGCTCAGAAACAGGAAAAAATCAAGAGATTCCTGTGACACTGGTGTAGACACAGCAGCTGGACCCGCTTTATCTAAAAGCCCATTTCTTCCTCAAAGGATGAGATGGTCGGTTCATTTCTGTCTTCTCAGGGTACAGAATCACAAATCCCAACAGCAGAAGAGACCCCAGTACAACCAGTGCACAGGACTGGGTGTGCCAAAGCTGGCCCCCACCCAGCAAAGCAGAGGAACACACCCCTGGCTTCACGGCGTGAGACACCTCCCCAGGACTGCTGAGATACTTAAAAAATAACTGTGTAGCTGATGCAACACAAAAGACTCCCAGCCTAAGCCCATTCTCTTCTCCTATCTACACCGGTTTGCCAGGACAAGGTCCTCTGACTCTGACAAGAACTTGGGTCTCTTCTTCATGACTTACATGATCTGCTAAATGCCCAGGACGGCCACGACACCTCATGTAAAGAACAGCAGTCTCCTCTCAGATTCTCACAGAAAATACTAACGAGAGAAAACCCAGCTCTGCCTTTTCCCAGCTGTGAATTCCAATTTCTTTACAGCACTATATCCCTAAGAACTGGATTTGTTCTGACCTGGTAGTGCAGCCATTTTTGGAAAAGGAGGGCACTGTTTGAAGATAGAAAAATAGAAATATTTTTACCTAGGTTAATTCATATTCAGTCCTCCCAAAATGTCAACCACAAAAGATCAGTGCCAATCAGCTGGGAAAGGTCACAGAGCAAACAGAAGAGATCAGCTCCCACAGCTCTGAGGCTCCCAAAATGGGAATGTGTTACTGCAGTGTCTGGGGGGCCCAGCTGAGCCAGGACCCTGCAGCAGCGACCAAACCTGTGCCCACCACCCAGGCACTGCCACAGCAGCATGCACAGAGGCATCTGCCCTCTCCCCTCCCAGCGGGAGGACTCCTGGAAACATCAGTGCAAATGACAGCTTCTCCTCCCTGAAATATTTACATCTCAGCATGGGACACCGCAGAAGTGCGGGCTGTGCGCCACTGTCAAACTTAACAGAAGGCCACTTCACACACGAGAGAACACTGCAAACAGTCCTTCACAGAGCCCGGGCAAGTTGCCTGGAAATTGTCACATTACCCAAATAAGATCTTTTCCCACCTTTTCCTAGATCTGATGGTTCATCCTTTGTCAACAGCTTGATGAAAAGAGACTCAGAGGGTCTCCAGTGAGCTGGAGCCTCTGAGAGAGTTCTCCTTCCACGCAAGCTTGCACCCAAGCTTTTCCCCAGCCCCTCCTCATGTCATGCTCCCTGCTCTGCTCAGAACGAGCTTCTGCCCCACTGCTTGGCTTCACAGAGCCCAGGCCACTGTGATCCTGTGCTGGTGCCAAGCCTGGCCATTCCCACTGCAGTGTGAACGACCTGAGGCTCATCTGTGTCCTCATGATGGAAACAAATGACCCGGACTGGGATCAGCAGAGCCTGGCACTGGTTTGCTGTGCCTTGTACCCGACTGCCAGGACCATGGCACCGCCCTCACACAGAGAAATGAGAGGGTGAGCAGAGCTGGTCACCATGAAAGGGACTTTGAGGAGGAAGTGTCGTGTCCTGGATGGAAGCAGGAACTGAGTCAGACCCCGCACCAGTCGGTGATGCTTCTGGAAATGTGGAAGGGGAGCCTGGCATGGAACTGGAACCAGTTTACCCCAACAAAATGCTGGTCTCAGTCTCTGTAAGCAGAGGGAAGGTACATCCTGAGGATTAGGAGAAGAGCCATGAGCCTGAGCTTCCATTCAGCCTCAGTGCACCCTGTAATAACCATGGTATGAACAGAGGTGTAACAAGACATATCTGACTTAAGTTGAGTGATGCAAAAATTAGGTTTATCTAAGCTCATCTGACCAGGTATCTGGGCTGAATACTCAAGAAAGAAGAGAGAAAGGCATCTCCAGATGGCAATTCATTCCCAAACAAAGAACACCATAATCTTCCCAGCTACATGAAGGAAAACACTACCTCTGCTTTACTGAACTTGTTGCAGAGTGATTCAGACTGCACCTTATGCATCTTTATGATAAGTCATATTCACCACCACCAAAACCAAGTAATCACTTAATGCAGAGCAGCTCAGGGCCTTGCTTCTGGCAGTGCTCACTCGCACGTGGGAACACAAAACCAGCCCCAGCAGGGGCTCAGTCACCCTTCCCACACCCAGCTGGCCCTGCAGAAATCAGCCTCACGACAGCTCCAGGCCTGGCAGGAGCTGCTGCTGCCAGGAGCAGCACAAAGGTGACATCCAGCAATCACACAGGGATTTTGAGATGAGAAGTACAATGCATCAGGAGTAAACAGAAGAGAATTCATTACCACAGGTTAGGTGCACTGTTTCCGCAAGCAACACCATGAAAAATACTGGCCAGCAAACAGGAACATGAACCACGAGCCAGCATCTGCTCTGTGGGATTTAAATAGGTCTGGAGACTGGAAAAGATCTGTATGCAAATTTCCCATAAGCAAATTAGAAGAAATTCAGAGAAGTCGATTCAGAGAAGGAAGCTAATGGCAGAACATCTGCTGCTGCTCCCAGCACTCGCATCAGCGGCTGGGAACATTTCTGGGGACTCAGACCTCATCAGAAAGCTCAAAAAGGTTCTGTTGCTATGCAGAGAAACATTGCTGAGATCTCGGAGGAAGAGACAGGAAGCTGCCCAGGCTCAGCACTGTTATTCCTTGCTCAGGTGCAGCTCAGGTGCAGCAGGGCCAGGTTTGCTGGTACAGACGGGGAAGTGCCCGGCCCTGGTACATCGCTACCCAAACCCAGCACAGAAGGAGCAGACTGAGCTGCACACGCAGACACAAAGGGAATACCACGATTTCAGTCGAATTCCCAGTCCTTGTGTATGGCCTTTGGCACACCCAGTGACGCAGAGCTGAGTTCCCAGCACTCAGACACACTGCTGAGCAGGTGATGGAGCATCAGCAGGATTTCTGTCCTCCCCCTTCAGCCCCCAGCCCCTCATTTATCACTCTCATTTCCCACCTCTTCCTACCAGATCTTCTTGCCTTGTTTCATTAAAAACTACAACATGCTTCTGATGAGAAGTAGCTACAAAACCCATCAGTATCTCCACGTCCTTGTCCTCCAGCTGAGGTCAACTCAACCTCGTTTACAAACAAATACACTTAGTTGAGCTTTAGCTACAACACAACATTCCAGGGCTTGGGAGGTTTCGCTGGGAAAGGACAAGGGGCAGGCCCAGATTGTCAGGCTCAGAAATAAGCCTGCTGGATTTTAAGAAGTTCTTTGGGCATGTCTTTAATGTCATTATTTGAGCCATTCCACTCTGCCCATTCCAGGTAACCACGAGGAAGGAAGCCCCCCCTGCCTCTTCTGCTCCCTACATGGGGCAGCAGTGAGATGGAAGGGTCTGACTGTAAAAGGGCACCTGTGTCCAGCTGCAGAGCTGACCAGTGCAGCCTCATGGAATTCATTAAATCTGCAGTGAGGGCTGCAGGGATGCCAAGGGAATTCTCCTCATAGGACTGGAGCTCCCTGAAGTTGCTGCTGCTGTATTTCCTCTGAACTCAACCCTCTGCAAATAAGGGTGTCTGCATTCATGCAGACACAAACACAGGCTTTTTTTTCTGCCTTTCTTCTTCCCGATTCACAAATATGAGCAAACCCAAAATGCTACAAAAAGGCTGAGATGCACAAACACTAGGGAATCAAAGGAGAGCTGTTAATGATGGAAGAAACTTTCACCTCCTTCAGTTCTTTTTTTTCCCAGCTCTGCACTATATGAAACATCTTACTCAGTGACTATATTTTTAAACCATTACTGCCATAAATTTTAGCCTACTTAAAAATTTCTGATAGAAAGTCTTTTCAGGAAGCGTTCAGCAAAATATAGAGTTTCCTGTGCAGGATGTATGCAGGAAAAAATGAATTTGTAAACAGTTACAAACCCAAGAAGTGGAACAGATTTCCAGTACTTTCAGTACTGGGAAGGAATAAAATGACGAAAATGAGAAACAAGAGGGACACCTGCAGTCAGGCCGGGTAAGTGCCCCGGCAAGGTTCCCACCTTCCCGTGCACTTTGGGGTCTGCCAGAGCTGATGTTTAATTACCTACAGCGAACCCCAGCGCTGCCTCCGGCTGCAGTGCCCAGCAGCTCGGAAGGAGCGGGAGCTGCCCTGGCCAGGTGTGGATCTGGGGGCTCGGAGGTGCCCTCGCCCTCCTGCAGCTGCGGGAATCACGGCACGGCACGGCACGGCACGGGCTGCGAGGGACACCGCGGGCACCGGGGCACCCTGCCTGCCCGGGGAGCGCGTCCCAGGGCGTCCCAAAGCATCCCAGGGCATCCCAGGGCATCCCAGGGCGTCCCAGAGCATCCCAGGGCATCCCAGGGCACAGGGCATCCCAGAGCACAGGGCACAGGGCATCCCAGGGCACAGGGCATGGGGCATCAGGCACAGGGCTGCGTCCAGATCGCTCCTGAAGAGCTCCGGTGGCCGAAAGCCGGCGCTGTCCGCGGTGCTGCCCGGCCGGGGCGGCCGCTCGGTGCCCAGCCCGAACCCCGCATCCCCCATCCCATCGTGCATCCCCCATCCCATTCTGCATCCCACATCCCATCCTGCATCCCCCATCCCACATCCCATTCTGCATCCCCCATCCCATCGCGCATCCTGCATCCCATTCTGCATCCCGCATCCCATTCTGCATCCCGCATCCCCCATCCCATCCTGCATCCCATCCTGCATCCCCCCTCCCATCGCGCATCCTGCATCCCATTCTGCATCCCGTTCTGCATCCCCCATCCCATCCCGCATCCCACTCCCTGCTCGGGCAGGACACCCGGCCCCCACAGCAGGCTCCCACCCCCACACCACGGTCTGTACCAGCTGGACACCGGGGCTGTGCCACAGACACCCCAAAACCCAACCCACAGCACAAGCTCCCGACTGCTTCAGACCCACTTCATCTTTACTGCCCCAGCCACAAAACCTACTGCTTCTGCAGCAGACAAAGGCATTTAGCAGTTAATAACCCCCTTAATATTGGTGGCGATTGTATTTTGTAAATGCCAAAACCACTGCAGAGTGCTTGTTTGGCACTGCACACTTCACTATACTCAGATTTACTGTACTAATTTTAAAGAGAAAAAGAAAAATGGATGCCACATGCACTGTCATAAAAGGTGATTATTAAGCTTGTTATTTCTAATACAGAATGACACATAGCCCAGCTAATATCTCAGGCTCTCGGTTAATGCTGAATGCTCTGTACATGCTGCCGATCAGATTATTGTTTGATATCGGAGTATTTTCCAAAAGTCCCTGGATTTGCTCTTTTCTACCTGCAGGGCGTTGGTTCTTACAGTAATCTGATCGTTCCAAGTACCCCATGCAGAGAACACACTTTTTCATTATTGAAGAAAACTAAATTACACCATCATAAGCCTTCAGCTAAAACATGGACAAAAGAATAGAGAAATTAAGACGGTTTTGTATTGAAAATGTTTTTAAGTTATTAACAGCGTGACAAGATTGTCTGCAGTTAAGGTTAAGCACAGCACGCTGATGAAAGGCCATTAGAAAAGAAATGGAATCGTTTGGTTTTCCTCTAAAGCAATCCTTATACCTGACAAAAGCTTCGGTGTGAAATAAACTAAATACATGGCACAGATGTTTAAAAGGCCATAAAATCAACCTGTTTGACATGTAAAACACATATTCAGCCAGGACAAATATGCCAGTTCAGCAGCACATTCCGTCTATTTACAGTCCCAATCAGTAGGGATGAACAGTAACACCTGCCTTTCCCTTCTTAAATAGCATTTCTTTAGAGTCACCAAAGAAAACTCCTTAAGCCAAAGAACAACCACATTCTTAGCATTAAAGAAATCCTAACCTCTGATTTCTTTATATAGTTTATAACCTCTACAGAGGATTAGTTGCCAGGAAAAACCTTCTCATTTTTTCCTGTAAAAAAATATTGCTTAAATACATCTTACCTGAGTAAGACTTTCTTATCCCCAAAGCCATGCTGCCTTACAAGCTGCTCCTGCCCAGGCAATTGCAGTCTACATTTGGAGCAGACACACGGGGAGCAGAGCAGAGAAAGTTTAAGGCACATTTAAAGTATTCTCTAAGGTACTGGCCAGAAACATCAAGCCCATACTCGCGGTATAGAGAGATCATTAATGGGCATTAGTGACAGGCCATTATGACTTTCAGATTCATTAAAGATTCATAATGGAGCTGCATTGTTCTGGCAACATCTCACCACTTCTTGGACATAAATGTACGTTTCTCCTACATGATTTACTTAAACTTATTATTTCTCAGTGTCAGATTTTGTTTTCTGCCTCCTAGAATTACAAAGAGAGGCTGTAACAGGATCCTGCAGTACATCACGCCAGCCATAGGAGCCTGGTGCTTGGTTTATTTGATGCCCTTTTTGTAAGGCAATTTGCAACAGGAATATCTCAACAGCGTTCATGAGGCTGAGTATGTTCCATAATTTCTTTCTATTTTAAATAAGCTGAATTATTGATGTACCGAACATCTTACAAGTATAAAAACACTTGCAAGAATTAAATTTGCTAACAATCCTGAAATAATTACCTTTTGAAATTGTTAAGCTTTGTCACTGCCTTTCAGGAGAGTTCATAATTTGGTATTTGGATATAGTGAAAAACACTGCAGATATGCCAGCTGGGGTCAACCAAACCTGCTGCTCCCAACGCAATTCTGACAAGTGAAGAAAGCACTGAGATTTGTTTTTAAAGATGTACAACACTGCAAACAGTGTGCTCCAAAATGTGGCTACAGTTATGCTGTGTTAATCAAGGGCTGGATTTAAATCTTCTCCAGCTGAACCAGACTGAGACCTTGTGTAACCCATCTTCCCTCAGCACTGCAAGCTGAGCCAATGCTCACACATGATGGAAATAATGAGATTTAGGCACTTCAGGAGCAGAGCCAGATTGTGAAGTCAAGTATTGTCTCCAAGTGTGGTTTGTTCATTGTGAAACAATAAAATTCCAGGCAGCAGAGAGGAGCTGAGGCAAAGGCTCCCCCAGGGTCCCTGCAGACACCTCCACAGGTGATGGGAGCCTGGGCCAAGCACCAGCCCCCTGAGGAGCAGCAGCTCCTGAGCTCCTCCAGCACAGGCCCTGGAACGTGTGAGCTCTGCTGGGGCTCAGACCCTGCAGCTCATGACCAAGCAAAGCCCCTGCAGGTGCTGGGCCCTGGGAATTCAAATGAGACCTGGCAGCCAAAGCCTCCCAAGCATTTGAACATCTCTTAGCTCGGATGCTGTGCTGAACCCAGGCCTGAAAGGTGAAGCTCACCAATTTACTACTAATAAACAACTTTCCAAAAACAGCATTTCCGTGTTTGCTGATACACGTGACTGCCTGTATATCTGGAATGCACAATGTGAAGTGTGCAGGAACCTACCATGCTGTGAACTGCACAATTCTAGAATATTCCCTGTTTATTAGACCATGAATGCTCATAATCAAATTGTGAATATTCCTGATATCCAACTACCCTGTACAATTAAAAACATCCTTAATTATTGTTGCCAGAAATGAACAGTACCACGCACGGAAAACTGCACTGGGACAAAAAAATGAAGTTGATTTCGAGACCTCTCCACTTGGAAATGGCACTGTTTTCAGCAAAAGAAGTCAAAAAGCCACGTGGAGGAACACAGACGAGTCCATTTCTAATGGCCTGCTGAGTTCTATTGATTTCAGGAGTGACCTTGAGTCAATAGGTTTTCTGTCACCCGTGTCAACTACTGACAGGCAGTCAGAAGCCCAAAGTGGCTTTGCTCACTGCCAGGCAATTACAAACAAGGTAAATCCCTTGTAAATGCACTTCTTCTACTGGCAACAGCAGATTCCCAAAGCCTGCATTGCCTTGTGATGGTAACTCCCTAAAACTGACATGAATCTTATTTAAATGTCATTATTCCGTGCTCTTCAGCCTACCTCAGAAATGGTTTAAGCAGCTCAGAATCATTCCTGAGGTTTCACAACATAACTGGAGTTGCATATTGAAACCATGGCCTGGTCCAGCTGATCCTGATCACCCCCTAATTCCTCACTGGGTATTAACTCGGATTGTTGTTTTTACTAACGAGAGGACAATGCAGCTCCTGTGTGATCTGAGGTTTGCTGAGATCCCTTGGTGCCCATTTTGTCCCTGAGCACACGGCTGGCACCAGTCTCCCCTGGGATGCTGCCCTCTGCCAGCTCCCAGCCCACCTCTGCTGCAGCACCAGCTGCCTCTGGGGCTGCCAGCTTAAAAAAAACCAGCTTTTGCACTGCAGCAAAAGGACTGCCAGGGGCATTTGCACTAAAACCAGCCATTCTTTATTCTCCCCCAATCAAGCTGCTCTTTGCTGTGAACTGCCCCCAAAGATCCACCTTACAAAAACTGCTGAGCACGAGCTGCGCTGGCTTTGGCTGGGGTGAAACGAATTCTCTCCACAGTAGCTGGTGCAGGGCTGTGCTGTGGATTTGTTCTGGGAAGTGCTGATAATTCAGGATGGTTCTGCCACCCCTGAGCAGAGCTCAGAGCCAAGGCCTCTCCTGCCCCTCAGCCCACAGGGGTGCCCGGGGGCTGGGAGGGGACACAGCCAGCACAGGTGACCCCGAGGGACCCGAGGGACACCCCAGCCCTGGGGGCCTCCTGGGCAGCACAAAAAGCTGGGGAAGAAGAAGGAAAAGGGGTGGACATTTGAAGTTGTGGTGTTTGTCTTCCCAAGTAACCATGGAGTGATGGAGCCCCCAAAACCAGAGTGGGAGCGAGGGAGGGGACAGCGAAGGGGAAGGGGAAAAGGTGGTTTGGAAAGGGCGTTTACGTTTCTAACCATCTAAAGAGAGAAGCTCACATTAGCCCTCCAAAAGCATCCCTTTAAGGCAAAAAGGGATCCGCGCAGCCGTGGTGTTCTGTGCCAGGACAGGGAACTCGGCAGGTGCCAGCAGGACTGGTGCCCCACGCTGCCGTGGCTGCGCCGGGAGCAGCGCGGCCAGAACACCTGCAGGCGCTGTCCTGCCGGCGAGCAGAGCCCCACAGCAGCAGCGTGGCCCGCCCTGAGCGTGCCCCCCGCCCAGAAGCGCTGTCCCTGCTGCGCCCGAGCAGCGATGCCGGCTGCAGTGGGGGCCAGGCGCTGCCCGAGCACAGGCGATTTCACAGGGTGCTGCTTGGCACCTCGCAATAGATCCTCTCCAGAAAAAAACCCCAAAAAACCAACAATCAGGCTTGACCTTATTCCCTGGAATCCAACAACAAACCCCCAGCGAGCCTGTCTGGCAGGAGCAGGGCCACGGCTCAGGCTCCCGTGCTGCTGCTGCAACCCAAAAACCCCAGATGCAAACGGCGGCTGAGCACGGCCAGCGCTGCAGTCGCAGCAGCGCCGCTGCATCACTGAGCAGCAGCTGCAAGGGGAACCTGCCAGGAACACACAGGGCTCCTGCCTTCCCGCAGCAGCAGCAGGAGAGCAGAGAGCTCTGAACGGCTGCCCGCACAGACACAGCACCCACCGGGGCTGCTGCAGCCCCTGCCCTTCACACACTGCTGCTCTGCTAGGCACCACTACATTTCCATGCAGTGATTCAGAAGTATCCATTTTAGCTCCAAAGAAAAGTGTCTCAATCCAATTTTATGGTTTTGTGTTTCTGATTAGTAGAAATATCATATATTTGTATGGGAAAATATATTTTTTCCCCTCTCTTTTTGGCCTGATTGCACTGCCCCGTCACGCAATCTAACATCAGGAAGAAACTATTCAATGTTCTGAGGCAGGGAATGTTTCAGTTTCTGCTCTCTAATGGGAAGCTGAGCGAAGTCAGGGCAGCAATTCGGTTCCCTGGCTCCATCTGCCACCTGGTGGAACCAGCCGAGCTGGCAGTGAGCAGCATTTTCAGCAGGACCCAGCACATTCCAACAGGCACCTGGAGTTCAGAGCTGCTCTGAGGCTGCAAGAAGCAATGAGCAGCCCTGCAGCTGCCAGAATCTCTGCAGGTCACGTCTGAAAAGTGTTCTGCGCCTAAAGCACGGCTGTCACAGAAAGGGCAAACCTTGAATGCAGATTTTTTAGCCTGTGAAACAAAACAGCTGCAAACTCCCAAATGTCAGAAACTGTCCCAACAATTTTGAACATTTATGACAAGCTCCTGAGCCCAAGAGAAGCTCAGATTCAAAATCAGGACTCGCAAGCAGACACAGGATTCAAAACTGAGAAGTAAAAGAGACACTTTGATACCTACCTGCAAATAGCTGGAAATGCCCTGCTGTTACACCATAAAAATAAAGCAGAAAGACAGAATTGGCACAAGCTTCAGCTTCTGAAGCTACTGTACTCTATTTGGAACACGATGTTTATTTTATATTCTACTCAGAGTGCTTCAGCAAAGCTGCAAACCCGAGTCTAAGCAGAAGTAACCCTCAGTGTGCCATCAGCAGCCCTGGCTGTGCTGTCCCAGGCGTGGCACAAGGACAGGGTGGCACTGCTGCTGCCCTGCTGGGGCACCTGGAGCCTGCACGGTGCCACCTGGCAGCTGGGAGGGGGAAATTCCACATTTTCTGCTAGGGTTGGGCAGGGATCAGGGCGCCCTGGGCCAGCAGCATCACTGCCAGGGGCAGAGAATGCTCTGACAGATACTGGGAGCACTGCAGCAGCCCGGGGCTGGCATCCTAAACCACTTCCACCTCCAGGGTGGGGGGAAATGAGGCAGAAGCACAGCAGGGGACAGCAGGAGCCACAGCTGTGCCACACCAGCGGAGCAGCAGCATTTGCAGGTGTTTGGCAGGGGGCTGCAGCAGTTGCAGGTTTTTGGCAGGGGAGCTGCAGCATTTGCAGGTGTTTGGCAGGGGGCTGCAGCATTTGCAGGTTTTTGGCAGGGGGCTGCAGCAGTTGCAGGTGTTTGGCAGGGGGCTGCAGCATTTGCAGATTTTTGGCAGGGGGCTGCAGTATTTGCAGGTGTTTGGCAGGGGGCTGCAGCATTTGCAGGTGTTTGGCAGGGGGGCTGCAGCAGTTGCAGGTTTTTGGCAGGGGGGCTGCAGTATTTGCAGGTGTTTGGCAGGGGGCTGCAGCATTTGCAGGTGTTTGGCAGGGGGGCTGCAGCAGCTCAGGGCAAAGCCCCTGTTCCCTACTGGGCCTTTCCCACTCCCCGGGGAAAAACACAGGCACGACGTGGGCAGTGCTGATGGACACAGAGCAAACACTGAAACACCCCCAAAGCAGACACAGAAACTGTTACAGCCACCTGGGAACTCCAGGAGCCCCGTGGGATGGGAGCCTTCTGCAGCTGGAAAGCAAATTCCAACCCCTGGCAAACTTGTAACCCAAACAAAGCTTTAATTTCCTCACCTAAGAGGGCAAAGGAAACACAGCCAAGTGCCTCAGCCACGGCCTGATCAAAGGGCGATCCCACCCGTGCTGTGGCGGGTGCTGCAGATCAACTCCCAAAGCCAAAAGAAACATTTTCCCTGTTTTCCATTACAGACCCAACTCCACCCCTTTCCAAGTCTGCCCGCTGGTGGGAAAGCGCTGCATGCTGTGCCTGTGTCCGTGATGGGATTTGCAAAAACACTTTGGAGAATTGGGAGCATAGAACCCATCGCATCTCCCTGACACGCATTTGCTGAGCTCCCTGAAGTGCTTTTGAAAAGCCCCACTGAAAATCACACCGAGGAAATGCTGGGCAGGGCCAGGGGTGAGCTCAGCAGGGACAAATTTGGGGGCGGGTTTAATCCTTCAGATTTTATTCTTAATTCCTCCTGATATTTTATAACACTGTGAATAACGGTTATTTTATTTTCCTGTGACAACACATGAAAATAAAGTATTGAAAATACTGACCCAAGCCCTGGACAGAATAGGAGGAGCAGACTGCCCTGAATGTGAGTTTGATGAAGAACACTCTGCACTGTTTGGGAAGTCAGCCTCACGCTCCCGTGTAAATTCCAGTAAAAGCAAACACTTTGCACGTGGATTCAGACCACATTTACAGCTGATGGGGAGACCCAGAACTGGAACTGGATTTGCAGGGGTAAAAATGAAACGGATTTCAGCCCTGCCCCACTATCCAGACTCTCATCACCAGCCACAGCTGTTAATGCCTTCAGGAAGTTTCATCTAAGCACAGAATGGAATATTTGTGTCCCCAGGTTCCATCGCAGTGCCCGGCTGCTGCAGGAAACACGACTGGAGAAGCGTGAGTGAAGATCAGGAGCAGAGGAGATGGGTTTCCCTGTGCCAGGAGCTCCCACCAGGCCTTCATCCTCATTACTCAGTGCTGTGTGCTCCCACCCTGCTCGTGGGGCACTGAGCACACAGGAAAATGTTTGTTCGTGGAGATGTTTAATGTGCTCACCACAAACAGGAGCAGAAACCTCTAGCAGACAAAGGTACTCTCCCCAGTTATTGTGCAGACATTGCTTTTTGCCTGCTTTCCTCATTAGGTAAAACACTCCCACAATTCAAGCACTCAACAAAAAATCCCAATAAAGCATTTGCCACTAGAGGAGGCTATTCCATAATTATTTTTTTTCCCAGTGACACACCTGTACCACTGAAACCTCAGTGGAGTTTCTGCAAAATCCCCAGTACCATTTTCCAGCCATTCCTACTGTGCATCCCTTTGAAATCAGAAAATTCCTCAATAACTCTATTTGTGCTTATTCTTGAGCCGAGGAAAAGTAAGTTCACAAAACCCACAGAGCTTCTAGCCTGGGTAATTTCTGTTTTAGCATGATGGTGTTTGGGCAGCTCTGCAGGCAGTGAAAGGGAAAATGCAGGTGAATAAGTTGGGGGCTTTCAGGGACTCTGCTAATCTGTAAATACAATAATCCTGGGCAGAGAAACTTAAAATGGATTGATTAATTATCAACGTGGCCCCATCATCAGCAACTGCATCAATTCTCTTCACTGTTTCCTGAATTTTTTTAAAGTCTTTTGAGCAGCTGAACCTCATCTTCAGACCATCAGACTCCAGCAGACCATATTTAGGGTTCATTCCTGTGAAGAACTCTATCGTCTTACAGGACCAAACTTTAGAACATCCCAATTTTCTAAGAAACAGATTTGTCCTTTCCACTCTGGCCTAGGCATGAACTGATATTAAGGGAACCAGGCCAGGTAATTCTGTTGGACAAATCTTGAGCTCATAAAACATCTGTGGTTGATGGTCCCAGAAATAGCTGCCCTTTCTCCATGCACAGAACAAGCACATCCCAGAGGAGATCAGGGAGAAAGGTTTATCCAACAATCCACTTTTGCTGCATCCATCACAGGCTCCTGCACTCAGTGCAATCTTCCGTGCTGTTCCTCTGGCTCCCCACCCATAAAATGCAATTCTGGCTCATTAAACACTCCCACCTTCACTTCCTGTGCAAAGGAGTGGTTGTTTAAAAAAAAGTAATTTAATTTAATTACAGTTTTTTAATTAAGAAGCTGTGTAGCCACGTTCTTAATGACAGAGGTGAGAGCTTTAACTCCACATCTCAGCATTAGAGGGAGTCCTACTCCTGTTTAATTCTCTGCAGAGCCAGGGAAGAAAGTGGGAAGCTTCAGTGAACACCATCCCAGGATCCCCTCAGCAGCCGCAGAACGAGGAGCAGGAAAAAACCCCCAAGAATGGATTTCAGGCTCTGCTGTGAACCCCGAGCACCGAGCAGCAGAGAACTCTGCTCCCCGTCCTGTCCCGCAGCATTCCCGGCCTGAGGCTGCTCCGGGCCGCAGCGCCGGGGAGGTTCCCCCGGACCCTGGGGCTCAGGGACCCCGCAGGACTCCCCAGCTTTAGACCAGCTGCGATTCCTGGAGACCGCCCGGGGAACGCGCCGGGCACGGGGGGCAGGGCCACCTCCTCCGGCTCCTGTGCCACTGCCTGGCACACACAGGCACCCGGAGAGAAAGGGGCACGCGGCTCCAGTGCCACCCAGTGCCACCCAGTGGCTCCAGTGCCAGCCAGTGCCACCCAGTGACTCCAGTGCCAGCCAGTGCCACCCAGTGACTCCAGTGCCACCCAGTGGCTCCAGTGCCACCCAGTGCCACCCAGTGGCTCCAGTGCCAGCCAGTGCCACGCAGTGCCACAGCAGCAGGGCCAGGAGGAGGCAGGCAGGCAGGGGACAATGCAGCCTGTGCCCTGTGGCTCAGCACAGCCTGGGCACTCCCTGGGCACGGCTGGAGGTGGGGGCAGCAGCAGGGAACTGGAAATGCTTGTTACTCTGCTGGCAGCTCCAGCACGGGGGTAACCAGAGCATTTATGCCTTTGTCAGTTATTAGGGGAAAGGTGCTGATTCCGGTGACATCTCTAAGATTTCTCTGTCGCTGGAAGTGAGCAGTGGGTGAACTGAGTCCCGGTGCACGCTGACTGCTACCACAGGGGCCCACTGCATCTCCAAACCCGTTCCTCTGCAGCTCCTTGTGCTTTTGCATCAATCACTTTCCTATATATATTGGACTCAACACACAGTGCTGACACCTCTTCCCAACTCCTTTCAGCTTTAAGCCAGATGAAAATAAAGGTGAAAGGCAGATTACTGTTTAGCTCTTGTTATGTCACTCTTAACACTCTTCTAACAAACGAGTGTCAGGAAAACACTTATTACCAATTTTTAAGCAGCAACCGGTGCCTACAAGAAAGGCAAAGGAAAAAACTCTGGAATAGAGGAGGAAGAGCTGGCTCACCCTGGGCTGGTCAAAGGAGGCTGTGTGAGCTGCACAGAGCCCAGCGCTGCAGCCCACGGGAACAGGGACACCCAGGGGGACAGGGACAGGGACACTCACAGGACAGGGACAGCCCACGGGGACAGGGACACCCAGGGGGACAGGGCCACCAAGGCCACTCAGGCCCCTCTGCCCCTGCGGCCAGGGGGACTCTGCAGCCCGTGCCAGGGTGCCCCAAGTGCCAGGGTGCCCCAAGTGCCCGTACCTCTCCCAGAGCCCAAGGCCGCCCTCCTCCCGGTGCCGCCGCTGCAGGGAGAGTTTAACAGGCGAGCCACAGCTCTCCAGCACAAACTGAGAGAGCAGAAAACACCACCAAGGCTTCCTCACGCTCCACTCCCTGTTTTGCTCTGCTCTTCCAATCAATCCGTGAAGCACCCCGTGTTTGTTCTGATCTCTGGCTGCAATTAAAGCTCCAGGAGACGTGGGATAAACACAGCCTTCCCACAGGGATCATTCCTCTGCGAGCCAGGGAGTAACCACCAGATAAAACACCTAAATGACACCTGCATCCATTTTTCACAAAGCAAGACGAAGATGAACGCCTTACAGCAATAATGTTCATTACACTGGGTGGATGAAATGAGAGGAACACCCAGAGAATTCAGCGAGGGCTGCTGAGACCTGTAATGCTTAAATAGCCAAATGCAATTAAAAGAGTCACTCTTTAGTCACCAGCAATTCTGCAGCTCCACTGTAGGACAGACACACTGACGCCAGTGCAGTGTGACAAGGGAACAGACTTCTGCTCTGCTCCTCAGCTCACAAGCCTTTATCTGTGGCATGTTTGACATTTCATGTGCTTTGTTCTTTCAAATACGCTTGGCAAAACCGGACAGATGACTGTAACAATTAGCAGCCATCTCCTAAAGCAATTATTTATCCCAGCAGATCTTGTATGGTTTTTGTAAGTGACCAAGAGAATCTACATGTCAAGAGACATTGGGGATGTACAGGTGAGAGGAGGACATACCTGAATATCCGACCTACCTGAATATCCAACCTACCGGAATATCCAAGGTGTGAACACACCTGAATATCCAACACACCTCAATATCCAACACACCTGGATATCCAAAGTGTGAACATATCTGAATATCCAACACACCTGAATATCCAACATGTGAACACACCTGAACATCCAACACACCTGAACACCCAGCATGTGAACACGCCTGCACCCCCAAGGTGTGTCTGTGTGACCTCCCCTCAGGGCACTGGGCTCTCTCTCAGGGCACCAGGAGAACCAAGCCCAGGCAGATCCTTTTCCTCGTGAAAACTCAGGTACCCCAAGTTTTAAGCTGGATGTGCAGGGACCCCCTGCCATAATAAACCAGAGGAGGTTCTGCAGAGGAGAGGACGCCAAGCCCGTGCCCAGGGCAGAGCCAGCAGTGCCAGCCCAGGCCCTGCAGGGCAGGGAACCCTCTCCTGACCCCGGACAAGCTCTCCTGCCCGCAGCTCCTCCTGCACGGCCGGGAGGGAGGGCCGGGGAAAGGCGAACACCCCCCTTTCACAGCTGAGACAGGCACTCCCAGAGGGACCGCGCCCGCCACAGACCGGACAAGGCACCTCCAGCCCGGCACCCTCCGAAGGAAAACCAATGTTCAGCCACAAACAGAGGCTGCAGAGTGTGACGTGCGTGGCCCCAGAGACGAGAATGCCTCGTCACCTCCGGTGTCATCTGCTCATTTCACTGAGCACTGGCGGCACGGAAGGGAAGCAGCGCAAGTTTTACAAAATAAAGACTCCCACAGCTGTCAGCAGCTTCCAGGCTTCCAGCTGAAAGGAGGCATTTGTTTTCAAACTGCACATTAAGGCTTGGAAGGGATGAAATGATCATCTCCATCGTCAAATACTTCAATATTTGTAATATGGTAACATCCAGGGGCCACGGTCGGGTCCACAAAGTGAATCTGCAGAGAGATGGAGCCAGACATCCTGCTCTGAGCAGATAATTAGCATTCCAACTGACAAATTATTGTCCCTGCCATCAATAACCTGATTTAAATTGTGGATGGAAACACAAATAGCAAGAGACAAAGCCCTGGATCATTCTGCTCTGCGCTGCCTTTGCCTGCTGGAGTCTTACAATTAATGAATTCACTCCACTGCAAGAAATGCAAGAAATGCAAGAAATGCACATCCACTCTCAGCTGAAGGGGGAAGGATTTTGCAGTTTTGCTGAGTTTCCCTCTCTCTTGCCTCTTTTTAGCCTCTCTGGAGCACACAAAGCAGCAGAGGTGTGATGGGCCAGTTCATAAGACATTTCAAAACATGGACAGACAAAAGAATTTAATGCTAAGGAAAATCCACTTTTTTTTTCCCTTTTGGCAAATTCAAGTATCTGCTAATTTAATCTTGGGTGAAATTTAGCTCATTGTAAAGGTTGATTTTTTTAATTTTCTCCTTCTTGAGCAGCTGGAAATGGTGCTCACTGGGTAAATCGGAATAAAAGGTTTCAATTTACAGGCATTTTCCCCCAAGATTTCCTCTCAAATTAAATCAGGGAGAAGTCATTAAGTGTTTGTTTCGTCCAGCCTTCTGTCTAGGCCCCCAAAGATGACACAAAAAACCCAAATGAAGAGTTTTACTGCCATTAATGTATGCCCACAGCAAGTGAGGGACTGAGGCAGGACTGAGGTAAGAAAGGCTTGGAAATCCAGTGGCCCAGAATGACCCCTCTGCCACTTCCACGGGGTGGTGGCAGTGGGGACTCAAGGAAAACCCACCTGAGATGGAAAATTGAGTCTTATTTCTGTTGTTGTCCACAAGAGCTGCAGGCAGTGAAAGTGAAGCTGTTACAAACGCTGCTGATAGGGATGTGCAGCCTACAAACAACTGTCCCCTGCCAGAAATAAGCAAGGACACCGTTGTTATTAAGCAGGAAAAACCAATAAAACATGAGAAGAGACACTGAGAAAACCTGTGTTCCAGCTACTACAGCAACACCTTTTTAATCAACAGGGAGAACGCACGAATATCCCAAGGGACGGAGAACACACCTGCAATCACTCCGTCACGTGAGCCCCTTTCACTGAGCCACCCAATGTCAGACTTAAAGCTCCTGTGCTGCCCTGTGTCCCCGGATCTCTCCCCCAGCCAGGGTGTCAGAGCCTTCAGAGGAGGGTCACAAATCACATTGATCAGGGTGACAATTGGCTCTGTGCCCCGCTCCAAGCCCAGCACAGCCCAGCAGCACAGGGAGCAGAGGCAGGAAAAGCTGCCCAGTGCTGCCCAGCAGGAATCCCCACGCCCTGGCAGCACAGCAGTGCCACCGAGGGGACAGGGCCCCCAGCTGGGGCCACCTCCCTGCAGATCCCCAGGGCCGGGGGAAGAGCTGTGTGCATCTGCCGGGCCTGTGATTAACAACAGCCCTTCAGTTTCGGGGTCCTACAGCAAGTTCTGATTTTCAAAACCACGTTCTGGTCCCTTCTCCCATTTCTTGTGAAGCTGAGTCCTGGAACAGCCACTGCCTGGGGCAGCACAGGGTCTGCTGTGGCCTCCCAGCACAGAGACTGCCCTGATGCCCCGAAATCACTGCCCTGCCACCCCGAAATCCCTGCCCTGACACCCCAAAATCCCTGCCCTGACACCCCGAAATCTCTGCCCTGACACCCCGAAATCCCTGCCCTGCCACCCCGAAATCCCTGCCCTGCCACCCCACACTTTGACAATCTGCCTCACTTCAGTCAGAACACACAGACAGAGCTCAGCAATCTCATTCCACAGGAATCCACTTCCAAATGGTTTTTAAACCACTGTTACATTTATTCCAGATTTCCTGCTCTCCACCTCCTGTCAGAATTTACCAGGCAGCACGCACTGAACTTTGCACTGGATATTCTGCTTAGCTCTGTTTTATTTCCACTAACCCCAAGCCCTGAATTTCATTGCCAGCCTGGGCATGGATCTTTACAACAAACCCAGATGATGCTTTGCTGTTCAGCCAGTGAGGCGCCTGCCTCAAGGGAGCTGCAGGGGCAAGGTCTGAAGCCTGCCCTGGTTTGTGTCTGCAGACTGAAACTGCCCACAGTAACAGCCTCTGGCACGACTCAGGGAGGTTTATAACCAAAATAACCTGATCTCCATCACCACGTCCATGACAGCCAAGTGAAAAACTCAGAGCTGAGTTTGCACACCAGTCAGGGCACAGGAACAAGTTTCCATAAGCTGATGGATTCCTCACTGCTCCTGTTCTTTGCTCCTAGAAAATAAGGAACAATGCAGTGAATTCATTCTGTTTCCTTTGAACTGAAATGAATTGGATGCCATCCCTTAATTGAAAATTCCTCTACTTCAGTAACATTTATACAGGAATGCATGATGCATATTGACGATTATTTCCTTGGTTCAGCTTTTCCCAATGTTGTATTATAGAGCAGATTTTTCACAGCCCTTGCCACAGGTCACAGATTTAACCCCAGGAGAGCAAAGCAGAGGCCTCTGTCTACAAACCTGGTAATGGATGGGACAATTCAGCAAAACAACAGCTTAAACACACGCGGAAGAACTCGAGTATCAGCTGAAGGGCCCTACCTGCATTGTACGTGATGGCTCTGAGCTGGCTCCTAACAGAAGCACAGATTTATTCCTGATTTCAAGCACTGAACAGCCCACCTGGCCTGAGCTCTTCCCTCAGCTCTGATCTGCACCCAGGACCTCAAACACACAACCATATGCAAAAGAGTCAGGACTTGAATTTTCAAGCACAGCCTTTTCTACCTAACACCGAACAGCCAAGTATCAGGGCACTTTCTGCAAGGTTTATTTCTATCAAGAGTAACATCAAATAAAGGAATTACCATACCAGGTAGAAATGGAAGCCCACTTACCCTAAATACTAGAAGTATATGCATTTTTTAGTAGATGCCTCCTCTTCTTTTCTCTGCCAACTCTATCTGATACTATGAGAGTGGTTTAAATACTAAAACATCCGAATGTGAATCTCTGCCAAAAGCTAGCTGCAATTAATCTACAACTAGATATTTTGATCACTGGCACTTCCATGGATACCAGATACCAGAAGCCCAAGTACATCTCCAGCTATCCCCACGTGAACTCAATTTCTAGAAAACCCAGTGCAAATTCACTATATTTAACTGTGTGTGTTCACAGAAAAAAATGAACTTTGCGTGAAAGTTTAGAAAACCAACGCCCAACCTCAGATTGAAGAGTCTTAAAATACAGTGCTGGAGTCTGAGAGGAACTGAATTAACACCCCAGTCATCATTTTTAACCACAGACCCGTTCATTTGCCAACACCAGAAGCACAATACAACCTCAGGCATCATCCCCAGATTAAACCCTCTGCACCCCCCAGATAAACCCCTCTGCACCCCCCAAATTAACCCTCTGCACCCCCCAGATAAACCC